>OLMO02000325.1:11244367-11264836 GCA_900291935.2 Cassiopea xamachana
ATTCATCATGAAATTAAGCTCAAATAATAACAGTTTATTTGTTTAACCTTTTGTTGTTACTACGGTGCGTTGAAAAAATTTCTTACCGCATGCTGCTTTGCCATTGCCGCTCCCCCACTCTTCCCCCCTCAAGACGGACAAGAAGCATTATACCACGTGACAATAAAACTGTCGTTCACTGTTCAAAATGGCGGATAATGCCGACTGTGGCACTCCTTTTGATCGCGATCCCTTCGAACAGAAAAAGGCGCACTTTTTGTGATGCACTGTTGACTTCTTTTCTTTGAAATGGCTTTTAGTTGATTTGCATTATCCCAGGTGAGTAAGAGCCGGCATGTTTCATTACTCAGGAAGGTAAATAAGTACTTGGTTTCGCCTGTCTCTTCTGTTGGGCCTAAGATAGTAAATGGTGACGGTGTAGTAGAGACATTGCAGAATAATGTGCACAGCCAACTGCTAAAGTGTAGCTTTATAGCTTAATTTAATTTTGAATTATATTTGTTATTGCTATTCTGTGCTTTTGCAAAGTTAGCGCTTTATGAATGATGATGTGGCATGGGAAAAGTTGAAGTGACACTGCATAGTTTCTGAAGAAAATGGGGCTAGATACCAAAAGCAATCTCCCATTTAGCTATCCCATGCTCAGAACAGTTATGTAAATTTGGTCTGGAATATTATCAGTAACATAATTGTTATGTCCTTATTGAAGACAAAGGTCAATGAATTCCAGATAGAGAGCGGTGGGCAGAAATGCTACTGACAGAATTCTGGAATCACCTCTTAGTTTTGAGCTTTTAGAAATATTTTGGCATGAAATCAAGACTTAGTTTCCCAAGAAGTATAAGTGTGAAAGCTTTCAGTGCTTCAGGGTACTTTGGTGATAGCGCGGACTTTGATATTTCACCGCTTTATCTCATTTGTTGAAACTAATCCTATGCTGTCAGTTTTTATTGGCAAATGGAAAAGTTTTAATCCAGTTATTACAAAGTTTGCTTTAGCTGGCCGGTAATTAACTGCATATTTTTGTCTCAACATGAGTTATTCCCCAAAGCTTGTGGACAAGTGCACAAGTTGACTTGGTGCTTTTAACCCATGATATAGTTTTGTATACTTAAGGAACTTTTCTGTGACTCACCATGAAGAATTCCCAACTTTTTGCGTTATCCAGGACAAGTTATCTTTCTAGACCTATGCTGTTTTACTCTCTCCTCAAATACCCATCTTTGACATTAATAAATACATTGTCCAGATACAATGGACATTTACAGGGCTCAGAAATTTGCTTTGGAGCTCAGAATGCCAAAGTATGGGTTATTTCTTTGCCTGGGTGACTTTTCTCTTGGTCATTAAGAAGCTTGTCTTCAACAGGAATTTGATAGTTGTAGGAAGGAAAATATCTCAAGTGAAACTGAAAGTGTATATGTAACCTCTGTGCACAGATTATCAATTTTTTACTCCCACAACATGGCTCACTCAATTAGACATATACAGAGTTGCCACCAAATCATGGAAATCAGGAAATTTTTATGCTCAATCATGGAAGATCAGGGGAAAAGACATAGTTTTCAAAAATCATGAAAAATCAAGGAGGTTTTAAGTTACATATTGTTTTATTTCAGAGCAATGACTTTCTCCACACCCAGTCACACATCCAATTGAGTTTGACAATCATCAAATTGGGTCCTTTTGTTTATCATTCTATTCTGTGTAGTCATTGTGAAGTGCAGTTCTGGGTCTTGGGAAACCACAAATAGACCTGCAAGGAGATGATAAAATCCTAGATGAGGGTTATAGGAATATCAGGGTAAATCAGGGGAAAATGAGTAGGATTCCTCTGGAAGTACCAGAGAAGTTTTTCTTGAAATACTAGTAGCAAGCCTGATATAACTAAGCTCAGAATTGTTGCTGAATAGAAATGACATTCTAGTATAGTTCATGGATTTCATTCACTTTGGTATATTCCACATTGTTTTAGCAAATTTTTTTCATTACTATTTCTGCTGCTTTTCCTACTGAAAAACTCTTGTGATGAGTACCTGCTAATCACTGAGGTTATCCAATTTGAAGTTTCACAGAAAGTCTTGATTTTACAAGATAAGAGGTGCATTTGTTTATTAAATTTTATCTGGAAAAAAATCCAGTTGCTTCATTATTCAATGTTCATGAGTAATTAGTGAAGATAATGCAACAAAGTATGGGGTTTATGTATATAGAAGCTGAATCTAAACTGATAAGGGGTTATTGTTAACCAAGCATATTAAATATTTCTGATTAGTAGTGAAGCTAATAACTCTTTGTTTGATAACTGGATTTAAAAATTTGGATTGTACTAGTATTTTATGTCCAGCTTTTGAAAAGCTTTATTAAGTTTTTTAGCTTTTTCAATATTATCTTGTGGCATAGCAAATAATGCAGATTAAATTTTGTCAAAGTGATTCTTGATAGTAAATTTGATTAAATCAAAACCTAGATGCTTGCTTCATATCAAGCTGCTTTCAATACCTTCCTTCCTCATATTTGCATCAATCTGTATAAGGAAACTGTTTGCTAATTTTGGAATATTAAGTCATAGCATCCCTTCAAATTTTTTTCTGAACAAGAACAGAAATGTTGGCTGGAGTAGTGTTTTATTTTGTGTATAGTTGGCCAGTTTTAATATGTAGCAGTATGAATTAGATTCAAAATCAAAGGATTCAGTTTTCCATGCTAATTGGAATGTTTGGAGACTGTCTATGTTTCCAAAATAGGGCATAGCAATTTAGCTAACAATATGGAATGTTTGTGTAAATCAAGAATATGGAGTTTCATATATAATAGACATGGAATATTTTGGTCTCAGGATTGGAGCAACCAGTTTCTGTGCCTGGATGATAAACAATAAAATTGCTTTTGGCAGAGTTGTGAATGTCTTATCTGGAAACACATTCCTCTTTGTTCAAAAAGCACAGACCTGTGGTTTGGCAAGACTTTTCTGTCTCTTTTCTGTTGAGCTGGATAGATCTTCTAACTTGTATCCATACTTGAGTGACTACGGACTGATTTTTATATGTTCTGATTTGAAGAGATTTTATTATAAGTGAAAATGTTTTTTACAGACTATTGTCAATTAATCATGGGTGATGTTGAATTTGAGCCTTTACATGGAGATATTGAAGATGAGGAGGAAGCTGGATTTGTTGTAGGAGGGAGAAAAAGAGATACACCAGGTGAGAATTTGTTTTCACTTTAGAAAAGTGTAATGTTTGTTCTTGGGTCCATATGCAGTGATGTTGTAATTTGAAGTTCACAATAGTCAGTTATTTTTTACCCTTGAGGATGGTTTTTTCAGGTTGTTGCTAGGGCAGATGTAGGTTCTAATAATCTTTTATTTACTTTATGCATTGACTTGAAATAGAAGATTAGTTTCTTAATTTTATATCATGGATTTCACTTTGCCTACAAATGTTATTAATAACTAAACCAATCTAACCAATATGATTAGCATATTATCAATCATTTCTTCATATTTTTGAAGTTCTGCAAAGCACAACAAATTTCTGTATAATATACAGTTTGTAACCAGGTACACCGGAGCTAGGGGGCTGGGAGGCCGCAGCCCCTTCCACTTTTTTGCCAGTGTATGATATCATACCATAAATAGCCCTATCTTAACTAATATAGAATGTACTTTGATATTCAGATAGGGGCTTGTCTTGCAATCTAAGGGCATAGTTATATAAATGTTAAGGGGCTTCACCACTGACCCCCAATTCCACACCCCAGTAGGAACTTTTTATCATTATCATCAATTAAAAAAAAGCAAACACAATATATTGCAGTACAATGTACCCCCATAGCCATACAATGGAACTTGCCATAGTAAAAACAGTCCCCTCATTCAAAACTGTCATCTGGTGTCCCTGGTAACTCATCAACGTATCAATGTTTTTCTGCTAGAGCCAGGAGTGCTACCAGAAGGAGACAGATGGATAAGCCTAGCCCCCATTGGGGAATCATGTTCAAGCCCCATGCTTAAACTAGCAAGTGGAATGAATTATTGGTCTTCTTAATGATCCTTGCAGAGAGCAGCCTGAAATGGCTCCGTGTTGGCTAAAATTATTAGATTCAATAATCAGGATGCACTTTTTGGCTTTCAGGGGGTGCAAAGTCAAGTTGAGATAGATTGTAGTGAGCTATGAAATTAAGGATTTATTGTGCTTGTGGTGAAATGAAAAGCTAGTAGTAAGGTACTTGTGTTATGCAATGAGTATTCATCACTCATGCTGTTTACACCACTGTTTGATCATGATTTTAGAACTAGTCATCTTTGAATGTTCTTTGCAAACAGTTGATATTAATATTTAAAGAATGTAATGAGAAAAGGCCAGGATGTTTGTTTGACTACCAGGTTTTTGCTGCGTAAATGGAAACTTGGAATATATGTTGATTTGGTGTTTTTATGTGATATAGAATCTACCACATAATAGGTGTTCTTTCATCTAATCATACATTATTCATTACTTAAAAACTTGTTATCTGAAACAGTTTTTTTTACCTTTGAAATGGATCTTTGTTCAGTATGCATACAGAAAAAAGCTTTCTATGTTTATTGCTAAAATCTGAATTTGTTTCCTATTTCACTGTTTGATAATGTTCTGTGCTTCATTCATTATATGTTTTCCTGTAATTGTATGTAACGTACTTAATTTCTTTCCCTTCGAGGACTGAGTGGTTATAACACCTCTAGCTATATAAATTTAATAAGTGGCTCAGACAGTAGAGTTATAGGTAAATATTCAAACCATAAAGTCATGCAAGGTTACCTGCAGATATTGTTTGGTCAGGAATTCCCACAGGGGTCATTTACATGAAACGAGGGAAAGGGTTGGTAAAAGCATTTTTGAGCACAAAGGAAACCTATGCATGTACATGGTTGCCTAGTATTAGGTGGGGTATCAAAATCCGTGCGACGAATATTCCAATCGTTGTCATATCTTTTATGATAAGGCAATATTTCGCCCCTGATTGTCAGAGGATTGTCAGAGTTATTGGTTTCGTGATCCACTGAGCTTAACCAATGATAGTAGTTAGTGGTGTGTGATCATTAGCATCTTCAAAGAGTCTATTGTATTATGATGAGTATACATCACAGAAGCCACGAAGCTCTTGTTTTGTGTAAATGACGATGCGGTAGATAACGGCCTGTTTAAGTATTTGAGGCATACACATCATCTCCGCATTTTAACAATGTCATAGTTCCTTCTTCCTATTTCCGCGTAATGTTTTCCTTAAAATTTCAGAATAATGCGGTCACTCGATACTTACTTATGTACACACTATGTTATATACGGAACAACTTTATAAAGCAACTACATGTAGAAGGCCGAAGGAAAAATCCCTGAAGAACTTTTCAATTTGAAGAATATTTATAACTGCAACTAATCAAGAGTTAGGACTCCGTTTCCACTAATTTCCAAGCGCAACTCGCATGGTTGCTTGCTATGCTCGTGTCAAGTGTTTTATTAAGTAGTTTCCAGCCATTCTGTCTCTGTCTATTGTTTCGTTCTAGCGTCTAGAGCTTTATAGCACTAAATGTGCAGTGAAAATTAGAGAAGTATTAAGGATTTTTTGGTAATACATTGTGATCATTAGAGGTCATAAAGTAAGGAACTTTTTGAAATAGGCCTTGGGTTAGATATCTTATAAAAATAGACTTGCATGCTTATGTAGAAATGAAGAAAGGAAATAAAATGCAATCTTCATTAGCCAAAATCACATTGAAATGTAGCTGTGCTATCTCAGGGGCTTTCTAGTTTGTGAGTTGAGTAGTTGGTGATCGAAGTTCGTATGCTAGAATTTATGTAAGAGAAGCTGGCATGGGTTTATGAAAAGGCCGGATTCTCGAGTTGAGAAATAAATAGACTCGAGGTCAATCTGATTTATGTCTTCGAGTGGGTGCATCTATTAATTTGCGTGCTAATTGCTTTTGAACCATTGTATTTCATAAACCAATATAGTAAAAAGGCAGGGTCTCATATTAGAAAATTAATTGAGAGAGTGTAGGGGTAGTGCTAAGCTGACTGTCTTCTGGTCCTCTATTGCTGACCTTCGTTACTTACTTCTGTTTGAGTTTGCAGTATATGCTATCTGTTCATTGATTGCAACCAGCAATTGACCGACATTTTCTTTAAGAGTGAACCAACTGATTATCTTTTGGGGAATGCTGTACTCCCGTACCCCCTAACATGCGCTACTGCAAATTAAGAATTCTCTTCTAGATGATTTATGCCTTTTTCAGGTAAAAAGCACAAACAGAAAAGTGCTCAGCTGTTTCCAAGAAAGAGCGTCGAAAAGAAGGACAAAACTGTTGTTTTTGACAATTCAAAGGCGATATCGGCTTCACCGATGTCAACGAAATCCGGGCATAGCCAGCATCATCACCATCAGCGAAACGTTGAAGGCCTAGTTGGGCCAGGAGATATCCAATTTGGTTCCAGCCCTCCAAATTATTCGGAGGAAGATGTGCTCCAGAATAATTTGTCGCAGAGTACAGGAAATATTCCTATAAGTATAAATCAGAGTAAGCAAATGCAAAAGCCGATGCAGTTGCCCGTCAGACCTCAACAACCACCTGCATGGTCTCAAGTTAGCCAGCCAACGACTGCTAAACAGCAGCCAAGGACACCATCGCAAGAAAAACCAACTCTCTTAGAGCAATCTAATTTTGTAGTAGGCTCTGCACAAAAGAGCCCGGTTGTTGCAACCTTTAGCACTCCAGATAAATTTGAAGAAAGATTGAATTTCCAGACACAACCACAGAAATCGCCACCACGTTTAGCATCCCCCACGGAATCTAAAACCAATCATATGCCAATGATTTCGCCCAATGGAAGACGGTTTCAACGCTCAGGTTTGGTGTACTCGAAAACATCATTTTTACGCCCATTTTTGACTTCAGCATCACTATCATCATTCTCTATCTTTTTCCTATTTTATCTTCCTCTTTAGCCCCCTCATGGGACCTGAGAGTGACCCTGGGGCCAGTTTACTCTGTTACCCCCAACAGCTACTGGGCAGGACTGTAGCCTGAACCAGTGAGTCTGCTTTTTCTTGGAGGGGCTGGTCGGGTTGGACAATATTTTGTAGGTTGCCAACACCTGCCCTAACTCTGAATCTCTGTGGAGTGGATCGCTATCAACTCAGGGAAAGTTGTCTCTTTGTGTCCGCTCACCATGAAGAGGAGATATCCAACATGGGCTAGCTATTTATCATCATTATCACCATTGATCATCATTATCGTTACCATGATCACATCACCATCACGATCACCATCACGATCATCATCACCATCATCACCATCATCATCATCATCATCATCATCATCATCATCATCATCATCATCATCATCATCATCATCATCATCAGTACCATCATCACCTCTTGTCCTTTCCATTTCGCCCCCGAAGGGGGTCTAGGACTGATCCAGGGGTCAGTTTTCGATTGCCATTTGTTTAAAAGAGGTGATCCAGTCGGCTGCACTCAATTCACTCTGTTGCCCCCAACAGTTACTGGGCAGGCATGTAGCGTGAGCCATTGAGTCTGCTTTTCACTGAAGGGGCCTGGTTGGACAGTTTGCCACAGGTCATCAACATCTGCCCTACTTCTGAATCTCTGCGACACAGTCCACTATCAACTTACGGACAGCAGTCTCTCTGCTCCCGCTTGTCACCACATGAAGGTCTCCAACCATGGGCTAGCGATCATCATCATTATCATCAGCGCTACTACCAACATTCACTATCGCTATGAAAACGACAATTAGTACCTTTCGCTACCATAATTAACATGTATTTGTTGTCGTTATTTTCATCTTAACTTTACAAGAATTCCTTAATTTCTACTCACTTAATTATTGGTGTAAAGTATTGTGTAAGCAAAGTGTCCTTTTGATGTTCCTAGAATCGTGGGGCCCGAGTTCACACAGCGATCACACAACTCGAGAGGAAAATTGGGCTGATTTCTCTAAAACTTCTGATGGAGGTTTTTCTGCAGATGATGTTGAAGTAGAATCTCAAAGGTAATGTTGCATTTTGTTTCTGTAACACAGGGGGTAGCACCAGGAATTTTCCAATGAGAGGCTGACTCCTTTGACATGAGGACTAAGGTACCGTTAGCTCGGTACTAGAACTGATTAAATACAGTGAACTCTCTCAAAAGCGGACACTGTCGGGACTTTAAAGAAGTGTCCGCTTTAACGAGGTGTCCGCTTTATGGAGAATTGCCATTTCTGAGTGCGGAGGAGCTCAGAAACAAAGGAGACTACTAATATCGCTTCAATAATTAGAATTAACAGTGTTTGCAAGTGATCAAGTTCTTCCATGTATCCAAGAACCTAGGATCAAAACGCCGTCACTTTGATGAATAAGGAAGAGATAGTTGGGCATGTTCCCAAAAGTATCAGTGTATGGATGGCAATTTTCCTGAAGTTTAAGAACAGTTCCAACAGTTCCATTGCTTCTATAGTAACTGGGGAAAAGTAAATAGAGGAGATGGTTACGGACTGGAAATCCCTTGCGAATGTTTAGTAGAAGGTGACACAAGAGCTGTGAACTGGCTTTTGCAAAAGGTTGAGAAAGAAAAAGAATTTTTGTAAAAATCCAGTGGCCGTCAACCAATTAGACATGAAATTTAACGTTTTTTGATTTATTAATCTTTAAATTCTTGTTTTGAAGCAAAAGTTATCTTACTACTGTCCGCTTCAAAAAGGTGCATAATGCACTCGGGACAAAGAAACACTGTCCACTGTCCGTTTTAACAGGTGTGCGTCTTATAGAACATGAACATACAGCATTTCCTATTGGGGCTGACAGGGACATCCGAGAAGTTTCCATCTTAACGAGGTGTCCGCTTTATAGAGGTGTCCGCTTACAGAGAGTTGACTATTTTTTAGAAAGGGCTGTTTATCTTGCAACGGAGGGGTCAGCATGCTCCAACGGAGTGGCTACAGCCTTCTTGCACTGGGTCTTGGCATGCCAAGATCATTATGAGATTTCATTTTTAGAAGTTTAGTGTAAGAGCATTTTCGGTCAGATTTCATTTTTTGTATATGAAACCTTTTTGGCCATATTCTTCCTTTTATTGTTCTATTATTTTTGTCGCATGGTGTTTTGTCATTTCATTGAAATTCATTTATTCTCGTGCCTATTCCAACTATGGTTTACAGTTCTGCAATACAGATCCAGTGCATGGTTATATTAACTCAGGTTTAAGACCGGGTTAAGTCCGTTGTAAGACCGTTGTAAGACCGTTTTAAGACCATTGTATGACCGTTTTAAGACCGTTGTATGACCGCTCGATCATCGAAAGAGTGCGTGGTGGTGCAGATAGCATTGTAGGTGATTTTGGATAATATCCTCCGTAAATTTGAAAAGGGTCTTTATCTTATATATCATATCTTAGGCGACGTCACTCCCAAGTTTCAACAATTTCAGAAGGATCGGAAGGATCGTACATCAGCGAAGTCGACGAAGGCGTGTGGAAGATAACAGAGGAACAAAGAACCTATTACGTAAACCAATTCAAAAAGTTGCAGCCAAATGATAAAGGACTCATTAAGGGTATGAAGCTTTGAGACTAGAATTTCTATGGTTTAATAAAGGTTAGCGAGACTTGTTCATGTTAGCGACAGTTATGCGCGTACAGGAATACACTCGGGGATTTCTGAATCCTTTGTTCCTACTGTAGCAAGGTGTTGAATGTTTTATAACCAATTTGGGTACTTTGGTTATGTTGACCTTGCGGACTCTTCCTGTTCAAATATGAAAACTTAATGCAACGGCGAAGTTTTTACCCCATAGATTGTGTTCGCTACACCAGCTGTAGATGTTGTCTTTTGCAGGGTCTGGTCGTTCGATGACCTGCAGTTTAGTTACAGAATCTAGTGATGTGATTGTAGGAAATGAGCCCCAAACAGTATTAGATGTTTTAGAAGTGTTGGTGATCATTTGAAAATTACGCGTTTTTTAGAATAATATGTTAGGCCCACTATTGAGTGTTTTATGATGTCAGTATGAAACCTTGCCGATGTTCCCTGCATGCATATTGAGTACAGTGCGACGAGTCGCTTTTACATCTGAAATGCCGTAAATTCTCGAATTATTCCAAGAGGCGAGCTTAAAAAATTTTCTTGGTAGTTGGTTAAATTCTAGTTGAAATTTTCCTACTAGTAAGCTATTTCTTCGATATTACTCATACAAGCAATCGAGGGGGGCTTATTCGAGGGCTTAGTCCGAAGATTTACAGTATAATCTAGATTCCTA
Source organism: Cassiopea xamachana (assembly GCA_900291935.2). NCBI lineage: Eukaryota > Metazoa > Cnidaria > Scyphozoa > Rhizostomeae > Cassiopeidae > Cassiopea > Cassiopea xamachana. The sequence continues at coordinate 11,254,666 of OLMO02000325.1, forward strand.
AGTATAATCTAGAGTATGCAAAGAAAGGATTTTCATACTCAGCTCTTGAAACCTGGAATGAAATCCCCTTAAGCATTAGGGAACTTCCCAAGCTTTTTCACTTCAAAACACAACTGAAAATGTATTTGTTGAGCTGACAATAAGTCAAACACGACCCCCTGGAAGAGCAGCCTAAGGTATATTTTAATTTTTGTTATTGTAACTAAACCATTATTACTATGATGTATTGCTAAGTTTATTTTAGTTTTGCTGAAGGGTAATTCGTGTAAAAATAAGTTAATATGAAATATGAATATGAAGTAGTGATAATAAACACGTTTAGTATTTTCCACACATGTAATTTAGATCTTGAACGCATATGTGATTTATCGACTTTCTTAGTTCTCAAAAATCCAGTACTGAACTTGCCTAACTTTTTGAGCAATCGAACACAGTTTTAAAATAACCACTTTCTATAAAAAGTCATACGTTTCAAGGTAATGGAGTTTTTAGTAATAGTTTTGCACTTTTCCAGTGTCCAAATTTTGCGCATGGTTTGTGTATACATGTTCCTATTTAAACAGTTGTCTTTGTATCTTTTTGGCAGTTGAATTCTTTCTTTTTTGACTTGATTTCTTTATTAGGTCCTCAAGCTAGAGATTTTTTCATGAAGTCGAACCTTCCAGTGGAAGTTTTATCAAAAATATGGTATGTTGTGATGATAAATTCCTAATCCATGTTAAAGAAGTTGCCCATGTTAAAGAAGTTGCCCATGTTAAAGAAGTTGCCCATCTAACGCTCAGCTTCGACGCAGAAAACTGTGAATTGTGTTATTATGTACTTCATACATTTGTTGTCATACAACTATGTCGAACAAGATGGAGTGCCTTTATCTTTCTTACAGCATTGCTTTCTGATTCCTATGTTATAAATATTGGTTTCTTAGATGTTGGCTTGAATTAGCTGCATTTATGATGTATATAAAGCTATGTAGCGCCAAGTGTAAGTAAGTTAATAGCAATGCTGAGAGGAAACTATCATGAGCTTACTCGAGATCTTTCGTCGGATTTTAACAACATCAAATTTATCAACCTATCTTTAAGCGCTCTAGGAATTTTCGGCAAATCATGCAAGCCTTTTATTGACATGTGCAAGGAACTAGAGTTTGTTAAGCAACACAGAGATTTTATAGTGCGAGAGCTATCTACAATCATTATCCGGTCAACCTATTATGTATTCTGTATGCGTAACAAGTCCTGGGCTAACTCTGGCCTATTATTAATATAGTAACTACTTGCAGGAAACTTTTATACTAAGATTTATATTCCCCACATTGTATTTTCTTTCCAACAGTGTAATTCTTTTCCTTTCCATACCAAGTTTGTCAAATGCAAGTTACCTAATTATAGCGAGAGTTTTATGTGTATTCTTAAATGTCAAAAGTTTCAAAACCAAAACTTATTGGTGTTAATAGCACTATGTGTAGTGATATATTATTCAACCCTGCAGTTATCTGTGTTCCTTTTTTTAATTTTTAGCTTACACCTTTATTGTTTATAACGCTTTTTTCCCTCTGGACTTCTCATCATTTCCTTCTTTACTTGAGCTTCTCTTTCTTTTCCAACAGCCAGCCTTGCAGCCACCCCCATTTCATTTAATTGTTATGCTTGTTTTGCTGGCTCTTGTTTCCCAAGAAGCTTAGTGTAATTTAGAAGAAATTGATCTTGATGTGTGAAATTTGTAAGCCAGTTTCCAGCACCAAGCATCAATTTGGGTAGCAGATTAACTGTATGCAACGTGTCTTCCTTTTCAGGCATCTTTCTGATGTAAACAAGGACAGTGCCCTGGACATTGAGGAATTCTGCATTGCTATGCACTTAGTAGTCGCTGTCAAACATGACGTGGAGCTACCACCCGTTTTACCGACCATGCTGGCCCCAAAGCCATCAGCTCAAGCAGCCCAGGGGTTCACGACGTCCTTTCCAACGTCTTCCAATGATCAACCGGAAGAGGAGAGGCCTCAGTCACCTAAGGGGCGCACAACGCAACCAGATGAGCAGGTAGTCAACTCTAGGCATTTCATGGAAGGGGCTCACGGGGGGGGAGAGGTCAGATTGGCTTAACCATATTGCTAATAAATATTGGTTATATCCAACACCACCCAATGAGTCATTCACGTAGTACGTAAGCACAACGGGAAGGGGTGTTGGCAAAAGTGTATTTTGCGTGCCAGGGTAGTTGGGTAGAAGGGTAGGTGGTCTTGCTTTTCAAGAATTTATTCTTACATGCTATTGAAGGACCCCCCAAACTTTTCAATGCAGTTGCGTTTTTTCTAAGCATTTATTGGTTGCTATTTTAAAGTGCTATTTTCAATCATATTTCTGTTTCATTTTTCTTCAATTTCTTCTTTCAACATTTGCTTTTTGTCTTCAAAGTTTGGAGTGTTAGTGTTTTCGTACTTTCAACTTATTACTTTTCCTTTCCTTGTTGCCCTTGCTTGTTCACATACTCCTTTTAATGATGCAATTTGTTTTTGCTTTAAAAATAATGAGATGTTAATTCAGCATATTTTTATTTCAAGAGTTGGGCAAGTTTTGATGTGGACGGAAAGCCTAACCAGGAAGTTCGTGGTGATGAAGCTATGTTTCAAGTAATGATTTTACCATCTTTCTTTTTATTCCACTCGATTATTGTTTTATTGTGCCCTCCAGCATTGTCTGAATTTTACCATTTTCTGGAATAATGTAGTTTTTCTTTGAAACTTCAGTATAATATAGATTAATAATTGATTACAATTATACGTCTCAATACTTCAGGCAACGTACAATTTGCTGTCAAAATCACCCACATGTGCAAAATTTCATTATGTCGGATTTTAACAAAATCAAATTTATCAACCTATCTTTAAGCGCTCTAGGCAAATCATGCAAGCCTTTTATTGACATGTGCAAGGAACTAGAGTTTGATAAGCAACACAGAGATTTTATAGTGCGAGAGCTATCTACAATCATTATCCGATCAACCTATTATATATTCTGTATGCGTAACAAGCCCTGGACTAACCCTGACCTACTAATATAATAACTACTTGCAAGAAACTTTTATACTAAGATTTATATCATAATGAAAAAAACAAATATGAGAAAAGAATGCAACTCTAAAAGGCAAGCAAATTTGTGTCTGTCCAAGGTTTATTTCGGTGACAAAATATGAAGTATATGTACCTGATAGTTATGTTGACGATCTTCGATAGAGTAGCTTTTTGTAAAGGGCTATTAAACTCATTTAAGAAGCTCATCAAAAGTTTCATAAGAAGATTTTGCGGTACCAAGTGCCCCAAGAGATAGGTTGGTGAACTTAATTTACTTATGTTTCGATCTTAACTACTCGTCAAGGGGATTGTATGAGACGACGCTTTTCGATCACAGTTGACTTTTATGTTTGTTTCAGATTCAATAGGTTATTGTGCTCTCCAGCATTTTATGAGTTTTGCCACTTTCTGGAATAATATGATAATATTAATAATAGTAATAAAATTACTTTCACACGAAATATACCTTCAGCTGAAATATGCTTCCAAAATATCCTACTGGAAATAAAAATTTGACCCTACTATGATCGCTGATCTTCCAGATATTCGTATTTCAATTTCTAAGTCTAACCCTTCAAATATGTTTTGAGCTGTTTTTTGATACTATTTAAAGTTTGTAACTCACGTAGCTCAGCAGGTGTATCGTTGCAAGCCTTCAGGGCTGAGTAATGAAAACCTTTTTTTGCAAATTCAGTCCGATATCTCGGTATCTGCAGATCTCGACAGTGCCGTGTATTACATTTCAAAGCCGAGGATCTTAGGAGGTATTTACTGAAAAGTTGTCTGGGTATTGAATCTGGAATAAGCACCACCCAATGGTTCTTTTCCGCAATGAATCTTTCTCGCAACGAAATAAGCACCATGTTGCCATAATTCATTGAATATGGGAAGGATCACCAAGTAGTTTACCTTGTCATGTGTATTTTCCTTTTAGAAAACAGAAGAAGCTGCTCAATCTGAAGAATCAGACAACTCACAAGGTCGCCCTCCACCAGATTCTTCCGTGGACAGCCAGACAAAGCAGCCAAATGCAGTTGATAATAATGATTTTAAAGAAGAGAAGAGCTCAGGACATTCGCTGAATGAAAACAGCAGACAAGTTTTTATGACCCCAAGTAAACCTGATGCAAAGCAGCATGTTGCCGTTGATGGAAACACTCAAAGCCCTGCAGCCAATACTCAAGGCTCCGCAGTTAAAGAATTTTTCTCTAGGAAGACTTCAATTGAAATAGCAAGGCCTCGTGGTATAGGCCCTGCCATAAACTTAATGGATTCAGCTCCAGGTCAGTTACTCCCGCCTCCAGACAGTCGTAAAATTCGGAAAATGGCGCAACAAGCTCAACCAGAGGCGGCTGGCTCTATATCTCCGCCGCTCTCTCCAGATTCGAGATTTTCCAGTGATTTTTCGAGTAACCTTGAAGTTGTAGCAAATAATGCTGATGATGCCCAGAAATTGGCAAACATTAAGGACGAAGAAGAAAGTGCGAAGAATACGAATCCTGATGTAAATATGAGGACAAGTGATCAGGCGGTTGAAAAATTTGACAGCAACGATGGTTTCGAGCCTCCAAAACTTTTGCCTCGATCTGCTCTAAAGTTGAGTGACGTAAAGACAGAAAATCCCACAGAGGCACCGCAAGGTACTAATGGTGAAGTTGCGGAGGTTTTTATTCGGAGATCCTCAAGTGTACGGAGGGGAGAAAGACCGAGGTTTGTTTTCATCGTACGACCAAGTTTCTTTTTGCGCAAATCACAATTTTTTGGCCTGATCCTCAATTGATTTCTTTTCTGTGCGTTTTTTGAATTCGCAGTATTCTGCATGTTACCAAACGCTGCTCGTTTTGCTCTTTAAGTCTTTCAGTCTCAGAACGCTTCTTGCATTTGGATTGTGTTTTGTTCAAAATAGTCTTTCTTGCTAGTTCATAAGCTATCATATACTCTAAAGTGCCTAATTGCCGGTGAGTCGGAATAAGCGGGGGGTTGGAGTTATTAAAAGAAATTAGTAAGTGGGGGCTCGTCGGAATGAGCGGGGGGGTAGAAAAAGGCTACGAAATTTAAGATACTACTGCTATAAAGCACTCCATGCTTATAAATCAGGCGTCTGTAGTTGTGAGAATGTAAGCAGCGCAAAACTATTGCTAACAAACAAATGGATTTGTTCAAAATATCTTTCGAACACGTTTTGAAAAATTTTTGCGAAAAAACAAATAAGCAGGGAGTCCTTATAAGAGCAAGGGGTTGGAAAAGTTTTCATAATTAATTAGCAGGGGGGCAGAATTATTAGAACTTAAGAGTTTGTGCTTGCATCTTTGGCCTTGATGACCATGTTTTGAATAATGTCTTCTCTACATGGCACATTAAGGAATATTATTATGAATATCTTCTTTCAAGGTAGCTTGCAGTTCGTCAATAGTTTTGGGTATTGATCTCTGTGCAGTTGCGTAAGAGTTAGATGTTAGTGTTTGAAGAAGTCAGGACTCGTGCTACTCCTTGAGCTCCTTAAAAACTCCTTTGCTTTAACTTACGTTTTTCAGGGAGCTTTGAACTCCATAAATTCTTTTGTTTCAGAAGAAAACTCCTTAAAACTCCTTATTTGTAATCAACTCTTGGGGAGGGGAGGATTTTCAGGGGCAGATTTATTTAGGGAATGGTTTGCTTTTTGTTGAGGAAACACACAAAAACTACTTCTTAAAAATTATCTTTTGGTCCTTAAACACTCTTTAGAAAGTCCTTAAAATTTATCTACTTAACAGACCACGGATCCTGGGAACTCCTAATGGCCCAAGCTTATGGAATCTCAAGGGGCCCCTCAGAGGTCTTGGAGAGCCAACTCTTCTGCACTATTTGCTGTTTCCGTACTAGAAGTAGATCAGATCCTGGGTAGATACGATACGTTTTTGCTCGTGTAAACGTAGTTTTGAGTGTGTTGAATGCTGGTTGCATAGTACCAACATGATATCCATGTCTTCTAGTATTGTGATTCAGTGCCTATGCGTGTATCTTTCAGATCGTACACTGCCGATAGCAGAAGTTCGATGGAGAGTCTTGTCGATGCTTTGCCGCATGGTGACCAAAAAGAATTGTCAATACCTCCGACTCCTCCTCCGCGGAAAACAAAGTCACATAAACGAGGATCCTCTTTGGACTTAAATAAGATATTTGGTGCTAGAGCACAACAGAATATGGGTAAACGAAGAAGATACTTACTATTTTCAAATGCAGATTCCATCTTCCCTTCTCAGATTTTTACACTTTGTTTAGTTAGAATAAATGCATGGGAGAGAATAGCCACCAATCCCACGGAAGAAGGTAGACAGGAAAGGAAGAAGTTTGACATTGTGAGGATAGAATAGTATGAGAGAATAGAGAAAGTTGTAGGATAGAAGTGGTTGGAGGGCTGCTTGGAGAGCCTTTGAGCGTAGATAATATCTCCATATTAGTGCAACGCCTCACTCATTTCTAATTTATTTTTAGCGGAAATCAAAGAAAAAATTGATGATCAAGCAAAGGTAGAAATCTAAGATCTTTGGTGATTGTGTTTTTAGTATTTAATAGAACATTCTGGTTCACACAAAGTTTTAAACTGTATACCTTTTTTGTAATATTGCCATGCCATTGTTTGGGCCTTGGGATTGTCAAAATCCTCATGCCTTCAGAGTTTGTGAGAGTCAAGAAATTCGTACCGTCCCACTTCGTAGGCCATGTCTGCATCATCCTTTCTAATAAAGTATTCTGTTTCATTTTTTATCACCAAGACTTCATCTTTTTTTGTCGTCCAGATAGTAAGTAATACTGTATTAGTTTCAGACAACTAGACTAGCAAGAATCGATTCAAAGGAAGAAAAAAGAGAAAATAAGGAACGAGGTGATATTCAAGGAATTGCTAGACCAAGGCCCTCTGCTAAACATCACGGACGATCGACATCACATGAACTCACAACGGTATTATTCCATTCTCTTGCTTTATAAATTTATGCCTTTATGTACATAAATGTATAATTTTGTCTGAATGCATGTATCTGCGTATGCCATTTGTCTGTCGTTCTCTCTGCCTGTCTGTCTATTTCTTTGCCTATCTGTTTGTATCTCTCTGTCTGCCTACCTGTCTGCCTTTTTGTATTTCTGTCTGTCTGTATATCCCTCTGCCTAATGTTTATATCTCGCTACCTATGTCTGTCTGTCTGTCTGTCTTTCTGTCTGTCTTTCTGTCTGTCTTTCTGTCTGTCTTTCTGTCTGTCTTTCTGTCTGTCTTTCTGTCTGTCTTTCTGTCTGTCTTTCTGTCTGTCTTTCTGTCTGTCTTTCTGTCTGTCTGCCTATCCCTTTGCCTATCTATTTATATCTCTCTGCCTATCTGTCTTTCTGTATTTCTGTCTGTCTGTCTATCTCTTTGCCTATCTATTTATATCTCTCTGTCTGCCTTTCTGTTGCTCTGTCTATTTTCCAGTCCATACCCGGAATAAATTGGTGCAAGAGTAGCAATTCGCACATGCGTCCTTGTTAGCACGAGCGGCTGTTCCTGCTTATTTGGAATTGAACATGTGATCCAAGATTTGTGTAACCGAAATACAGAGCTTCTTGATCCAGAAGTATGTCAAGTGTTGCATTTAGGATAAAACAGGATTAAGCAGATTTATAAAAGCAAAACGTGACAGTCACTAGTGTTGCAGTTACGACAAAAAAGTTCCTATTTGGCATGTGTGATTGCACAGTTCACAATTATGTTGGCATGTGCAATTTTTCGCTCGTGCTGGGGATTGTGCACGTGTGTGGACACGCGCACGTGCGATCGCACGTTTCTCCGGGCATGGACTGTTTTTCTGTCTACCTTCCTGTGTTTGTGGTTGAATGTTTATGTACTGCATTTATTTTTGGACTCCTTTTTGTGATGCCTTTATATTCATTTTATCAGTCCCTGACTCCATTAGCGCCGCCACCAAAGACAGGAGACGGTAAGCGCTCGTAGATTATCATCCTTGTTGGATTCATTTTGTCATGAAACTATATTCAATTCTCGTGCCAGAGTTTAGTAGGTTCAAAATTCATTCAGGGTGCGTACAGAGTCTCGAAAACCTCAAAAATGTTGAAAATTGGATAGCTTTGGCAGAAGTCAAGGAAAACGTGGAATAAGGGATTTTTTAATTATTAGAAAACCAAGGAAAAGTCAAGGAATTTTGATACTTGGTCATGCTGTTGGGAATTCTGCAAAGCTCCACTGTGCCCAAAGAACTCCAAGTAATACTAAGGAAACTCTCTGATTTGTTACGTTGAAAATGATTGGGTTCAAAGGTTTCATCCATAATGTTTTAAGCATTCATGTTTGAAGATTTTGATTAGAGAAAGTGCATGAATAATTCTCGCTTATTTTATTTATATTTCTTTTTTGCCTATATCCTGTCACGTTGATTTCATTAAATAAATCAGCATTTCTTTCCAAATCTAATTCTTATCTCAACGTAGTGTATTACAAATTGTTTACCAGACTGAACAAGTGCACCATAGAATTTGATGTAGTATTTTTTGTTGGATTAGTTTTCATGCAAAATAGAATATAATTATTTGCTATTTTTTTGAGTATTGTTATACTGGAAATTATAGGCATGCATTTTGTCGAATAGCTATGAAACCGTCCACCTAAAAAACCAATGTAAAGGGGCACATGGCCAAAGAACAGTCGAGAAACATGGGCAATGAACCGTCAGTTTACTGTATTTTGTATCTTAATGTTGCATTCTGGCACCGCCTGGCGTTTTGTGCTTCACTTTACTTTCTGACTCAATATAATTTGACTATTATAAGGTACAAATTTGCTTTTATTTTCACTTTTCTTAAAAAAACGATTTTTGAAATTCTAGGAATCCTGAAGGATGCACCAACCACTGGGTACAGAAAAAAGGTCTCCTCCAATGATCCTTTTTGCTCCATGCTTTTTTCATTTATTTTGTTTAATTTATCGTTGAAAGTTCTTTCCTATTTACTTTGTCTTTATAAAGAACTTTTTCTTTTCATTAATCAGTGTTACTTGAAATACGGAATTTCGACTGTCAATTATGACCATTAAAGAAGATATTCGTTGTATAGGATGAGGACTACAGGCGACTAGCTCTGTTCTCGTTTTTTCTCACCTTTCGCTTATTCAACTGCTAAATCATATAGATTCAGTATTGCACGGAATATCACACAGAAGCACAGCTTTCAATAATGTTTGGAGCAAGCGTCTGATCATGATTAGTAGGCAGCTGTGTCCCATGAAGAACTACCCATTATGTGTACTTTTTTACGTCATTTTAAGTCAAAGTAGACTGCAGTTTAGGCAGAAGTAGCCGTCAATAAATCGCCGGTTACCTCCTTCTTTCGAAAGCTCTGCAGGATACTGTATTGTTGTCATGTATCTCAAGTTCTTTTGTTGTATAGCCTGCGCCTCCGCCGCCACATCCTGCTGCTCGAAGTATTCGCTCTAAATCTTTGGAAAAGACGATTGAGATGACAAAAGTCGAAGAACCATTAGCCGATGAGAGAAAATCAAAGCAGTTACGGTTAGTCGCTTAGGGTACTATCAAATCTTTTGTGATTTACCATGGAGGCAACAAGATATGCATTGAATGGATATATGTATGAGAAAAATTACTTTAAAGAGATTTTGGCTGATAATTTTTTGTAGTAGTCTTTAGTATGGCATGATGTGAAGCAGTTATGTCGAGCGATCCATGTTATGATTAAGTGATCCATGATATGATTAAGTGATCCATGTTATGATTAAGTGATCCATGATATGATTAAGTGATCCATGATATGATTAAGTGTTCCATGCTTTGATTAAGTGATCCATGATATGATTAAGTGATCCATGATTCGGTTAAGTGATCCATTATTGTATAAGTGATTGATGCAGTTTATCAAATAATCCATAAACCAATTTAATGTGCATTCTTTCGTTTTGAAGTATTAACGTTATTTTTAAATGTTCATTGTTGTGAAAGGTTTTGAATGTTTCAAGTTTTTCGGCCTTTTTCCTTACACAGGCGACCATCTCGTCAAAAGCGTCAAAGACACGAAATCAAAGCAGAGATTCGCCTTCTTCAGGAGAAAAATGCATCAATCGCA
>OLMO02000325.1:11305633-11316567 GCA_900291935.2 Cassiopea xamachana
CGTTCCTCATCATTCATTCAGTATGTGGGGGGGAGGTCCAACATTTGTTAATCATTTACCCAGAAGGTAGGTAACAAAGACGTGAAAAAAATTATGTTTTAAGTTCAGTGGCAGCTTACTCTTCTTAAAATACGGCAAGAAAGGTGTGCTTCCAATGAGACTTGAGAAAAATCAATGGCAAATTTCTAGAAACACGAAAAAACACGAAAGCATTTTCTTGTTCCTAACATAATGATTACTATCATGACAATCTCAGAATGCTGATTCGATGCTCACTGCTACATCCTTTTAGTGGACATAGGAACCAGGGGAAATATGTCCACTAAAAAGGTAGCCCCATATACTTTCGTACGTAGGGGAGTGCCTGTTAGAGAGGACACTTATCCTGAGCCATCGGCATGTGAGGTAGGGTAGTCAGTTCCTTTCCTTGCCACCTTTACCTCCCCAGTGTTGCCACCGGGTACCCATTCGCTACTGAGTGAACAGTGAGCAAGCATTCAGCCAAGGCCTCGAGACGGACTCGACCATGCGCTTTAACAGCATTAACCGCAATGCCACATCGCCCCTCCTATTAAGATGAAACACCCCTTTGAAGCTTTCAGACTTGCCCCTACTTTGCCAGCTGCATAACTAAACTGTATCCTGAAAATTCTGAGGTGCTATGCACCCAAAGCAAAAATGGATGGCATTTTGAAGTTCAGTCAAAAGTTCCAAAACTAAGTTCTCCTCGAAACATACTCCCCCCCCACACCTTCAATACTACCTCCTGAACCGTCTTCCAGCCGAAAGAGCAGCAAAAAGATTCTGCATACGGATAAACTGCTAACAAAAAGTTTCTCTACGAGCATCGACATATCTGTAGATTGACATCATCATCCATTTTGTTCAAACAGAAATGCCAAGTTTTGAGATATGAACGGCAAATGCGTAGTGATTTACATAGCGTGGGAAAAAGCGTGGTGAGGAGAAGCTGTAATGCAAAAGGAAGTTAAAATGCGTAAACTCCACGCTCAGTGCGTGGCACTGAATAGCAATTGCAGTACTTATAGCATTAACTCATTAATATTCTATTAACTTTTAACTGCTAAATTTGAGTATAAATTTCTATGGGTCACTATTTGGTTGTTGACAGAAGAAAAAATGCTAAACTGGGGTGGAAATCTCCCCCCTCCCACTCATAGCTATTTAATAAAGGGAAGCACCAAACACTGATGCCAATGTCAGGCATTTCATCTCGACATTCAAGTAAGCAGTTGCTAATCATTTCAATGCTTCATTCAATCACAAAATACCTAATTCTGGATGCCTTACTTCATCCCATAGCAAAGCATAATGAATTCCAGAATAAATCCTACTTTCATACATACATATCTAGGAGTCAAGCTCGACCTCTCAAAAAAGGGATGGATGTAGTACAGTTCAACTTAAAGTCATGAATTTTGCACATCTCGAGTATACTGCAGGGCATTTTTAACATACAAAATGGTGGGAAAATTCCCCACCAGCCCCTTTTATTGCCGCACCAGGTAAGCATCTTTGCCTCACCACTTAAGTACCCTTATGATTCAGTGACCTTTTTGGCATTTGCTTATTCAAAATATTTGTGGATGAGGCATGCTTAGTCTTCATTGAACAGGTTTCAAATCTACTGCTTCCATAGGTGCCTTTTCATTCACAAAGTTCGAGATGGCCACTTTTAGTTACAAACTAGTAATGTCTTTTTCATTCTTTCGCAATGTTTTAAGAGTACTTTTGAAAACCTGTTCATCTGTAGATTCTGAATTTACCGAAAGTGCCTTTACTCAAATGCTCCGGCAGTGAAAAATCCTTTAAAAATGCCCTGGTATACTGCATATCAACAGCATTAAGGTATCCAGCGATTTTCTTGACTTAATCAAGAATTGCCAAGTGTCCAATCAAAATAGAATCACCACATGACCGGCTTCACCAATGTTGGTAGGAGGAGTCTGGGAACAGGTGACGTCATGAAACAATGGGCTGGGCGCGCGCACAGGTGAGCATTAGCTAAATAGAAGGTAGATCCACAACAAAGAGGATACAAGCTGGATCAATGATCTTTTCAAGTTTCAGAGAATCAGATATTTGAGCAGCTGTTTGAAACTTGAGTAAAGTCAAGCATTGGGAGACCATGAGAAGAAGATACGTAGAACCGAATGTACAAGGCAGGACAAAATAACAAAAAACGTAAGTTAAATGTTTCGTTTTGTTTTGATGGTCCTCTACGATGAACAATATAACTAGGAACAAAAGTTTAATTTGTAAACAATTACTGCAGTACAAGTGCCAGAGCTATAATGGGCGGACACGGTAGGAATGAGAGCATGAAAAACATGCTGCTGTGAGGTGCTCGTCTGCAAGTCAAATGCAAAGCAAGTTTGCATGGTAATGGAAATGGAGGTCAAATGAACTCATGAAAAGCCTCTTCACATGGATTTTGTAGCTTTTGCCTTATGATGCGTAGCCTCAAAGATAATAATACTCAGTTAAGCTTTAATCTTCGTCTTTCTTAGTCATAAAATTGATCAAAGTCCACAAAGCAAGGAGATAAAAACATTGCAGTGAACCAGTAGAGAATTTTGCCATAAATTGTTATCATTAAAAAAATTTGTTATAAGCGGTTTGCAAGCCAACAACTTTCTCTTTCAGTAGGGTTTTGAAATATTTTTCAGACTACTTTCCTACTTGCATAAGTAATACAGGGTTGAAAAGAACTAGGTTCCTAGCATCGTCATAGGAGAAACTGAAAGTTGGTTATATAGAAATGAAGGAAATTCGAAAGAAAAACAACCCTATACTACGAGTTCATTAACTCTAATTCTCCCATTTCAATTGCATACCACAGTGACAGGCAGCTGGCACCGTATTTTTGATAATTACTAACATAATATAGAGTAAAGATAAACTCATGGTTTATTCATGTCAAAGTTTAGCTATTTTCTCATTAATTATTCAAAATTCTATATCCAGAACAACAACATGATTCTTTATCTATTCAAAGAATTTATCCATTAGCAAGCCAAACTAACTCTTGGCAATCAACTCATTTCATATTGCGAGAACTTCACATGACAGCACTGAAGTCTCATGCTTCTCATACTCATCCTAATGAACTTCTACCAATAATGGACTTGTACTTAGGGATAACTTGACTCAGGGATGTCGTGCAGTGGGGCAAAGTCCCACTTCTTAAGGTGGGGGACTAGTCGAAAATCTTATATTTTGAGAAAAAAATCAATTTTGACTTTTTTACATTTTGTTGTTGGTTAGCTATTGAAGAAGTCGATTCTAACGTTTGGTGTGATAATCATTGCTTCTAAATGCTGAAAAATTGCTTTTACTGTGACTAGGTCAACTGTTCCTCTGTTACAGCTTTTAGTTTTGCGCAATATTTCGGCAATGACAGCTATGCATTGTTTTCAAGAAACCCCATAAACTATATATCGTTAGAGAGCTCTGTTTTTCAAGAATTTGAATCTCCCGCCGTTGTAGCTCTATCTTGTAAGACAAAGCTGAAAATACTGATTATTGTAGATCTAAGAACAAAGGAAAATCTCATTATTATTACCAAAGAGACCTGTGATTGGCTGGCTCTATAAATATTTCAACGCGATTGGCTTCTCGTGTTCATCTGTGACCGGAAATGAATCAGTAGAGTAGTATCATATCACGAAGTTATCAGTGTCAACAACAGCTTCTCTTGTTCGCTATCTTCAGAATTACAAGGAATACGTATTCAAGATTTGTAATGGGAAAAACTAATTTCAGGACTCACTATTCGTTTCGTGGAAGACGAAGGCGACTGTGCAGAAATCTACCAAACGAAGTTGTTGACGAAACTTTAACCTCTAGCACGCTGGGAGAAATCACCGATAGGCCAGCTACATCGATCATGTCTGTAACTGGGAAGAAAATGGAGCTTCTTGGCTTAGGGAATTCTCCAGATATGATGGAAATTAAAGCCCATGCCATCTCAGAGTCAAAAGATTTATTAATTTTTGTTCAGATGTCCTCGTTAAACCGACTTCTTTCTTTTTCTTGATGTCCCTTATGTAAACAAAGTGGGATAACATTTTCACTCATTGATGGTAAAGAAATGGGTTTTGCTGTGAAAGGTAAACTATTTTGTGGTAATTGTCAGCAGTCTTTTGCAGAATCTTTTAGTGAGAGAGTTGGTGGCTCACAATCAAGTAAAGCCCCATTCGAAGTAAATTTAAGATCAGCATTTGTTTTCATGGGCATTGGTTGTGGCTACAGTGCCATCAGAGATTGGTCTGCAGTAATGAATACGCCCAGTTACATGAGTAAGTTGGCGTTTCAGGGTTCAAAAAATTATATTATAGCTGGTAGCAAGGAGTCTTTTGAAGAGATTGCAAAAAAGATCTGTTGAAAAGACCCATGAAAGATATGGAGAACTTGGCATTGTCCCTGATAAGGATGATGTTCTAGATGTAGCTGTATCTTTTGATGGGAGTTGGCATCGTCCTGGACACTCATCCCACAATGGCTTAGGGGTTGTAATTGAGCTTCTAACAGGTCTGCCAGTTGATTTCCAAGTCCTTAGCACTTTCTGCCATCAATGTTGCAAATCTCCAGAGAAAGATGACCCAAATTATGCAGAGTGGATCTCAAACCATGCTGCAGAATGTAGCAAAAATTATGATGGCTCAGCAAACTCAATGGAGCAGCACTGTGCGCTTTTAATTTGGCAGAGGTCTGCTGCTAAGTATGGTCTTAGATACACTTGTATGCTATGAGATGGTGACAGTAAGTCATATAATTATATTGTTGAAAGAGAGGTTTATGGCAAAGATGTTTCAATCAATAAAGATGAGTGCATATATCATGTATCGAAAAGGATGGGCACTGCATAAAGAAATCTGAAAGAACAGTGCACAGCAAAAGGGGAGTCAATAGGTTGCAAGGGAAAGCTTACAAGTGATCTTATTACCAAGATCCAGAACTATTATGGGCGTGCAATAGAAGACAATCATGCTGATATAAACTAATGAAGCAAAGAATATTTGCAATACTGTTTCATCTCACTTCCACTGATAGGACCCCAAGACATGTGCACTGCCCTCCTGGTGAAAAGTCTTGGTGTTTTTGGAAAAGAGCTGAAGCAAAGAAAGAAACACCTGGGTCTCACAAAGATCATGAGACTGTGCCAAATGAGGTTGGGAAGAAAATGGATCCAATTTTTCAGAGACTTACTGATTTTGAACTACTTCAAAGATGCAGGAGAAGCAGGACTCAACATCCAAATGAGTCCTTACTTAACTTCATTTGGCAATACTGCCTAAAAATTCAGTATGCTGGGAGATACTCTGTGGAAGGTGCAACTTGCATGGCTATTTGTCAGTTTTCCCTTGGAGCTACATTTAGAGAAATGCTATGCAGGTTTGTTGGAATAGATCTGGGGTACTATTTAATTCAAGGATCATTGCAGAAGTCCAGTGAGAGACTAAAAAAGGCTGAAGAAAAGTCAAGTGATGAAAGAAAAAAGAGAAGGAAAATGCTTAAGTTCAAGAACATAACTAAATTTCAGAAAACTATAGCAAATGAAGGACCAACATGCAAAGCCGGTGACTTTGCTTAAGTAAAGAAGTCTCATTTTAATAGCAATATAGATTTTTTAAATATAGAATACATCCAGAGTAGGTTTAAAGAATCTTACTTATGGTTGAGTTTTTATAAAAGGCATATTGGTACTTGAATAAGACACTAACTCAGAAAATCCATGTCTGAAAACTTTAAGGCCACTTTTCTCAAACACCAGTTTTCGCATATACTTAGAGCTTAGTAACACTTTCATTGGGTGACAAAAAAGCAATTCCTGTAATCCTATATATCAACTTGAAGCTTATTTCTTGGAGAGTGCAAGTATCTATTTGATATTTGACTTAGACTTCCAGACATTGAATACCAGCACCCAAAACATTCTGGTAGAATTTAAATTCAGCAAAAGTTGCACAATTTGTTTATTTTTGAGAAAAATAATTCCTCAATGGAAAATTCAAATAGATACTTGCACTCCTTAACTATATAGCTTTAAGTTGATGCTACATTTGCATGCCTTTCTGATAAGGGCATTCAGAGAAAGTGTAACTAAGCAATCTACTTTTTTTCCATTGTTTGATCATTACCATGGCAACCATGCGCCATTTTGGAAAATTTCTTCCAGATTTGAAATTAGGGTATCGATATTGCCCTGCTTGCAAATTTTTAGCTTTCTAGCTATTACCACAGAGAAAATAGATTTTCGACTAGTCCCCCACCTTAAAACTGTCAAAAATTTTGGGGGCTGAGCCCCCTTCATCGAAAATGTTTTAGGCTGGATAAATTCTTAACTATGCATTTGCCAAAGTAGGGGAAAGAAAAGGTACGCTCCTAGCAATAGAAGAAGAATCCTACAACCATATCTTGGCTTTCTCCTTCTATTTATATTTTCACATTCGCAGTAGTAACAAGAACATTAGCTTCACAAATGCAAAAAGGGGCGTGATTTAAAGTGTGGTCTGTATATTTCATACAGCATAGCCCCCCTTGTTACAGCATAGCCCCCCTTGTGCCACCGACTTGGCTGCACTGTGACGTCAAGTAAACATTAAACTTACTATTACAAACGCAGTCAGGAAACAGGGTACAAGCGTGCATGGCAGGCTGGATTTCATTATGGCTGCTTCATCAAGCAGAAGCGCTGTGAGAAATGGCTCTTTGTGGGTGTTAGTGCCGATTGCATATGATGAAGAATTCTTTACATGAACTTAAAGAGTCTTCAGGAAGGTGCTCATATTCGCATATGAAAAAATTCTACACAACATTGAAAAATAGCCACTATGCAGCCTATGCCTTCACAGGTCTAAAAGAGCTCGCTATTTTTACGCAATTGCAGAAACGTCTGTCTCGGCCTATGCACAGGCTCATCTTTTCTGTATCAAGCGAATGAAGTCATTGTCTCGTAGCTATAATAAATGTGTCATTTCCTATATGCCAGTAACTGGGAAGAATTACGTTAGAAAAAATTTGGATCTGAGGAACTCTGACAATCTCCAATCAGCTGGTACACAATTAGCACATTTCTATA
Source organism: Cassiopea xamachana (assembly GCA_900291935.2). Taxonomy (NCBI): domain Eukaryota; kingdom Metazoa; phylum Cnidaria; class Scyphozoa; order Rhizostomeae; family Cassiopeidae; genus Cassiopea; species Cassiopea xamachana. Next base: position 11,312,739 of record OLMO02000325.1, read on the forward strand.
CCCACCCAAGTTATGGAATTATTTTTCAGGGAAGACTTGCATCAGTGATGGGAAATCACTTGACTACATCTCACAAGCTGCCTCAAGACGACAATGTTGAAATTGACTATGAGAGCGAACACGGTAGGTAGTATTATATTCTCAAAAAGCCAAGTCAAAGTTTCATTTTTCAGTATTTTACTATGAGCGCTTGCTTCCTAATGCTCTTTTGATTATCAGTAAAAAGAAAAACAGAGACAGAATTCGATGCTTTGCATCGTCAACGTAGCAATCTGGGGACACAGTGCACATACTTCCTCCAATCTTCTCATATTTCAAGTAAAAAATCCTTTCTCCCCACTTCTAGACTGCTTCCTGTGTCCTTATTTTACACTGCAACACAGATACATCTCAAGCAGGGGCGAAACTAGGGTGCTTCTATTGGGGGGATATGAGACATAGTAGCACGACGAAAGGGCGTTGCCCATCAAATTTGAAAGGGCGTGTCATGCGTAGACTCATTAAGACCAGAACCTAAAACAACAAGTTATGACAGGAGCACTGTGTTTCAAAAGATGAGCACATGAAAAGACAAAGAGGGGGTCTGGGGGCTGAGCCCCCAGAAAAAATATTCGAGACCACCCCCTTTACTTTGGCTTAGAATGCATCCCCAAATACTAGAACAAGTTGATATTCCCTATTTTTGAGATATTCGGTAAGTAGATATGCGCTAGTTTTTAAAGGCTCGGTAAACATACATGCACTATTTACAGCTTATATACAAGTAGGCTCTTTCATCAATTACAATAGCACAGTTTTAATTTACAACTGCAAAAATTGTTACAAATAAATACTAACTTTAGGCCTTCCATGTGATCACCAGAGAGAAAGTAAGGCTTGAGGGAAGAGCATGTACATGCCAAACGCTCAGTATTGTACGACAAGCATACCAGCAGCTAAAAAACTGCCCGACATTACTAATTTTTTATCATTGGGGGGTGTTTCACCCACTTATACCCCCAGGAGTGTCGCCCCTGAGCTCAAGCCTGGTATACAGTATCAATCAAAGCTGTTTGATTACATTTTTGCGCAACTTTGATTTGAATGCTGAGACTTTTCAAATAGATCAATGGTTCCTGTATAACTTCAAGTCTCAGAATTCAGTCAGCTTCGAAGTTACCATAGCTACTGACCATTTTATCACGGTAAAAGTGTAGATAGTTGGGTTTTGTTAAACATTTTACCAGGTGCTACATTTCATCCAAAAAGCATGTGCAACCGTGATATAAATGGTGCAAGTATACCTTTTTCGTAAGAAAACCATCATTTTGCCTTAGCCTCAATTTTCTTGACTTTTTCGAAATTGAGCCTGAGATCTTTTCAAAATTTTCTTGACTGTTACAGAAATAAACTGGCTAAAATAGGTTATCTTTTCATTGTTAATCTTGTATACTCGAATTTGAAATCTAACTTTAAGATTTTGAATGTAATAATGGCGTAGTGACAATTTTTGGCCAACAAGAACATTTCATTTCGCAAAATTGAGCTTTGTTATTTTCGTAAAATTTTCTTACGATTTTGGCCATTTAAGCTTCATTTTCTTATAAAATAAGTTTGTTTCCATTTCAAACATTTCGTTTTCCGAAGCAATAATTCAAAGCTGTAGGATGTAGTTCTATCAAAAAAAATTTGTTTTGCTTTCGTTGTATATCTTCTAGCTTTGTTTTCATAATCCATTATCACACAGTCTTTCAGGTTCTAGATAAATTTTCCAAGTCTGTACGCAGCTGATGCAGTGAGGTATAATACTGCTCTACACAGCTCCGTATTTTCATAGAGGATAGTGCTTTTCAATGCAAATATTCTCCATTAAGTACAAGCAGCATTTTATCTTCTCGCCACAAAAACATAAGTCGTGCCCCTATGGAATCCGGTACCCTATAAAACGTCAGGGCTAGCTTGAAATCAGAGCCTCTTTTAAGACAACTTTGCTAGTGGGCAAAATACGAGAAGGGGCCTATGCTCATACAGATAGCAAATAGATATGCTGAAGCTGGGCACCAATACATCAAAGGTTATATGACCAAGCACTCCTTCAATAGTTGGAGTGGTGGAGTATGGGAATCTGGGGGCTTGCCCCCAGGAAAATATTAGAATTATACTTCCAGAAACGTCAGAAAATACTCCTTTGCAAGACAGAGATATGCAAGAACTTACTTAGACAGCCATTTAGACAACCTCGAAACACTTGATAAGGGTGGAAAGAGACCAGTTTCATTTTTAGAATACCAATTGTCGGATTCGTAACATACTGGCAATGTCTACATATTACACACAAGAGGGGCCCAACCTAGTGGGGAAAATATTAATATATTTGCTTACTGGTGGGGCAGGATAAGGGCCTACTGGGGGAAATACCCCACGAGCGACAATGTTCACAGAGCCCCTGCTTTAAATGTTTCTTTGTTTCTCTCAGAAAATGAAACAGTATATCTAGATGTTAACTAGCCAATAAAAAATGATAAAAATTAAGCTCCATTATGCCAGATTTTGTATGTGACATGTTCAATTCAAATGCCAAGGAGTAGCCAGAGTTTACTGACATGTGACATACCAACTCCCTGACTCTCTGACATTCTAACAGAAGTTTTACTCCCGACGTGCTAATCACAGTAGTTGCCTCTACTCAGGTCTACCTTTGATGCAAATAAAGGGAATTAAGAGGGACTACAAAGGGGCTGTCACTTGATGGATACAATATCCCATCCGCTCAGGTCTACCTCCTTACTGACTAAAATCATGCATGTTTTCTATGCGTGCGCATTGAAGAAGCTGCGGCTCACGTTCTAAAAATGCAAAGCACATTTTCACCCTCATAGCAACTGACATTCTCACCAGCATAGTTGCAAAGCGGAAATTTCAGTTAAAACCTGAGAGAATTTACTACTTGATTATAGCATGCTTCTTAATCCTTCGCAGAGGTGAGAATAGTTCACCATCCAAACACTGTTAGATCTGGGGTCGGTATTATTTAGAATTTTGTGAGAAGTCTGAGAGAGTAAGTTAAATATGCAATTCAATCATGTTCTACCTATGCAATTCCAAATGCAATTCAATGAGCAATCTAGTACAGTAGTTCTAGTAGATTAGAAATAATGATCATAGCTGAACACTTGACATTCTAACGTGAGAATGGTAAGAATGTCTGAATCCGCCCCTGCCTATTACCAATAGCAATAATGCGGACATGTTTCGCTTCACATGCAAAACTTTTCCCCTTGCTGGTATGATGCAACGCAAGGGAATGTTGGATTAAAGAAGCCAATGGAAAGAAGATACACAAATGAAGTTAAACGTGATATTCTATCACGGAAATGCAAACTTCATGGATTCATTGGTGCACAAATGCACCTCAGTCCGTTTCATACAAATGAGTCTCAGGAAAGACAATAGAAATCTTCGAACTAACTTTAGCGGCATTAGTCATTCAGGAATTGTGAATTTGAAGTGACACAAACTTTTTTAAGCAATGTATTTCCACGAAATTGGCTTTGCAACTATCTCTAGGAATTATCCTCCTCCGCACGTTAGACTTGCAGTGCTTCGTGTACGAGGGTAAATTGTTTATAAAAAGCCAGGTAAATCATTATCTACGATACATAAACTACCATTCACTGCTGGAGGATGGTACTGCAATGACATACCAAAATAACCATGACTTAGCCAAAACGCTCGGATAAGAAATTCTTGCGCAATATGGGGCACAAACGGTAAGTAAAATCCAACAAGATTGCTTTCAATATATATATATATATATATATATATATATATATATATATATATATATATA
>OLMO02000325.1:11316667-11331729 GCA_900291935.2 Cassiopea xamachana
TGTGTGTACATAATTGTAAGGCTATGATGACTTTCACTATCAACTTTCCGTTGCAGATCCTGATCTTGTCCAGACTGTCCTTATCCATGACACAGTTGATAGTGAAACAGACAAGATAGTGAGCAACCTCAGGCTTGGGTTAAAAAGAGAAAAACAGATCATCCTGCGAGATCTAACTGGTGAAACAGGGGAGATAAGCGACGCCACAGAAAAGCTGATTGAATATTTAACTTTTCTCAATGGCGTACTCGTCATCTGCGTACCAAGCATACACAACATTCTTTCAGGAAAATCGAAAGAAGAGGAGCTTGTGGAGATAAGTATTTCTGGGAAAAGAACTAAGATAAACGCGCATAAAATACACGGTAAAATCAAAGAGTCGGCAGATTTGGCTAAAAAGATTCTGATTTTGAAAGTACCAGGTGTTGCTAATGAAATGCCAGAAGGGTTTGCAGAAACACAAGTGATAGATCTTCCAAAGGATTTCGACGATTGCAAAGATAGCGCAATACAGACAATATTTGATTACTGGACGAAGCATTGTATATTGGGAAGACTGATTGCGTTGAAGAAGAGGAACATGTTCATATCTGCAGACTCAGTAGAACATTAAAACAGAGCAATTTTGGTAAAGTGGATCAAAACCAATCATCAATGGGACTATTCATTTACGATGAAATATCGATTAGAAATTTTTACTCCCCTACCCCTTCTGGGGTATGCATTCTATATCTTTAGATCCACCACCATCTTTACAACGTCTAAATCCCCCTCCCCCATCACACATAAACAAAGCAACCAATTGAGATGTTTGCATTCGCCTTGCAAACAAAACAAAACAAAAAGTAACAAGATGCTATTTTTGCAGACATTTGCAGGAACACCTGATATATTACCCAAGACATTTTGCAGCCAACCCCTTCTAAACGTACATCATATGCTGTAAGCAGTATTTATCACTGAAGAAGCTTTCCCTTGCTCCATATCCCTAGAAAGACTTTCTTGATGAAGCAATCAAAGATAGGAGTGCCACAAGGCTCTTGTCTATAATTTCAACGAAAGGATATGCAAAGGTTATACGTAGCAGATATAGACGTAAATGCTTGAGGAATTTATTACAATTAGATGTCTTAAGGCTAATTTCCATTCACCAATTTCTGGCGTGCGCGCGACTTTTTGTGAAAGATCGTGGATCTAGGCATGCGTACTTACAACAATAAAGCACAAGAGTATGGTCGCGCGATCGCCAAAAAAGTTGAAGTTTGTTCGACTTTTTCGAGAAATCGCCAGTAGTAGCCAATCAAAAGAATAGAAGTTTCAGGAAATGACAAATTGCACAATGGCGTCGTAGCTGTGGACTAGTCTGGCTAGGAATAATGTGGTCTGAAGTTCGCTTTGCACATAAACAATATCATATACAAAGTGATTAGGGAAGATAGGTAGGCGGGAAATTATCAGAGAGATTAGTTTCTACCTTGTACTTTAAGAAAAATTAGGATATTTCAGAAGCAAAAGCCACTAGCCACTCTGACAGTAACAGCTGTTATTTTAGCTTTAAGAACAAGCAGGGAGTTTGTTTTGCCCCCTTGAAAAACATTCTTATCATGCAGCAAATGACTGCATTTCAAAGCCTTCATTTTGTGTATGTGGAGCTAAAGTGTACTTTGATATTCACCGCGTGTTCGCAAAATGTCGATCGCAAAAAGTCGCGCGCGCCAGAAATTAGTGAATGGAAATCAGCCTTTACGCTGGAAGGAATGTTCTAGATGCAATGCGAATTTTGAATCGACGCAAATGGGAAAGAGTTTGAATGAGGAAGAATAAACCAAAATACGTGTAATAAGTTAAAAGGGTTACTAGATTACTGAAGGATGATAACTAGACTCTTCCCTGGAAATGAATCTCCACTGATTCTGTACAGCATTTTCAGGCCTCATTTTCATTTCTATTTCACAACCTGAGTGAGGCTGTAGAGTAATATAGGCTAAAAACTTCAGGAAAGCAAAGCTAAGCACTAAATGCACTACAAGGTTGTGTACTTAGAATTCCATGCACGAAAAATTTTGTGTTCTATGCATGAAAAATATTGCAAAAAAACGCGATCAAACCATATCATCATCCACATCATCCAACATATGCATAAAGTTTGCAAGAAAACCAACACTTTCTATTAATCCTTGTTTTACTCTTCTTCTTACCGTTTATTTTTAATAATTTACTTCAAATATTGTAAACAACTCTTTTTTACTCTCAAGTAGAGATTGCAATTAGACTTAAAGTGCATTGATGTTGGATACGTCTTAAATAAGAAAATTAAAAGTTAGAAAGAGTTTCTGCCTTTCAAAGATCCCCTACAGACTCCCTGGCACCTTCGCCTCTGGCTGCGCTCTTAGTCCACCGTATTTACGAAATTTTTGTAACAGCTCATTGAAGTAGCAGTATGGAGCTAATTATTTATTGCTATGAATACCTTTGTCTTTTAGATTCTATCTGTAACTTCAACAACCGACAACAAGGCTACAGTAAAGTACTTTATTAATCCAACTGCATTTGACTTTCAATATTTTTCATGATGAAAATAAACCAATTATATCAACGGTCTGTGCGGTGTTGCACTCTGGGATTGTATAAAAACTAATGCTAAGTTGGGATGCTATATCATAAGAAGTCAACAATCGAATCGATTTACCAAACTGATATCTAGTTCTATTATGACCATAACAATTCAAGATCTTTTTTATCGCTTATTACAAAAAGAGGAATTTTAACTTCCTTTACATTTCACATATCCGCTTTCTCTGCTACACAGCAGATGCACTACCCTTGGAAAAAGATCTGCTGAAGGACGTCCAAGATTAAAATATCGTTGACCAGTGTTCTAACCGACTGATCAGTGGGTGATTCAGTGATAGGCTGATTGTGATTGCAATTCAAGGAACAGCTGCAATGTCTACTAACAATAGTGCTAGTGCTTTCTGTCAATGTTCAGTAGCAAGTGCATGTTTCCAGAAGTTGGAGGCTGCCATAGCATGGCAATTGTAGCGACGGGCAGCGTCTATTCTTATATTGAGAGTAATGCTAGTAGTGCCGCACATATGGGGGTGTGATATTTCAATGTGTGCCCATTTTTGCATCAAAGTAGAAGGCCTTAGGAAAACTTGCTACAATTGCAGACCTTATAACTCGAGTGGTAATAGAGAGTTTACGCAACACGACGCGTCTGCTCATGAGGAGCCAAAGGAGTCTAGAAACTAGCGCGATATTCAGATTCGCGCCAATGCTTGCGAAAGGATGGCGTGACCGCGCTTGTTTCTAGGCTTCTTTGGCTCGTCGTCAGCAGGCGCGTCGTGTTGCGTAAACTCTCTAATAACATATTCACGCTGTAGCATAAAGGAGAAATTCAAACTGGCATGGAAAAGGCAGCAGGAAGATATATACCATCATTGATAAATCACACTCGCTTGCTTTTTGCAAATCTATCAAAATATTTACTAGATACAGTGGTATTGTTTACAGATAAACAGCAAATGTAGTTCAAGGGATAACTATGGTTGCGGGTGCTAATATCAACTTCTATGAATCACAATCAGTGTTGACAATGTATTTAGAATTCTCCTTCGATGACTGCAACAACCCAAGGCAACCCGCCATTTTCAAATCTCCATCCATAATACACTGACAAATGAAAGTCTTTACAATAAGATAGCTATCTGAAAAATCCCAACATCGATTTGTACAAAGCTATGCATCGACCGGCTGATGTGAGATCTTTCTTGGAGTCGAGGCTCTTGAAATTTTACGCATGATCTGGTAAGCATTGTAATCTGGTGAAATTACTGGCTGTCTGTGCATAAGCATCTCTAGCCTCGATTTCGTGGCTTCAAACTCTGACTGAAGTAAGACCATACGTCTTCTTGTGTTGTTGTTTGATTCTTTCAACTTGTGCTAAGTAAAAAAGCAGGCGCTTAACATTGCGATTTCACATAAAAAATATAAATACAAAGATGATGTTACGGCCAACCACTTCAATTTCGCTCTAATCGATTTTAATATGTCTTAAGATCATGCACACTGTATGTCATAGAAGTTAAGAGTACTTCTTTCTATAACTGAGTGCTTTTCAACTTGCTCAACATCTAAATGCGCAATGATTGGAAGTGCGCAAGAGAATGAGGACTAGAGATGGTGAGCATTTGATAGAGGGAATGCGGCCTATTGCTCATATCAACAATATGGTAAATTTGTGAAAGCATGCAGTGTTTATCCTGCATCCTATGGAGGTGGCTACTATCATAAAGTATAAATCAACTCTCCACTAGCTACAAAAATGGGTCTAACTAACGGTGGGACAAGGCGAGAACTGGAACTGCGATAAGAAATTACAAAAGCTGCGAGCAAAAATTCAAAACGCTGCTATTTCTCATGGTGTTTTCAGCAATCTAATATGGCCTAAGATAGGAATGCTGAAATACTCTTCTGCATTTCTAATCAGTAGAACTTAGTATGCATTGCTTGACACATCATTTTCTAGACAAGAAACTTCTCTAGTGGTCAGAGGATTGCTATTCTGAAACATCCTAGCAAATACAACTGCGCAAAACGCCTAGACGATTGTACTAGAACCCTGAACATGTGGTACCATGACCAATACCATCAACTAATGAGTCAGAGCTTCACTTATCACTATTCTTTTGAATTGGTGATAAGCAAACTTTAAAAAGCTTTCGATGGTAATTGTCTGGCCCTCCCCGCAACACCGTGGCACTGAATAGTCGAAAAATTACTAAAATATTTGAGGATCACGCAAGCGATACGCTAATCAGTGAAGGTAGGAGAAGAGGCCAGCTCCTTCACAGCTGTAAACTGACAACATCCATATCGACTGAACATAAGCAAAATTATACCACAACGTGGGCAATAAGTTTACTGCATCATACAAAATAGTATCTTCCGTGGGTAAATTTGCCTTTGTATTCCCCACCCCCAGCTAAAAATGCAAAGGTATACCCCCTGGACGTACTAGCCTAGCATCGCAAGCTTCAAAAAGAGAGAAAAAAAATGCAAAAATCACAGTACAAAATATGAAAATTCCGAGGACAATTAAAGGCTGTTGTTATCAGGCTGAAAAGAAGTAGTACTTCCTAGTACTTAGAAATAGAATACTTTCGCTAAAGAACAAGAAATATATGCATAAATACAGCAGTACAAGATAGCCAGAGTGCACTTCATGTTGATCCCACGTCGGACATTTTTTTCAGTGTTCTTCTACTACGCCATGACAAGGCTAACTTATGAATGGGATGACCTAGTTATGCGCCAAAGCCTTCATGGTTTCTATATTGCCTTGCCAGCTTCACTCGTAAGAGCTTTTTAGTGTGAATGTTTGAAATTGGCAAAATACTCAGATATAATACCGATACGCCGAGACACGGGGGGCTTTCTGTCGTACGCCAAGGCATTTTCCTAGCTAACGTCGGACATGTTCGGGCCTATCTACATGGAACGTAACCTGGCACGATGGTACAACCTTGTAAAGAAGGTAGCACAAGGCAAAGGGAGACAAGAACATACTTATAAAATTATAATATATAAATAAACATAAATACAAAATAGGGTAAAAAAGAAAACATAAATAGATATATGGCAATGAAACGTAGAAGATGAAATACAATTAAAAATTATGATAAACTATTAAAATAATGGATAAGGTAGGAGAAAAAACTCAAAACAGTTTTTGATAAGAAGGTTCTGGGCTCGAGATCTATTAAACTTACGTTGAGAGAAAGGCTTTGCCAAAGAGTAAAAAAGGGTGCTCTCCTTTTCTGTGGTTCGGCATATGAACTTAAAGGACGTGGCACAAGAAAAAAAATTATCAAGATAGAAAATGGTCCCGGTTCAGAAAAGAAACAGTATAAGCTTGCACAAAGCCGTCTGTTTATTTTTGTCAAAACGAAATATTGACATTTTAAATCGCTGAATCTTACGATTTGTCACCTGAAAATTTCAAAATGCCTGGTACCTGATCGATGCTAATTCGATAGAAAGTCCATGACAATAGCGAAGCACAGCAAGTCAGCAGCTGAGCTCTATCAACAACATTCATGGAGTGCTCTTCCAACAGGGAGACGACATGACGGGGACCCAAAACATGTATTTTCTCCTTTGGTCATAAGATGTTATACATGTTGATCACGCATTTAAGATACAAAAAAATCCACAATAAAAGATGCAAATGAAAAGAGGTCTTCGTGTCCGCAACATTTTGTCCTGTCAAGCATCAGGAAAAAAATGAGAGACTTTAGACTTTCCACAATAAAACTAAAACTAACAGATTAAAGGAAGATTTGTACATTTTGATCTGGGGGCAAAAGGAGACAAAAAATTGAACATATTATCAGTTTATGGCCAGGTAAATGAGTGCCGGGGGCAAATGTAACTTGAAAAACGCGCTTCATAGCTTTGCATCGCTTCGAATCATGCGGGCATTGGCTGTGGATGATAAAATCAGAGGGGAAAGGACTTGTTCAGGATGCTATAACCTTGAAATGTGTTATTGAAAGAAACAGAATACAAATAAAATATATAAAGATCTTACAAAAGTATTGATGAGATCCGTTGTCTCATTTCTAATTGCTCTTATGTCTGACTCTGAAATGTCCGAGAGTGCATCTTCAATACTCTGTGTACTTCGAAGAGATCTTCTTGTGGATTCTCCCATTATAAGTAGCAACCGTGGTTCGTAAGAAAAGAACACTGTTTGAATATCTAACCAGGAAGATTCAAGTCAACGAGTGACAACAGTTGAACACAATACACTCCTCGCAGTGAAGGTGTAACCGGGCTGAGTTGTTGTATTATTCAGTGCACTGTTGAACTCAGTCTGTTCATTCAGGAGCTTGAACTTTAGATTCACGGCTCTAAGCCGTGATAATGTAAGCCGACACTAAAGCCATACTGAGTAGGCTGGGTCATTGACAAACAGCAATAGCAAAAACAAATGAGCTACAATAGATGCAGGAATATATGTGGGGAAACATGCTTCAGGGGAACCCTTGCAAATACAAAGCGCTAGCTCTTTCAACTCCAAATAGGCATTTTGTTTAAATAATGTCGAAAAGCGTGGGACAATTCAACCCTGCACCCCAAGTCCTCGCACCTACGGAAACAATTACCTAGCCCGTAAGCCGAAAGGGGCAAGAAGAGATCCTACCTTCCAATAATCAGTGGTGGCATCAGAGGAAAAATGCTGGGGGGGGGTAGTGCCGCCAAAGTGCCGACAGTGAGCGGTGTCAAAGAATTTTAACGGACGAAACTATCGTATTGGCTGAAAAAAACTAAAAAAAGCTCATGGATATTATGAAAATTCCGACAGTGCATAGACATTTAGGTGCCGACGGGGGGCTCGATAAAATTGTGGGTGGGCTAAAGCCCCACAAGCTTCCCCCAGGTAGCACTATCCCTCCCAATAATTACACGCGTATATCTTTATTTTGCATTGCAAACATGAAGTGCTATGCAAGCTAAAGCTGGCAGCGTAGTAGTTTTGTTTCGTATGGCACGATGATTTTAGCCCCACAAACAAATCATCAAGCACAGCAAAGCAGCATGATACCCGAGTCATGGAGGTCACGAAGGCCTTCGATCAATGGGCTATGGCAATAGGCAAAAGTTTACTAATATGCTGTACCAGCTTGAGTGCAGGTATATATTCGTTCAAGGTTTAACCATTTTTGGTATTGCTAAGATGTTGTTATTGTTTACGAAGGGCACTCTGGTCTGATGTTACAACTCTTGAAACACAGTAGGACGAACTGCTTAGCATCATATCAAGGAAGGATTACAAAGAGCCTACAGTTTCTACCAGGGTTGCCAGATTGGCTTTCAAAGCGAACTATGAGCTTTTTTGACTATTTCCAACAAGCATTGCTCAACAACTTGTATGATAGGTTTATGTCGTAATTTTGACTTGTTTTGGAGTTTTTGCACATTAATAAGTATTTATCGACCATAGTATCTAACGCTTTTGATTTCTAGTTTATATAGTAGGCTACACGGTTTTTCTTATCAGAAACCTAGCTAAGAAACCTAGCTCAAAGCCTAAAGGTTCTTACTTTTTGGCAAAATCTTAGTTCCAAAAGTTTCGTAAAAGTTTCTTAACTTAACGAACTAAATTGCTGTGAAAGCGTGCACAGAAGGTGAATGTAGCAGACTATTTGCCCTATAACAAACAAAATGCGTCAGTACGAATCAAATTCTAAAGCAATGTCATATTCACGATGTTTTGGTACAGCTTTACGTTGAACCAGGTAACAATTTCAATGGGCTATTTGTCTAAAGTTTCTTAGCTCTTTCCTTGTGGCTCTAAAAGTTTCTTAAATTTTAGGCTTGTTTAGTGCTTCGTTGCTTATAAAGTGGTTTCTTATAAAAAAATGTATCACACTTTTGATGCATGAACCGAATTTCTCATATTAATGAGGTTCCCATTCTCAGTAATAGCACAGTGCTTCATGAAGAATACGAGCACTTTTTATTCACAATATTTCCTAATTCTAATCTTTATTAATTCTAATACCACCACAGGACTAGCTGAATACTTTTCGAGAAATTTATAAAAAATTCCCTGAATGAAGATTACTAGAACTCTTTATTGGAGACGTTTTGAAAGTAAGTGAATTTTTCAGTGACTTTACTAAAGCCCTGCTTCTGAAAGTTATAATAATTATAGGTTTAGGGACAAGATGGTCATTTCCAAAGTAAATAAGGCAAGAATAGACTTCAGCAACAGACGAGGAATAATAATCTCATTACATATATCAAATAATATTAATGGTTTTGGATCTTTGGCATATTTTTGACCATAATGGCTTGTTTTTTAGAAAATTACGGCACAATTTCTATCTGGCAATTCTGGTTTCCTTTCTTTATGTTCAATCCTCATCGCAATACGGAAGGGTGGGAAACCAATGATTGAGGAGAGATAACCACCAAACAAGACATAATTAGGTTCATTGTTACATTCCGCTGGACCACATTCTAATAAAAATAATCCAATGGATTCCAGCAACAAGGGCAATGTCTCAAGATCTTTAGCCATCACAACATAGCATTTTCACTTATAAGAAAATACTCAAGACTCCTCCACAGCACAAGATTCTACTAGATTTTGAAAATCTAATACTATGTAATACTATCACTGGGCTGCATGATATAATAAATTTACACTTTTGCCTCGCTATACATGTTTTTTTTATAAGAAAAAAGTTTATAAGAAAATGAGGCTCAAATCGTGAAAATCTTAAGAAAACCTTAAGAAAATCACGAGGCTCAATTTCCAAAATATAGTGTTTTTATAGGCCAAAAATCGGTATTTCTTCGTTATTGTATTCAAAGTGTTAAAGATGGAATTCAAATTCAAGTATACAATATTACTAACGAAAGTGTAAACCACTCTAGCCATTTTATTTCAGTAAAAGTTAAGAAAAATTTAAGAAAATCTCAGGCTCAATTTCGGGAAAAGTTAGGAAAATTGAGGCTCAGGCAAAATAATGATTTTCTTATAAAAAAAACGTGTATTCAACCCCCATCCTTATTGTGCTCCCACTCTCCTTGTAAAATCCCTTAGATTTGCAAGAAAAATTCCTAAAATACAAAAAGAAATTCCTAGAATAAACCAAAAATACCGCAGAATTCTGAATCTTAGCCCCCCCCCAGCACTGCATAAGGTGGGAGATGTCTTCTTTAGTCATTTTAACCTTTACAAAACCTTCACAACAACTCAGTGATGGATAGTGGAGCTGGTATAGGGCGCTAGGAGGGGATATAGGATCAAATGTTTTTAAGAGTGAGACAATGGTTTCGCGCTGGAAAGAAGTCAAGCTCAAAATGACGTTGATGAGATTGTCATGAAGGAACTCAACAATGGTGGGAATCTCAATAATGCACAATTAAGGTGGCTACACTTCGCACAATATGGCTTCTTTGTTGTTGTTAGACAATGTTGTCTGTCTTTGAACATTCACTTTTGGTGCTTAACGATCAGTAATAATACGTCAAAAATGGATAGCATTCACAAACTAAAGCTATATCTCTTGCAATAACTAAGACTTTAGAATTGAGCACAAAACAGAGACTTCAAACAACCTCTTCTCATTGGCACAAACCAAGCTTTTTCTAGCATGTCATAGGCGCAGGGATGATGTCTATTCACAAGCAATGTGAAACTCTTGATTGAAAAACGTGCAGAAGTGGTTGTCGACAAAATGAAAAACACGAAGATGTGGTTGTTGATAACAAAATAACGTGGATTCCTTCGATATCATCTGCATTTCAGATAGAAGATAATAACTAATCAGAATAGAGAGAAAGATAGTGGCATCAGGGAAAGGCACAATACGAATTGACATCGTGATACAAACCAATGACCAACTGATAACTTCTCTCAAGAGCCATCCAAGAGGGATTGGGATGTGGGGTAAGCCCATGGAAAATCAAAACGACATTATGAGATAAAGGGAAAATTTTTTTCATGCAATGAAAAGATAGTTAAGGCTTTAAACTCCTTGAAAAGCGCTTGATTCAAGAAGTAACCAAGCTATGGAACAAGAACATATTTTGGCCATAGTTTAACAACAAGTAGAGAAAGCTACTTCAAAGGTTCATGATTTTCGTTTAATGGAAACAAATGAGATCACAGCAGCTAGAAGGAAATTCTTTTCACGAAGGAAAGCTGCTATAATAGTATAGAATTTTTAAATGGGTGCCCGCTAAACGCGGGCAATTCCGCCCTCAAATGTGATAGAAAAATTCCGCCTCTCTAACAGACACTCCCCTACGTACGAAAGTATACGGGACTACCTTTACTTTTCTATTACTGTCAACACAACAGGTAAACAGCTTTCAAACTACATAAAACGTACAGCCAATTATAAAAAGACTAAAACCACTGCTAAATCTATACGAAAAAGCGTAAGAATGGGGGTGATCTTCCAGGGAATCGTGTTGTGTGGACGTATTCAGCTCCACAAATGAACATGTACTTTAAGTCTATGTTTGAATTTATGTACTGCTTCAAAGTTACAGTACATTTACCGATAAATACAATTAATTGATTAGATAAGTAGTTAGTTATAATAAGTATATATTAAAATTAAACTGTATTTTGAGTTGCGGCCCTCGTATGCATTTCAAATTCAACTTTGCCCCCTAGTTTATGATGGTTGCCTACCCCGGGTCTAGAGTGAAATCAAAGCAGCTGACTTTTCTTAAAAGGCTGTGAGAAGAATCACAACATTTAGTGTCTCTTGGCCCTTCCTACCTCAAGAATCATTTGTCTGTCCACAATCCTACCAAAGAATAGCATTTCTTAATTCCCTAAGTCATCAAAAGTAAGGAATAGCTGCACTTGAATGGTTTGAAAAGAAATCTTCTACAGAAACCATAAAACCAGAAACTGAATGAACATACATGATCAACCTGGAAAACACCTAAAATTGCTTCCACTCCAGCGGTCTTAGCTTTTGGGATAACATCCCAAAAGGTCAGAGAACGCCCCTTGATTCATCAATTTAAAAAAATCTAAAAAGCTCCGTAGGGTGGGAAAACGTTTTTTAAAACCATGACTCCTTGGAAGAACAGCATTTACACGATATGGTTATATTCCAAATCTATTTATCACATATACAATCGAGCATCAATTTATAAAATTTTGTTTAGCTGAAGGGATAAAGGGCATAAAGGATTGGATATTTTAACTCCTTTTCCCCAGTTTCTTGGGGCTTAGAAGGTGCCTCTGAGAGGATTCTAGTTCTGGAGCGAGCATTTAGGACTCAATGCCCTTCCTGGCGTCACAAATGGCATGCTGTGGGTCTCGAACCCAGGACCATGTTGGTCTTAGTCGAGTGCATTACCGCTAGGCCACGGCTGCTCACAAAGGATTGACAGTAGTAGTAACAATAATGTCAAGAAACTATACTCCTAATGCGGCAGCGCAGGAATTCTAACTTTTCTGCAAAAACTGCAAGTGCAACAGATAGGCAATTCAATGCAGTGCAACAATGTAAGCATAACCTTTCAAATCAATGAGCAGGTACCGTATATTGTTCAATTATAGCATTGGCTATGAGTGACTACGCGCGTGGGAAATTTGGCATGTTCGCTACTTATGTCTGATTTAAAAGACACATTTTTATATCGGGTACAGTTAAAAACACTAAGCGATAGCGAGAAAATAGTCTACACTCTTTCATTTTCATAAGAATATCTAACTTTTTGCCGAGCCTCAATATTCATAAAATTTTGCTGATTTGCAGTCTATAATTATTTTCAAATTATTCTTAAATACCAAAGGTGTAACTTGGCCTAAAAATTTAAGGAACATACTCCAATTTTTGTATACGTTTTATTACATCATAAAAATAAGCAAGAGTTTATATTTTGTATCGTTAATTCCAAAGTACAGCTGAAAGCAGTATTATAACTAGGATACAGAAAATTCTTAAGTCTTGACGAAGCGTGAGCCTCATATTATTCCTAGATTACTCTTGAATTTCAGCCATTCTGACCCTCAATAATGGTATAGACTTTATTCTTATAAAAAAAGAGTGTACTTTTGAAAAGTATGGGTGCAACCGATTTGTCTCAGGCCCAGATTGGTGATTATAATCTTCCAAGACAATTCTATCATTAGAGGAACAAAAGAGGTGTTCATTTCCTTGTATTCTCTTTGACTTTAACAAGGTCCACTTAGTCTATGATTTAATGTCTTTTATCCTTCTTTCCACCCGTTCCTAAGTTTATAAAACTTTCAACTATAGCTTAGATTGTTCAGGAAGTCTATGCAGCCCAAGCCATTAATACAAACCCTCCTCCTCAGTTACTGTATACCACGTCATACCAAAGACTTTTATTAGTGACAATTCTTAAGGTGTATTCGTAGAAAAATTTCCACAGCACATTTGAATGTAATAAAGATCTTTCATAAGACACATACCTCAGAACGCCTTGCTTGTTTTGCATATTCATTTTCTTGCTACTCCAAGAAGTCCTGCTTCGATCAGTCTCTGGATCTTACCATGATACTCTGGCCCCAGTTCAGACAACGTTCTGTTGAAATGGAAGCAACAATATGAATTTTTGAAAACCAATGAAAATAACAATTTAACTTCTCTACGGTGGGCTGCAGCACCTTGTACCCTCCGGTTACACCTCTGCTCTGTTGGAATAAGGGAATATTGAACCGCTACGCACCTCCTCTAAGGGGGAGGGAGGGTACCCTGGTTTGTTACTCAATTGCTTAATTCCTATGGAGAAATGTAGTGTGGAGCGTTAAAAGAGAGGATTTCAACAGCTGTATAGGTGGCGTGTCGTAACGGGTGAATAACCCCAAAGTGCTTTGCGAAGCGACCTAACGATAACTACTTAGACACTGAAAAGGAGAGACCGCTTAAAGCTCTGATGAAGTCAAAAGGTGCTTTTTCGTCATTCCAGATAGTGCAACAGTTTACAATCATTCCGTTATTCATAATTTCTGATAATGGCAAAATGTGTTAAGAAGCAATGCTCAAAATAGGGAAGTAGAGGCCTTGGATTTGGGGCGAGGCCCCTCCAATACGTTTGCAAGTGCATGGTAAATGTACAGATTTCCGATAAAATGACAATAACGGTCGCTAAGATAGGAATAATTGCTGGGGGAGGAACTTCAATAAAGCATGAAGTGCTTCAGCGAAAGCAGTCCAAAGGAAAATATTATTGCTTGCAAAATACCTTTGAGCAATAGCTGGATTCTCCTTTAAAGTGTGAATCAAATGCTGAATTCGTTTATCATTAAGAATTTCCTTAATTTCTGGATCTGAAATAATTTTTTGAAATTTCTCTTCTTCCATTTGTGATGCATTATCCTTGCTCCCAGGAAGCAATTTCCTAGTTGATGATGCCTCTAATGTGTCAATTGGTTTTTTCATTTGATCTTTCTGCATGGAAAAGTAAGCTATCATTTGGCAGAATATTAAATAGGTAGGAAGGCAGGGCTGGTTATACCAAGCCATGAAAAGAACTACGATGACTACTAAGAAGTAATAAAAACAATAATTATGGTTAGCAAAACTTAATGTACTTCCACATGGTAGCAAAGACACCAGTAGGAATGCTGAGGAAGCGAGAGAAAAGAGTGCAATTACATCTAGGAAGGCACACCACAGCTGGGGAGGCTGGAGGGGGGCAACAGCCCTGTACTTTTTGCTAGTGTATGATCTAAGATTTTGCTTTACTTGCTGGAGTATTGCAAGTCTATGATAAGATGTACTATGACACTAATAAAGGGGACTTTCTTGCAATCTAAGGGTGTAATTATAAAAATCTAAAGTGCCTCTGCACATACCCCCACTGTCATGCCCACTTGGAGCCTGCAACTCATCCCCAGCCCTCTCACTCAAAAATATGCTCCAGAGTCCCTGCTGGGCCAGTCTCATCTGGTATATTCCATAACTCCTTGCTTACTCACTTCATCTCTAAAGTCATAAAATAGATAAGTACTCCCCAGTGCCAAATAAATCCCCCTGCCCCATTCATTAATCTTTTTATTTTGTACCCCCCTTGTTTATTAATTTTAAGGAAATTGACTTTTTTCAAAAACACCTCATTTCATTTCCTTTCTTTGCTAGTACTATTTACACCCAATTTTCATAGCAAAATAGTGTATGCTATAATCTTTTCTCCATAGAAAAATCTACCTTTTTTGTCTCTTCTTCACCAAGAGTTGTAAAATGTTCTCCTAAAAGTCCACAGAATTCTTGAATAAATTCCTTAACTTCAGGATCATTTTGGACAGCTAACAGGGCTTTTTGCGGATTTGCCTGAAAAGCTGTTAACGCTTGAGAGAATCTTGGATCTTCCAACTGCTTCATCAATTTTGGATTCTTCTCTATTTTTGATAACAAATCTTCAGTGATCCAATCTAAAGTACAAAATGCAGCCAATTTGAGAAACATTTAAATGATAACATTAATATAAATATATATATATATATATATATATATATATATATATATATATATATATATATATAT
>OLMO02000325.1:11358576-11380860 GCA_900291935.2 Cassiopea xamachana
AGAATGAGCAGCAAAACAACTTCAATATGAATGCCGAATACCATGCATAAAATGCAGAAAATAATTATTAGAATTTATTATTAATTTTTTTATTGTTAGAATTATTTAGAATTATTTCAATTTTTTACAGACGGTGGCCCATTCAGCTGAGCTGGTTTGCAGGGGGCCGTCTATTTACAAAGTAAAAGCTAAAATCTTACAAAAAAGTACATATTTTTAAAAAGTCTAAACTAAAAAGTGTATGTAACTAGATATATAAACAATTATTTACAAATAAGATTTAAAAGATGCCAGAGATGGTGCACATTTAGCACCAGCTGAGAGACCATTCCATGATTTGGTCCTCTGAAAGAATATCCTTTTTGCCCATTTAGTTCTTTTTAGTGGCAACTTCAAATCTCTATCAGTGTTTCTTAGGGCTCGACAAGATTGTTGAGAATTCCGAATTAGAAGTTGTCTAAGGTAATTTGGAGCAAGGTTATTGAGGGACTTATAAGTTATTAGTAATAATTATCATGGACGTAAGAACTGGGGGGCAAAAAGGGCAAATACCATTCATTTTTCACAACACTGTGTGCAGCATATCCCTTTTCAGCATACATAGTTGCTACTCTTTTACGTGAGGGTGCGTCTAAACGCACGAGGCACCCCAATTTTTGATTGCTTCCTTCGTCCCTGAAAATGACAGCTGAATAAGAAGGCTATTGTGCGGATATGTTGAAAAAACTAGATATTTTGTTTATAAACCAGTGATGTGCCGAGACACCTTCTGTTGGGGGGGGGCGTTTTGACCAATTGACCAACTATTGCTACTAAAAAAATAAAAAAGGTCACAGAAAATACTGTGGCCAACTCTCTTGCAGCATGGCTTACTTTTGACCAACCTTCTTGCAAATTTGAAAATATAAGGGGCGCGACGCCCCCAC
The DNA here is from genome assembly GCA_900291935.2 of Cassiopea xamachana. NCBI lineage: Eukaryota > Metazoa > Cnidaria > Scyphozoa > Rhizostomeae > Cassiopeidae > Cassiopea > Cassiopea xamachana. The sequence continues at coordinate 11,359,503 of OLMO02000325.1, forward strand.
GCCCCCCATTGGCACGTCCCTGTTATAAACCATCACAAAAAACCAATATGGTCAATGCATTCCCAGCCCTAACAGAAGTGAAGATTATCTAACTCTTCCCTTGGTCCATTTTCCACACTTAATACAAAAAAGGGTTTAGAGTTATAAATAAAAGTCCGATTACCGTCAACTGGCCTACAAAAGTGCCAACAGGGCTGTTTTCCAAAATCGTATTACTTGAAAGTGTAATGTCATTTGGAGCCTCATTCAGATTGACGACGTGCACAGTAAAATCTCCAATAGCAAAACTTCCACTTGGATCAGAGGCTGTCACTTTTACAGAATATGAATTTTTAACTTCGTAGTTTATCCTTCGTTTCAAAAGAAGTTTTGCTTTACAATAAGTATGTCTGATACCATTGATGGTGCTGTTTGAGCATGAAGTCTGGCCCAGTACGAATGTTTGCTGAGTGACAGCGTCACTTTGTGATATAGAGAAAGCCATCACATCCCCGTCTTCGTCGTACGCAGCAAATTCTCCCGCAGGGAAGCCAGCAGTGGCATTTTCGTACAATCTATACGGCATGAATTGAATGTTTTTGGGAGAATCATTTGTGTTAATAACATTAACAACAATTGAAACCGTCTTCCATCTTGGACTGCTTAGGTCTTTGTCCGTGCAGTTGACAATGATACGGTGGTAGCGGTGCGCTTGATGATCTAAGGCAGCAGCAACCACTAACTGAGGTCCTTGAAGCCTGAATCTACCTAGATCATCGTCTATTAATTTCCAAATGAAATCACTAGAGCGCAGGCTACCGCGCGGTCCGTCGTAGTCAACTGCTGACAGAACGCCAATAACATGACCCAATACTGCTGTGTCCATGACTGAATTGTTGGAAATGCGGATTGCATACGGCGGATCGTTAACGTTGACCACTGATATGTTAAATGACTTATCCAGCCACATAGGAGGGTTTCCCTCGTCAGTCGCGCGGATAACAATCCTATATTCATTTATCTTTAGTCCTTGTAGGTTATTCCACCGAGGTACCCAACTATTCAACAGCTGATTGCCTCGCAATTGAAAGAAGTATTCACCGGCAGATTGCTGTAAATTGTACCGGATGCTATCTCCAGCGTTCGGTATAACAACAGAGAGGCTACCTACCACCGTCCCAATCGGGGAGTGCTCCTCTATAGTCGTCTTGGTCAATTTGACGTCTGAAGGTGGATCGTTTGTCCGCCTACAGTAATAATAAAGCTTGAATGCTGCGAAGTTGGACCAGGCGGGGACAGACATTGAATTTAGGCCGCATGTTGTTGATGGGATTACATTTAGGAAGTCCGATGGAGAAGATACTTTTGCAAACGGCAATGCAGCGCTTGTTACTTTTGCAAGGGCAAAATTTTGTGGACAACTAAAGTGGCACTGGGAATTGTATCTAGTGCCAGCAGGGCACGATACTGTCACTTTTTTGCACGCCTGTCCCAAATGATCGGAATATACTGGCACATGGCAAGACGGAAGGACCGGGCTTCCGCAATCTCTGCCCTGGCATGTCTTTTGATCCGCTTTGAGATGATACCCGTACGGACATGAGCAACTGTAGCTGCCCTGACTGTTTCTGCAAGTGTGTGAACATGGTCCTCTTCCTCCATTAGGCTGACATTCATCCACATCGTTGCAACTCTCACCATCTCAATTCAAAACAAAAATAGGTTTTAGAAACCTATCTAACAAAAGCAAAGTCTGCTAAATATTTAAATACCAGAAGTCTTTGGAATATTACTACTTAATAAATGAAACAGACTAATAAATAGGAATAGCAAATTACGAAATAAGCTATGAGCACCCTGGAGCCTACCCCCGTCTTTTCTGTAGAAATACTTCAGCAGATTTCATAGGAATTACGATGTTAATTATGCATAAACCAACAATCAAATCCTGCAGGAACTTTCGATTTGCTTTTTGGACAAGACAGGTTTCTCTTATAGAAACGTTGCATACTGGACTAGTGAATGAAATTCATTCAATTTCTGAACTTCACCTACTCCATTCACATTGCCAGCCATTCGGTGCTGCAGTAGAGGAAGGAGAATAGCTGGTGTCAAAACCAGCTCGTATGAGGTGAAAGGAAGGAAAATGAGGCGTAGGGACCAGGGCCCCTGGAAAAATTTTCTGGGAACACACCCTTTCTAGATACTAAACAGCAAGTGAAATCATTGATATGTATGTGAGAACTTTCAAAACATCACTACTGAGGGTCAGCAAGAGATCTTACAGGCCTTGGGGCAAATGGAAAAATGAGGCCCCCTGCGATTGAAGCAAGTAGGAAACGTTGAGGGGCATTGAATTGACCTACTGCCGATCTTATGTTTGAAAAGGTTGCAGAGCTAATATATTTATAGAAATTGATTACATTCCCAGAAATTTAACAAAATAATGCCAAATAAAAGCTGCTAAATAAATTATTTCACATGAAAGGGCATACCTTACCCCCTCTACCCCCTCTAGCTTCATGTAAGTGAGCAATGGCTCTCATTTTCCTGGTGTACTTGGTGCCCCTTATGCCAAAGATGAATTCTAGAGGGGGTCCAGTCCCTTGCTAAAATTAATGTTCATTTTGGGGGGCAATCCCCCTTAGAATTGTTGCATTCATCTTGCTTATCAAAGTGTATTGCTATGATGGATATTGTACTGCTACATTGCAATTGAGATCTTTCTAATTGTTGGTGGTTATATCATAGCATGATTTAAACTAAATTATGAAACTTCCATCTTTGACAATATGGGTGCAGTTGCAAGTAGGCCACACCCATTTGATTATGTTGCATCCTGAGCCCCTTTTTAGAAGTTTTAGAAATCACTACTGCCTGATGATTTCAAGGGGTTGCACCAGACATTGCAAACTGGAGGACTTTGGTAGTGAAACTCTAAAGTGACAATACAATTAGGTTCCTACACCTATTTCAACATCTTGTGAGAGATCCCTCACCTTAATCCTAACACTTTCTCACTGAATTTGGACTAATTAGAAAATTGATCTTGGCAGAATTGCAGGGGTGGGTGCTACAGATTCTAAGACTCCTGCAGAATTAGTTTTATGAGACGTTTGTAAGCATGGTTGCATAAGATATTTATACACAAGTCTGACTGGAAAGCTAACAAAAATGCTGAAATAAAGCCATACCACTTGCTAATGCAAAACCTGTGCGGCATGAACAATGACCAGTGTTGCTATCACAAAATTCTTCACATCCTCCATTTGGGGCTCCACAACTTCTTCTCTCATGCAAACTTGGCTCTTGACAGTGTGGAGATGGACGGTAAGTTATATGTCTGTCCCTCGTTTGTGTACCAGTTCCACACAATACACTGCAATGACTCCATGATGACCAGCCTGGGAACAATCATAAAACCTTAAAATAACTATTAGCTGAGGGGGGTGGCAGAAGACTTTATGTAAAGTTAGCACTTTCACAATCTGTTCTTCTCTTTTTAAACCAATTTAAAAGGTGTGGCTTGCTAAAATTTTCTCACTTTGCCAACTGTCAGCACTTTAGCACTGCTAGTCCCCTAAAATTTCCTCCCTGGTGCCACCTATAAATTGGAATGAAATTGTTTCATTGCTTTTTAAGAAAATTATTATGAAGTAAATTACTGCTGGCTTAACTGCCAGATTGTCAAAAATGCCAAAATTTATGGGCAAAAATATGGTGACCACACCCTAGCAATGCTACTTGGCAAGAGATATCTAAGAAACACTGTAAAATGAAAAGTTGCTAATAGAATGGGTGTGGTAACTAAAATATTTGCTAATGGGCTGCATTATAAATAAATTTAATGATCTATCAATAAGGCACAAGACCTACCAACAAACAGTTTCCCAGGGGGTGTTACCAGGGGTGATTTCTAGGGAGGCTCAGGAGGCAGAGCCCCGTAGTTAAAACTACAGTTCATTCTTGGGGCTGAGTCCCCCTAAAAATCTTGAATTGGCCTTGCTTTTCAAAGTGTATTGACTTTGCTTCCAAGGTGTTTTGTAATGCTATGATCAATTTTGCACTGCTCCCTCCATGACTATTGAGACATATTTAAATGTTGATTATACTATATCAGTATTAAACTAAATTATCACTTCTGCACTTTGAAAATATGAGTGTGGCTGCAGCTGGGCCAAAAACAGTTTATGGGTGTGGTTGCACCTAGAGCCCCCTTCTTAAAATTTCTAGAAATCACCATTTTCCATTAGTTGTGAACAAGAATAGGATATGAAAGAGTACAAAAAGCACAAAAGTTTATCAGAATACCTTTTACAGGACTTTATGATAATGTCAAATTCAAGCTGCATAATTATGATAAGACCATGAATAGCCCTATTATACAACTTGAATTTGACCATATTCTACTAGCAGGAAGTCTGAAAGTAAAACAAGCAAAGTTCACTGTGAACTTATAAGATAGAAGACTAGAAAAAAGTAGAGATTGTATTTCTATCTAATCTCAACTGGATTATACTTGCATATTTCAAGCCACAAAAGTAGCCATGGAATTTCCATGATCGAAAGCTGTGATTGGACAGCCAACATAATGAATACCATAAACTATTCTAGACAATTTAAAAGTGAATTTATGCATGACCACATCTGAACAAATATTTGAACAAGAGAGCAGTTGTTCTTTAAGATTTCTATATTTGGAATTTTAAAAATGAAATGAACCTGAACTTGAATTTGAGTTCTCATTTTTCTGGGCGCACATAAATGGTTACATTAGTAACCCTTACTATAAGCACATAACTGGCATGTCCATGTCCTGGGGCAAAACCTACCAGTACAAGCATTTTGAAGGGTCAAAAGCCTTATTTTGCTATGTAAATCTCCAGGTTGGTGATTCTGTTGGGGGGCATTGCCCCCGTGGCTCCTCTGCAGGTACATGCCTGCCTTAGAAAATACGTCACTTTAGAGGAGCTTCTCACCCAAAACATATCTCGACTCTTTCAGTGGTACAATGACATAACAGGGCATCAGGAGAAATCTGCAATTTTGATAAACACAATTATCTATCTACAGAGGCATAGCTAAGGGGTGTGGGGCAGTGTGACACCCCATCCTTTGGTGATCTTGTTGGTAAATTCAGATTCTTTCATCGGTGCATCACTGCATGCTTTGCCAAGACGTAGTCAAAATAGTGCTGAAAGTCCTTTCTAGCATCATGTACCCCATAAAAATAATGACTTCTTGCTAAGACAACTCTTGACTGTCGGTAAAATCACAAGGTTGTCAGTTTCTGTTGGTAAATCATTGCTTTACACACCCTCCCCCCAAAGAAAAAAGGTCACCCGACGCCACAGCCTATTTACCAATGAACTTAAACTTCAAATTGAACTATCTAATACTGGCCCCGTTAATGGCATTACGCAACTGAAAGACTTGTGTATAGATAGGATAGTAGCCTATAACACATCTAAACACCAACAAAACAAAAAACTCTGAAGTCTATTCTTTTAACATGTTATTTAATATTTTTTATCTGGAAACGCGCTGGCAAAGTCTCCACTCTGGTCAAATTATCCTATGCAAAACTACATCGCAACTAATATGGGGAACTCAATAATATATTTGCTCTCATTGCATAACTATTCCAACTTCCTTTTGAGCATATTCACTGACTTTGACTTATTAACATGCTCTGCAAGAGCGTTCTAATAGCCTGTTATACGTAAACTAAAAATTGTTTTCGAACGACAGTATTAAATCTTTGTTTCTTCAACTTCTGACTATTTCCTCTAGTTCGTGATTCTGCATCTAATGGTAGTAAAGAGTCACTGTTAACAGCATACATCTGGTTTTTAAATTTAAAAGCTTCAATGAGAAAACTAAGTTATTTATAATACTTGTTAATACCATGGCAGCGAAAATGGTACAATGAACGTGAGCATTCCATAAAATGCAAAACAGCGAAAAGATGTTAAAGCTGTTTTTGCTTTCCCCGAGGTGAAATCAAACGAGTCTCGGCAGACCTCAGCAATCAGGTTGTTGCCTAGGCAGCCAACAGGATGTGCTTTCTTGCACTTCGATCGAGAAAAGATAACTACAGAACACTTTATAAATTGAGAAAGATAAACAAAGTTAGTCAAATCAACGCTATAAATGGAGTTCATAAGCCCATTTGCGAAACTCAAGAAGCCAACGGCTACCAACCAGAGGCTTAAGGACGCAAATCATTACTGAGTAAAGGATAAACGCGATCATTTGCTGTATGGCGTAGCAAGTTGATATCAAAACACTTACTGCTTACTATGCAATTCGGTTCAGGCGGTCGCGGCGGTGTTCTTCGTCTTCGCCGTCGCCTTCTTCCCCAAAAAAAGCCTCGACTTTCATCCACAACAAATAATATGACAAGAAATATCGTTATTGTTAATACAAGTTTCATGGTCACACACCCTGTACACAATTTCCTCGTCTCTTGGTGTCTGCCACAAAATCAACACTGCTCTGGAAGTTGTTTCGGCCTGAAAATAACTTGACGAGCAATACAATCCTCCCCCGCAACTCTCCTTTCAGTGCTTGAATGCCTGATGACGTAATACCAGATTCCTCAAAACTATCAACCATAACCCTCAATTCAAATAGAAGTGTTATCAGAGATACCAGAAGTGGATTAATAAGCAGTGGAAACCCAATGATAACACACCTGTTTCAAGTCCAGTATCCTCTATATTTATGTTGGGCACTTTGTACTTGAGTAGCATTATTGAAATGGAGGGTCATATATTTTGAGGAAAACTCTCACTGAGCAGTGGGCACTCTCTCAAACGCAAAAAGGGTAGGCAAGGGAATGTACTTCAATACTGTTTCCCATCCCCAGTAGCAAGTTTTTGTATCTATTGGCACTTGCAAAACACAGAATGACACGAAATGGGGCTGTAAAGATTGCACAACTTCGATTGCCAGCTACAGTTTCAAAATTTTATCACAGCTAAGGAATACACACAAATGATGAAACTTCTACAATACCTCAAAAAAAAAATTTATGACCAAGAAGAGGTGAGTTTCATCACAGTCACAAGAAGCACCAGTCTGGAAGCGAACAATAGCCTATTGTTTTAACTTTCGATTTCACAGAATGTGGGCTGTTAGTTGTACTGGAAAATTTTCTAATGAGGGTTTTTGATCGTGAGAATCTTTGGGTTGATTTTAGGACATGCCATACCTAATTTTAGTGTGCAGTGATAACCAATTTGTGCAGTGATAAACTGAAAATGTGCAGTGATAAAAACGGTGCTTTGCCATTTTCGTCAAACTCTATAATCTAATGCATATCAGAATTTTCATAATTTTCGGACTTTCAGAGTTCTGAATCAGACAGAATTTTTAAAGTGTCAAAAAGATCATCAAGATTGTATTAAAAAGTCTTGATTGAGTTCGAAAACCTATTAACTGTTTATATTCCCCAGAATAAAACAGGAAGAAGGCGATGAAACAAGGTAGAATGCTTATAGTTAACTAAACGTTGGTATATAAACATCTTAATAAGAACGTTTTCAAAAGCAAAATTGACTTCAAACTACTGAACAATGCCGTCCAAGAAGCAGGGCACGATTGATAGATTTTTTTTAATTCATCGACGACTGGAAAAAAGACATCAAAGGAACATGAAAAGACAGAAAAAGAAGTGAGCGAGGACGAAGAAACAAGCTCTAGCCGCAACACGTGCGATGATTCTGTCAGTCCTTGCTCTGCTGTTCAGAGAAACGAAGTTGATGCCGAGCCAAAAGTATTGACCCATTCGAAGTTAGATACCCAAATCAGTAAAAAATGTATCCAGCGTGTGCCAGGACAACAAGCTAAAAACAAAACGTGTACTGTGTGCTGTATGCCTACCGTTTCCCACCATACTGAAGCGTTTTTGCTACAGGGGTAGAGTGCCACCAATTTGTGTTCCCGAAGGCACAGAGGCAAGAACTCACACAATTCAAGAGCATCTCCAGAGTGAAGCACATAAAGAATGCCTCAAAGCCGAGCGCTTGAAGAAACTTTCATCTGTCGAGAAATCTCAAACTGTGCCATTGGTTAAGATGTTGAGTTCGCAGCGCCAGAAATTGGCCAACAAGACAGGGTCACTAATAATTCATGTGTACAATGACGCAAAATGTTTGACATCATCAGCATTTTCTTGGCCATCAATGGTAGTTGCCGCAAAACTTGCTCATGAATTTGACTACAATCAACCTTTCCAACCATACACGCCTTCTGACTTTGATCTGCAGTATATTCGACCCCCAGATGTAAAAGAACTTTTGCGCACTATAGTCAGTTCTGACCTGCTAAAGTTCAAGAAAGAAATTCATTCCTCCATTGCTGCATCTTTTGGCTTTGATGCGTCCATGGATAAGACGCAGAAAGATCATAAATACATGCTACTTAATGTTGTCGATGAAAATGCGAAACGAGATCTCAAGTTTATTAGCATTGGACACGTGACTGATCCTGATGCTACTGGGCATCTCGCAGCATTGACACTGAGAGCAAACGATACTGTTGGCTTCTGCGAAGTGATGAAAGTGATAACTCTGACGGAGAAAATAAGAAAACTGGAGAGCATCGTGGTCTCTGCCAGCTCCTGGATGACGATCGAAGGAAATTAGGCGTCGACACTCCCCTCCTAAAGTCTGTTTGTGCAGTGCATTCAACTGCAAGTGCATACAAAGATTTATGTAAGAGTGTACCAGAAATTGATCACTTGGTTAAGAAATTAGCAGCAATTTCTACCTATTTTCACGTTTCAGCAAAACGAACCAGCGAGCTGGAAAAAGTTGCAAAAGTGGAAGGGCTAACAGTGCGTCTTTTCCCAAAGTATTTTGAGGTTAGATGGGCAGAATTTACAGCTGCTCTTCTTGATGCTATTTTGTGCTGGTGGCAGGCACTCACAAAGTTCAACGTAGAGCAATGCGATGCTGAAGGCAAGAAGTTATTGAAGCTCCTTACCAACAAGGGCAACCTTCTTTTGATGTGTTTTGCTGCAGACCTGCTTTTCGTAATCAAAATGTTCCAAAGGAAGCTTCAAAGTGACTCACTAACAATTGTGGACATCGAGCCAGAGGCAGAGAAGTTTCGTGAAAGGGTAAACAAGCTGAGCACTAGATCCTTGCTGGGAGGTTGGGAAAATGAATTCAAAGAAAAGTATGATGAATAAGCCAATACGTTTTGCGGGATCAAGCTTTGGGGGAAAGAAAGATGCCGCCCAGATGCCAATCTGTTCGTAACAGATCGCAGAAAGTTTGGTGCTATTCGGAACGAATCAGTGATAGTAATCAAAACTTTCGTAGACAAGCGACTTCAAGTGGACAGAAATACTTCCAAATCATTTACCCCGTTTGGTAAGATCGCTGCCACAGAAGATGAAATAAAACAAGTTCACCGTTCTATTGCTCCTGACTTGGATTTGGCAAATGTAGCCATTCAGTATCAGGATCTCCAAGATTGTGCCGAAATCCAAAAGGCTGATCCCTTCAACATGTTACAAATCATGGTACAAGGAGGAAGGGACGAGTATTCAGATGTCTGTGTCGTCCTTGGCCGTACTCTTGCATGCAAACCTCATTCAGCTGATTGTGAGCGGGTCATTTCTCTTATAATAAGATCAAGTCAACATGCAGATCATCTTTCAAGCGCCAAACCGTCAGCGATTACCTTTATATACATATAACTATGTGACTTCGATCCTAGGCCTGCAGCATTGACGCGGATGGAAGAAAAAGATCGTCGGGCAAGAGAAAACACAAAAGCAGGAAAGCAACAGTGGTTTAGCAAAGTTTTTGCGAAAGACGATAAAGAAGACGAAGAGGTTAAGGAAATTGAGTTGATGAGAAAGTTTTGAAGACGTTAAATTTGTTTAACATTAAACAGCGTTGCGTTATTGTTCAAAAAAAATTATTAATGCTTGAATGCGAAGGTTGACCTCAACCTAGTATATAGATTTGTTTGTGAACGTCTAAAGGCTGGATCCATAACCAGGGCAAAATTTTGAAAAAGGACCCCTTAAACAGTGCATCTCCTTTGGAAAATGCCCCATAATTATGACAAAAAATATTCAAAAATCTTAGAATACCCTATAGACCTAAATTTCTTGAAAACAATGATACCAGATCACGGAATGTACTGTGAAATGCAACTGCTCAGTTTACTTGACTTTTCCTTTACGGTATCCCTGTTTTTTAGTCATTTTAACTATATTTCATGCTACTGGAAAATATCTCAAAATAGCCAATAAAACGTGCTGGTACATATATACCAAGCCCCCTATTGGTGTTACCCCCTCAGAATGCCTCATTTCTTGTAAAATGTGCAGTGATAAGATTTCCTCAAAATTAAGTATGGTTCATAAGCAGTGGTGATTTCTAAAAATTTTAACAAGGGGAGCTCTACGCACAACCACGCCCATATTTTGGGTGTGGCCAGCTACAACCACGCCCATATTTCCAAAGATAGAAACATGATAATTTAGTTTAACACTGATATAGTATAGTCAACAATAAGAAATGCCTCAATAACCATATAGCAGTGTACAGTTGATCATAGCACTTTGGAAGCAAGGCCAATAAACTTTGAAAAGCCAAGCCAATACAAGAGTTTTAGGGGGGCTGAGCACCCCAAAATGAGCAGAAATTTTAACAAGAGGGGCTCAGCCCCTCTAGAAATCACCCCTGTTCATAAGCCCATTTGCGAAACTCAAGAAGCCCACGGCTACCAACCAGAGGCTTAAGGACGCAAATCATTACTGAGTAAAAGATAAACGCGATCATTTGCTGTATGGCGTAGCAAATTGATATCAAAACACTTACTGCTTACTATGCAATTTGGTTCAGGCGGTCGCGGCGGTGTTCTTCGTCTTCGCCGTCGCCTTCTTCTCCAGCCTTGACTTTCATCCACAACAAATAGTATGACAAGAAATATCGTTATTGTTAATACAAGTTTCATAGTCACACAGCCTGAACACAATTTCCTCGTCTCTTGGTGTCTTCCAGAAATCAACACTGCTCTAGAAGTTGTTTCGGCCTGAAAATAACTTGACGAGCAATACAATCCCCCCCGCAACTCTCCTTTCAGTGCTTGAATGCCATAACCCTCAATTCAAATAGAAGTGTTATCAGAGATGCGAGAAATGGATTAATAAGCAGTGGAAACCCAATGATAACACACCTGTTTCAAGTCCAGTATCCTCTATATTTATGTTGGGCACTTTGTACTTGAGTAGCATCATTGAAATGGAGGGTCATGTATTTCGAGGGAAACTGTCACTGACCAGTGGGTACTCTCTCAAACCCAAAAAAGGGTAGGCAAGGGAATCTACTTCAATACTGTTTCCCATCCCCAGTAGCAAGTTTTTGTATCTATTGGCACTTGCAAAACACAGAATGACATGAAATGGGGCTGTAAAGATTGCACAACTTCGATTGCCAGCTACAGTTTCAAAATTTTATCACAGCTAAGGAATACACACAAATGATAAAGCGTCTAAAATACCTCAAAAGAGATTTATGACAAAGAGGAGGTGAGTGTCATGAAATATGTATGAATGACAATCATTTTAAAGATGGTAGCGATCAAAACGAAAGACTTGAATCAGGAGCAGCGGATAGAAAAAGGCCTTTGACGTAAAAACGAAAAAGCTATCGTGAAGTTGCATGAATTATTGGATGTTCAAAGTCTACTGCTTGCGACATTTGTAGAAAATTTGGAAGAAGGAAGTGGAATATATTTGCCAAGGCCAGGAAAACCAAGAACTCTTTCGCAACGAAAGGCCGAAACTGTCAGCAATAACAGAGGCCCGGTTTACACTAGACCTGATAGCTATCGTCGCGCTGCGATTTTTCTATCGAATAAGGGGTACCATTTACACATGCCAAAGCTATCCGGTATAAGCCGCTCCTTAAATAAGAGGAAAAGTCACTTCGGTCTGTAGGTGATATGAAAATCACGCGACGTTACTGTGACGCTATCCGGCATAGTATAAACGATCGCCCTATCCAGCCGAGATCATTCCATGACGCAACGCGACGATAGCAACTGTATAGTTGCGTCGAAGCAGGTTTATGGGTGTTTAAAAAACCAAACTATTATGCTATGGGACTAAATAGGGGGCCTTATATAACCACATTTCTGTACCATAAGCATGGTAACAGGTCATGTGTGTGTTTGTGATAATGCTCGAGGAAGCAAAAATTGGAAATCAAATCTACTTACTATTTACGACGCAATGAGGCTCTGGAGGTAGAGGTGGTAGCCTACGCCTTCTTCGCCTCCATCCAAAGACACCACTGTTATCTGCTATAATCATGCAAGAAACAAGCAAAATATACGCAACTTCTCTTGACGATTTCATGCTCCTGATAACGAAATCCTTCTTTTAAGTGGACTAAGCTAGTATGCTTCGACAATGCCTAACAATGAACAAAAGCTCACAAATTGTATAGATGTATAGAACAAGTACTCGAGTCATGTGTGCATTCAATGGCGTATTTAAGCTTCAACTTTGCACGATTTTTTCGCTAGGAGCCAAGTGTCTCAGGAATCGACCAAAATTTAGGGGGAACGGGGTGCGTAGAAGGCGTAGTGATTGAAAAGCTGAGAAGGCTATAGCTTTTCATAATTTTTTGAAAGTGTCCCAGGGACTTTTGGCAAGTATTGTAGTTCCAAAAGTTCCTCATTTTTGGACTTCGAATGATCACATTGTAAAGTACAAGTTCTCTAATAGCTCCTCAATTTTCACCACACATTCAATGCCACAAGAATGGTACTTTCCTCCAGTTCTGACTAGAACTGCATATCAACAGCATAAACAAGGTATGAAAGAAGGTTTTGAAATGTTTCTATGCTAGTTTTGAATGCAAATGAATTGAACTGGCTTCCTAATTGTAAAAATTTTTCAAATTGAGAAGTTCCTTAGGGATTCTTGCTTTAGTAGTAGCTATATGGTCTTTAAAAATTTCGGCCTTCTACATGTAGGCTTCTTTAAAAGTAGTTCCTCAAGCCTAGCGCACACAGCACGATTTTCGTCGCTGAGGACGAAGATTTTCGTCGCTGAGGACGAAGATTTTTGTCGCTGGCGACGAAAACTTGCTGTGTGCGGAAACACATACAAAAGATTTTTGTCGCTGGCGACGACCTTCATTATCAAATATGCTAGAAATTCTTTTTCGTCGCTGACGACAGAGGACAAGATCTCTGTTGCCAGCGACAAAAATCGTGCTGTGTGCGCTAGGCTTTAGGAGTCCCAATTGTGGTGCAATATGTCTTGAAACTATCTTTCGACGTGTATGCATATCAAATCTAAAATTACCTAGTTAATTCTTATATTAATATAATTTACTTTGTACAAACTAAATTCTTAATATTGGCTTGAATTAGCTGTATTTTGTATGTAGAGCTTTGTGGCACCAACTGTAAATAAATTAATATTTTTATTATTACTTATACAAAAAACGTGTACGTGAAAAAGGAAGGCAAAATTTCAGAAACTGGTGGAAATTGAGCCCAAAAATGTGACGAATGCATGGGGAGGGGATTAGACGACAATTAGAGGGAAATTGACACGTATTGTTTTCCTCTTGTTGCTTATGATCCATGAAACTCATAGAGCTGAAAGCAGTTACTAATAGCAACAGTAGGACTGTGGAAATCTTGAAATAAATGTCATCATTCTGAAGAGGGCTGCACTCAGGAGAGCATCAGCAATGGGGTATTTCAAATGGGATTGTAGCGTAGGAAAGTCAAAAACAGAAAGTAAGAACAAACTTCGTAGTACATCAAGGAAGACTTACATTAAATCAATAATTTCACTTAATATCATACAAGTAACTAATGTGGCTTCGATTACACACAAAGAGTAAGATGGGCTTGGATAGGACTGCAAAAAAGTTTTATCATTAAGCCGTCAGATCCTTCACAGGACATAGTTCAAAACTAAATCCATTATGTCCATGACAGTACTAAATTAACCCCATCCTTCCTATGAACTATTGCAACCTAAACAATGCAAATTCCCCTCTGCCTATACTATTGGCATCGTCGTAAAAAGGCTTAAAAACAGGCTTATTTGGATAAAACACACTGCAAAAGCTCAACAAGAGGCTATCAGTATTGAGGAACAATGCATAAGTTTTGGCAAATAGCAGTACAACGAATGGAGACATCCATTTTCTGTACCTGCAAAGGCAATGAAACAACGAAAGGGTATTGAAACAACTCATTCGAGGGTAACTTGTAACTAGAAAAATCAGTATTCTTGGCTATACTACAAAGCATTAGAAATTGAACTCACGCTCATTGTGCGACATCTACAGTTACCTTAAATGTTTTTATGAACATTAAATTGCCTAGCAAAGCTGGTTGAAGCCTGGGATAGGCAAATTCACCTAGAGGGAGCAGGGCAAAATTGCCCCCAGGGCCTCAAATCCTAGGGGTCTTAGAAGGTTTGGGGTCTTAAGGTCTAGGGGCATTATAAAATAAGACCAGCAGCATCATTGTTGAAAAATGCTTATTGCTCAGGAGGAATTATGTTTCTCTTTTGCTCAAGAGCCTCTAAAATCTCTCTACGACCCAGAGGATAGACCCCTGGTGCACTAATAAATACAATGGACATTATTGTTGAATGCCACACTCTAATTCTGTGAATAAATTATTTGATATCTAAGTGATTAAATCAACATCTTCGCTGTTTGGTCGCGTTCGTGTCCAAGAAGGTGAAACAGGTAACTAAAATAGAAGAATTATTAAATGAAATAGGAAAATTAAATAACAAATAGGAAAAAGTAAATTATAAAAATTTAGAGAACTATAGTTATAATCATGTACATGAGATCTTTCTGAAACACAAAGAATTTGGGGGTAATAGAGAGATGGAATCAAATAAACTAAAAATCATGGTCGTTGAATAATATTGAAAGAGATACCCAAACTAATTAAATACCAAGGCATAGTTGCAAGTAATAAAAAACCCGATTGGCAATCACAGCAGAATTTGCAAATCAAAGAATCGCATGCAAACCAAATAAACGGCTCAAAGACGGATGTACGAAGGGCAACTCAAACAAGAGGTTGGTTAATTAGAAGTTGGTAAAAATGGTGATAGGACTTACTTGAAGCGAAGTATCACTGAGGACTTCTGAAATAAAACATAAAATTATTAAAAGTCACCAAAACAGAATTACTTACACGCTTTAATACAACAGGATTTGTACAACCTTTGCGAAAAAACCTCTATGACTTTCATATAAGTTCTACATTTGTCGATGACTAATATATATATATATATATATATATATATATATATATATATATATATATATTATATATATATATATATATATATATATATATATATATATATATATATATATATATATATATATATATATATATATATATATACACACACACACACACCTGCAAAGTTCTAAAACATGTAAAGATTCTTGTGATGAGAGCTGCTTTATAGTTATCGACTCGGCTAAAACCTACCATCAGCTTAAAGTTAAAGACGCTTTGCATATATTGTGGGAGGGGCCCAATTTAAACAAACAGGTCCAGCATTACAATTTCTCCTTATCATTCTAGCCCTTTCAACGATTTTCGTTCTCTTGATTATTCGAATTACTATTTTTCGCTACACCTTATATTGACTTTGCAACGTTTATTAGTGTGTTCTATTTAACAATTTAGTATGATAGTATTATAGCAACTGAAGATGGATAAAGCAAAATCAGAAACATGTTTTGTAAACTAAAAATTATAGTCGTCTTTTTGCGTCTGATCTCTGATCTAATTGGCTTGAGAAATTTTGGAAGAATGTATATATATATTGTACATATGTATACATATAGATATATATATATATATAAATAAACATATATATATGTATATATAATATATATATATACATATATATATATATATATATATATATATATATATATATATATATATATATATATATACACATACATACATACATACATACATACATACATACATACATACATACATACATACATACATACATACATACATAGAGATGAAGCCATACTTATTAAAGATCAAAGGGATGATTCACCTTTTACGTAACGTCTCTATGGGGGAAGGAGGGTACCTCGATTTATTATGCTATTGTATAATTCAAATGGAGAGCTATAGTACGGAGCGTTAAGAGAGGGGGAAGGGGTTGTTAAAAATGGGCGAAAAAATAGCGAGATATAACGGGAGAATGACCCCCATAACTTCAGAACATGAGTTTTGTTGTATGTGTCATACACAGATACACGCACACACACACACACACACACGCGCGCGCGTGCGCGCGCAGAGAGAGGCACAGGTACAGACATGAGCACGAACACGAGCACGAACACGCATACACGAACATACAGTTAAGTAAAGTACTTTAGAGTAACGAATAACCGGGGGGATTGTAATAATCGGGGGGTGGAAAACTTTTGGAAAGGTTGGAATAAAAGGGGGGGTGGAAAGATGGATGGATGGAAAAAAGAAAACATAGATTGTTGAACTAAATATGTCAAATAAACACATCTATTCATATGCAATTTTCTTTAAACTGTTCCTTGCACTTCCGTACGCGGTTTTTATTTTTTGCGTGCTGCAGTGAACTGATTCTCTGAACCTGTTACAGATTCTCTAAACTAAATAAACGGGGAGTTGGGTAGCAACAAGGGGGTTGGAAAAATATCGATAAATATATAATCAAGAGGGGACGATTATTCAGTACTCTATAGAGTATAATTGACACTAAGCCATCGAAAAGTAGAAGAGAAATTTTCAAAAACAAACTTACTTCTTCCTGTGCCACTTCGCAAAGGTGGCAGGTTACCCATTGCACTGGACTCCTCATTGCCACCAATTGGTGCCAAAGACGTCCAGCTTGTTGCGGGGGTTCTCCATACAGGAGGGGGGAGCGTTTGTTGTAATGAATCGTGTTCCTCGGGTACGCTATCAATTGGAGCTGTCCTATTCCGCTTTTTCTTTCTTTTCTTAACTTTTGGTTTCTTTTGCCTTCCAGTTTCCATATGCTTCATATTGTCAATAGAGCTACCATAGTCTTCAGTTGGCTCTTCACGTTTTATTTCGTGTTCTTCTCCCAGTTCATTACCAACATCGTTTGAAACACCTTCATCTACTTCGTGCAAAACAGTTCTCTTCTTCTTTCTGCCCTTTTTGGTAGTTGGGGAAGCTTCAGTCTGATCTTGATCCTCCGCAAGGTTTTCCTGAGATCTTACTTTCGGCTTCTTCTTCTTTTTCTTAACAACTACAACATTCGCTTCGTTTTCCGAATCACCCAACTTTTCAACAACGTGATCTTCACCTCTCACCGTAGAAACGACCACTTCGCCATTATCTGCATTTACATTTTCATCTTCCTTCGGCTTCTTTTTCACTTTCTTCTTCTTCTTTTTAACAACAGGTCGATCTTCGTTGAGAGACTCCTTTAATAGTTCGTCTTCATGGTGCTCCTCCTTACCAACTCCACCATCAACCTCTTCCAGAATGTCATCAGCATTAACACATTCCTGCTCTGTTTCCTTCAATATCTTCTTCTTTTTCTTCTTCTTCTTTTTGACAGATGAAGTTTCTTTTTTCGCACTATCATCTTTTGATTCCTCTTCAACTACAGTTTGCTCTGCCTTTTGCTTCTACGATCAAAACAATCACCTATTCCACCACCTTGACCCATACATAACATCCGACATGTATGCACAACATAATTGTATCAATTTGAGAAGTAAATTGGTGAGAGAGAAAAAACAACGTAATAGAACCCTGCATGAAGTTTTGCTGTCATTGAAAATTGTTTGTCATATACTTTTGCTAGTCTAAAAGAAGCAATTAAACCAAACAAGCTTAAAAAATAAAAATGCAAATAGTCGTGTAGCTACATATTACTTGCTATCTATTTAACAACCAAAATATTGATTGATTGTAGTACAAATTTTCTAATAATTTATAGTACTTAAAAAGAGTTTACGAATTACCTTTTCCTTTTCAATTTTCTTCTTTCTTTCTTTCGATTTTAGTTTTTCCTTCAAAAATAAAAATATACATTTGCAAATTTATGAGTATCAAAATCGATAATGCTGATAGAGTAAGAGTAGGAAGAAAGATAAATTTGATGTTTCTAAACAACCAAAAATTCATTAATCACGGTTGTGTAATCTCACGCCTTCAAAATATTTAAGAACAACCCCAAATTCCTTATTCTATTTATCTCTCTATCTACAAATAAATTTGTAATACTCCTAATTACTTTTCCATAGAATGCTGGTGGACCCTGCAAAAGCTATACAACCACTTCCAGACAAATACTAACTATATACAGATGGGATACGAACAACATGAGAATGAGCACTACAAACCAAATGCTTTCCTATTGGCTGAAATGGATTAGCAATCATAACATCATCATCAGACTCTTCCTTATCTGGATCTCTTCCAGCCTCTCTTTCCCGGCGATCCCTGCATAAAAGATCAAGTTTGTGAGAAAATTTTACGCAAATATACAATGAGGGTTCGTAATACCTCCTTAAAAAATTTCAAAACTTTTCCAAAACGTTTCCAATGCCAAATAACCAAATTTCCAAAACCATGAATCTGATTTTCATTTGCATTTTGAAACCTCATAAAAATAGAAAACTACTATTTTTGACAATATATTTTATAATTTTTCAGTTGATTGTTTCTTGTATTATAAATAGTAAAATAAACAAACATAACATATACAGTGTTTAACGCAACACTGAGCTAAAATGGATCTACATCCATTTTAAGATACGGTTAGACTTTTTCCAAAAAGAATCCAAAGCTTTTCCATAGCCATTTTNTGAAAATCCTCTCCTTTCCAAATCTTTCCAGGTCCTTGGAAATGGCATTATCAATTTCCATAACTTTCCAAAATTTCCAAAACACGTACGGACCCTTTACAATACCATAAAACATAAAACATGTGTATCTCTTAAGTCTTCCAACAAAGGAGGCATTCATATTTAATAATGATCCTAATGATAATTATGATTATGATTAATTGATAGAGTGTGCTAATGAATAGCGAGAGCTAAAATTAATAGAGATTACTAATGATAACGCCGATGCAAAAGAAGGCAAAGAAAGTGATGACTAATGGATCGCCCGAGTTTTTGATTGGCTAAGTGATTTTGATTGATTGATTGATTGATTGATTGATTGATTGATTGATTGATTGATTGATTGATTGACAAGTTCTTTAGCTATGTATGTAATGGTCAATGCTGTCTTGGAATCTTCATCATAAAAAACATCAATTAATCATTAAAAATTTCAATACATCAGAGGGATTTTAGAAACGGCACCTAGTTACCAAAAACTTCAGTATAATAGGAGGAGAGAATAAGAGACACGTCACCTAAGTAATTTTCAACATTTTCAGTATATCAGAGGGATGATAAAAACGTCACATAATCATACCTTTCTTCTCGTATCTTCTTGATTCGCTCTATCCTCGCCTTTTTTTCGCGTTCTTCTTCCTCTCTCTATGGGAATTAACAATGTGTAAAAAAGAAACTCATTCGGGTTGCAATACCTTCAGATGTTAGAAAAGTTTTCTTTACAACTGAAGAAAGTGATTGAAAAATACCATTGAATAGCTTGTAATGGGGCTTTACCTTCAACTTGACAATGGAGTGTGTTCATAATAAAGCTACAGACAACTCATGGATAGTGAAAATCACAAAATCTCACAGGAAATATCCATTCGAGTGGGAAGAAATGCAACAAAATATATCATGCTATCAGGCCCATAAATAAGAGTAATCGTGAGACAATACACAGTAGGAGACTTTCTACAAATTGAAGGTGTGGGAAGTCATCGAAAATATAAGCATCTGCCTTGACTTAATAACTTGCAAACACGATGTAAATAGACAGCATTAACAATAAAGCTTTACCAGAAACACTCCCAACTACAATCAATAACTTATGAATGGTTAACCAAGGAAGCAAAATAACCCAAAAATCTTGCAATTTGCAAAAACTCTCTGCATTCCATGGTACGACCTATCAAAATTAATCCCAATGAAAACTTTAACCTATGCCCTAATCTGACGAAAAACGGTAGATTTACAGAGTGCAATTAGGATTAATAAACCTGCAATCCTAGGTAAATATCATGCACGAATCTATCGAAGCTAATGACTCTTTATTACTAGGCTCAATCAAAAAAGGAAGTTAACATACGTTGGTCATAATAGCTGAAGAGACAATATACAAAGACTGTTTCCAGAGGGGAAAATAAAGTGGAAGGGTCGGAAAGAGAAATCAAGAAAAAAAAACAGACAGAATCTTCAAAAACTACAGCTAATGTATTCGACCGGCTCAAGACTGAGAGAAGCGGAGAATCATGACAGCCGATCTGCTGAAAGCGGATGGGGCCTGAAATAGATTGATCGATAACAATTTCAAGTTTTCTTACGCTTAAGAGCTCTCAGATTCTAGCAGCTTTGATATTCATTGACAAACAAACACAGTTACACGCTAAAGAGTTACATTAATTCCTAAAACCACCTTTAAATGCTACACTTCACTCACATTTTGCTCCAGTCAAGAATAGAAAGCAATAAAATATTTTAAAATCCACTAGAACTAAATGCTTAAACAGTGAAAACGGGGGGGGGGTAAGGGGTAACGTTCTAGTTTAAAAGTGAAAACTCTGGCATTATCTGGTTTCATTTTGATGCTGCCAGTTTCAACTGATAAATACACGTCAATTCATGTAGGCTCTAGAGTGTTGGATCGTGATACTACTTTTCCGGAAGTCCACATAGAAAGTTAAATCGAAATTTTGCTTCAGTTGTTAAGGATAACACGGCCAACAAACTGTACATTACCCATTGACATCTCGCCCTTCCTTTTACTCGAACTGACTTCTTTGACATTCCTTTACTAACTTGCACCATTCTCAATGACTAACTTCCAAATCTACTACATGACCAATATAGTGCAAAAACTAATTTGTAATATGACCTGTAATTTATGCTACAGTTTGCATCACTTTTGAATTTGTTGTTTGTAGTTGACGTCCACTTGATTCCAGACTGTTACTTGCGTATAATCAAAACGTCAATTTAGCTATGTGGGCGCACTTTGAATATTTAACACTTGGGATTAACTAAAGACGGATTGCGGGTAGTGATTCTCAATCATTCACAAAAACTTTGCCGTTGGTCAGAGTTTTAAGGAAAATTAGATGTTGTCTGATAAAGTATTTTGAAAAGATGATCTGGTTAGAATAATAGTGTTGCAAAAAACTATTCAACAAATTCAATAAACGCTTTGC
>OLMO02000325.1:11395973-11406711 GCA_900291935.2 Cassiopea xamachana
TCTCTCTCTCTCTCTCTCTCTCTCTCTTTTTAGCTCTCTCTCTCCCTCCCCCTCTCTCTCTAGGTACCACCAGAACTTTGGTGGCCATGGACTTCCATGATTCCCTATCCTTAGCAGTTCTTATAATATCCCACTCACTTGTTCCCATCTACTGGCTAAGGCCTGCAATAAATGTGGGTCTCTGCTTTCCCTTGCTCTTTTTGCTTCAATTTTCCATGTCAATGCAACAACTTCTAGTTCTTCCTTTCTTGGAACATGGTCTAGAAATTGCAACTGCCACTGTTGTATTGCTTGAAGTACAATACTTGCCAAAAGTCCCTGGGAAATTTTCAAAAAATTATGAAAAACTATAGCTTTCTCAGCATTTCAACCAACACGCCTTGATGCACCCCCTTCCCCCTAAAGCAATGTTGGTCTGTTCCTGAGACACTTGACGTTATTGTGCACGAAAAATTGTTTTGTTACCGCATGTACTTCTGCACTTGCACTTGAATGAAATTGAAATAAGTAACTGCTGGGCCCCTTTGTCAATACCGAAAGCGAGATGACACATTTTTGCGCACGAAATCTAGCCAGAATTATGGCACCATTGTCAAATACGAGAATGTGCATTTAAATCACCGTGAGATTGTTAAGCCTCCCGAATTGTCATTGTCGGTGAATACGAATTCGGCCTTAAACTTGTACGCCTACCGATGTTTTAACAGTTAAGCGAATTAGCACCTCAGTGTATTGTGTATTTGGTTCTTTGATAAATTTTTCTCCGTATTCACAAATATCTGGGTCAGTGGAAACGGAGCCTAATTGAACTCCTAAATCACTGTCTATCTACAGATATATATAGTTAATGAAGTGGTTTGATATGTCAATTATGCTAGCCACCAGTCCTGTTACAAAGGAAGGGGCCTCTACGTGTGTTGTCTTTATGGGCCAGATTGAGACAATTAAATATTCCGTTTATGATTTTTATGATTTTATGAAAACATAACATAACATTGCTAAATGGCTTTTGCTATAGATAACACCATCTCTCGTTACACGATCACAACACCAACTCACTTATTCCACACTACACGATACTAGTTAACATGTGTCTAACACCAGGGGGTATTTTTCCAGTAACAAAGTCAGGGGGTATCCTTGCAACATGTTGTTGCTTACATTTGTTCCGCATTCTTGAGCAAGACAATACATAAAAGTATATGTTTGGGGTGGGGTCGGTGAAGAACACGTTTTTGATACATTCTGCAGCGATGGGCCTTAAACTGGTCGTATGTGTAGTATTGTTCAATGCCCTTGGTTCACTTGCATCAAAAGGTAAGGTTTGAGTATCGTAACTTTATAGTGTTTAGTTACTTCAAAATAGCATTCAGGAAAGAAGCAAAGCCACCAACGGGTAATCCCATCCGCGGCAGTATCAACTTTTTCGAGAATACCATACAGATGATGCGTTTAGGTAGAGCGATTCCGTCAGCAATAAGCCACCTGACATTTATCTAGCGAGATATTGAATAATATGCTAGAAACAAAACCTGAGGGCCGATGCCAAGATTAGCCATCAAGGCATTTCACCATAATACGGTTTAAGGGTTAGGGTTTGACGGCGGATGTATAGATTAGTCATCAATCAATACCATGACTTTATATACATTAAATGAAAGTACTCATTATTCTCCTTAAGAATATGCAATAATATTTGCGGCTCATCGACTCCTTCAGAAGTTATCTCTATTTCTATCATAAAATAGCCCATCTTAGTGTTGCAATGGCGAAACAACGACAATCAACATCTGTCCCTTACGAGACATGAAGTGATCTACCTGTTTCTCTCATTTCACATTGACAGCATTATTTAATTTAACCAGATTATTTGTCTTCAAATATTGTGATAGTTAAAGCAGGGAATTGTTAGAGGCAAAGAATTATTATCGGAGATTGTCAACTTATGGCGTTTTATCCCCGCCAAGATTCAAGTTTCGCTTTGCTACATGCTTATCGCAAAATGCAACCTTAGTTTTGACCTTCGATATTCTTCTTTCATATTTCTCCATTCAAATCTCACAATTCTATATGCATGTTTGATAATGCGCCATTTAATTTCGACGATGCGGCTTCGAGGTATATATTGTAACTTGATATCCAAGTTTGGCTATCCTATGTTGGGGAATCACTGACACAATTGAAATGTTATTTCCTAGAACTTCAGTAAGTCCCGTGACAATCTCATGCAGAGTGGCGTTCGCTTGCGCCGGCCAAAGGATTTGTCTAGAATATGAGGTACTAATAGATGGGGAGGGTGATCCGTAGCAGACGAGAGTAGGGCTATGAACTTTAGCTGCGATGTCGATGTTTCTTACTGTAATTCTCTTCTTTTCAGGATGTAGACTGGATGATGTCCTCTTTGGTTGTTGTATATTTGATGTAACCAATAATATAGAGCTAGGGGCCCATTGGGGCTCAGCCCCCCAGTCATTTTCTCTTACTTTGGGGGGCTCGAGCCCCCTAGTTATTCCAAATCAACACTGATTTTCTCACGTTTCTTAATATAGCAGAAATTACAGAGCAGAAAATGACCTAGAACAGCCAACATCACTTCGACACTTTCTGATGAGTTCTTTCAACGGCTTCCTGTATGTACAACTTTGTCACAAAATTTAATCAGGGTACTCAAATGCAATTTACCAGGGGGTCGGTGGAGGCAGTTCCTAGGTGGGATCGGGCCACATAAAGGATTCCACAAAAATCATTTACAATATCCTCAACTTTCCCTATTATACACTTTTTTCATAAACTTCCTTAGTCTTTCGCTGAGCCTTAATATTCTTAATTTTCTTCGGTTTCGAGCCTTAGATTGTTTAAATTATTCTTAAATATCGAGGTGTAACTATGAATTAAAGGATTATATTCAAATCTTTAGTAATATCTTTCTTCATCATTAAGCAATATAAATGTAGAGCAGAATAACAACTATTGTATCGATTGTTAATCTACAAGTATGGCGATAACTCAAATATACTGTAAAACAATTCGCCGTTTTACAGATAGGTGAGTTCTTTGCAGATCGTACGAAAGTAAAAGCAGCACTAAATAAACAACAGCAACTTAATAATGTTTATAACTGAAACATGGTATCAGTCTCATAGAACGGTAACTTGCAAATATTCCACTTCACGTATACTTTAGCTTCGACTGTAACAAGATTTCTACTTCAATAACACCAACTCACACGACTACATTTTAAATCACTCCACAGCGACAGAAACACGACTGCAATTTAACGACGATTGAAACACAACTGACTTTAATAACAGGAACAACACAGCACATGGACAACACACCCATATTACACTGACAATAGAATTACCTCTAAACAAAGAGATGATGACAACAAATATGGAGATGGAGTGTGACACAACAGTATGCATGTGAATGACAACTACAAATCGGAACTGACAGGAAAAAAACGACACATAACACACCATTACATGATTTACAGCAAAAAAAACAAAACTAGTACTCTAACAACACAAAAATCTAAATCTTCATGAAACTTGAGCCTTGCACTATTCTTAAGTTATACGTAAAGTTCAGCGATTCTGAGCCTGAATAGTCGTATAAACTATATCCTTATAAAAAGTTTAACCGGTTTGATGATTCCTTCTGAGCACGAAATGCAGACTGATGTTGCTGACTAATGTCTAGGAATAGTGGAATGTGTAATGCCTCTAAAGGTAGTTCGAAGATTTCTATTGTCTTTCCTGAGACTCGCGTTTATGAAACGGACTGAGGTGCATTTGTGCAACAATGAATCCATGAAGTTTGCATTTCCGTGATAGAATATGACGTTTAACTTCATACAAACCAAAACCGTGGGTCAGTATTGTTTGTATGTATATACGTAGTCATACATTTTAGGGTGTAGTAGGGTGGGTGTGGTCGAGAAAATGTCACAATTTTCCCTGGATCCGCCCCTGGGAGTACATATTGCTTGCCCTCCTTGATAGCTTTGAAGATGCCAAATAAATTGCAAAATACACGTTTTCAGCAATGTCAGAGCATCTAAGTTTCAAAATCTCCCTGCGGAGGATGCCCCGGACCCCCTAGCTAATGTTCATCAGGGATGGTGCCAGGAATTTTCCGACGGAGGGCTGACACTTCCGACGAGGGGGCTAAAATACAGTTTCTCGGATACTGCAATAGCTAAAAACCTCTGACATCATAATTGTTCACCTTCCGAGAGGGGATAGCATGTTCCGACATGGGCTATAGCCCCCTAGCCCTCCCCTGGCACTACCAATGATTTTCATTTAGCGACTGGCGCATTATTAGCTCCTTTTCATCATGCAAAGTGCTTTGTCTTTTCATTAAGTGTTTTATCCACAGAAAAAGTGCTCAATCTTTCTTCCAGAAACCCTGCCAAGGTGCCCCTCGATCCATGTGCCCCCTACTCTTGTAACGCTTCCTGCGTCCTTGCCTAGCCATAACGATAGACAAGGACAGGAGCTGGCCGAGAGGCCTTTCGGAGGTCCACTCCTCTTGCGGGCTACGCTCGTATTACGCTCTTTTTTTATTAAAGCCTGTCAAATTGAGGTTCAGGCTGGCTGTTCTTAATTTTCCCCAAAATTTAAAGCTGGATTGCTCTTAATTTTTTCTTAAGTAAGTAGCGTGTACGCCAGGTGTGGGCAATTGATTTTCACTAAGGGCCACATGAGAAACCTGAATTGTGTCTGGGGGCCACCAACTTTTTTCTACTATAAAATCATCTAAATTGAATAGCTTGAATAGCTGGTACTGACAACCAGAAGAATACAGCACTCTATAACAGTGGCGGACATATTGACATTTTGGGGGGGGGGGTGAAAGCCTCGTGAAAGCCAAGACGCATGTCATCAGTGGTTCTTGGAAGGATACAAGGTAGTTGGAAGACGATAACTAAGAAAACATGCAAACAGAGCGAGAGAAAATCGGGGGTCTGAGGGCTTGTCCCCAGATAAATTGTTGAGATCATGTCCTCTAGAACGTCAGAAAACGCCCTTCTGCAACACAAGGTTGAAATGTTTGACGAAGAAATAACTGATACTCTAACTTGTTTTCATCGAAGTCAAACGACTTTGAACAAATAATGGAAAGCTTTTAATAAATCAGTGTCACAATTTAGCAAACCTGAAAGTATTGGAAAGGTGGTTACTCCTCGCCCCCCGAATGTCTGCCTCTGCTCTGTAAGTTATGTGAAGTTGTTGTATATAAAATCAAATAAGAAAAGAAAAGCAATAATTGAATCAATGAATATTCATTTTTAACTTATTAATCTCCACATACAACGAAAAACAGCAATAAAATTTCAAAATAAAATTTAAAATGGACAGATGCTTTTTTGACTTATGTTGTTTATAATTGACCTCACGCGGGCCGGGCATTACATACAAAGGATTGGATGTGGCCCGCGAGCCGTAGTTTGCCCAGGTCTGGTGTAGGCAATTTAGAAATACATTGAAAGACAATATACAAGTCAACATTTGAAGTTTTGATTGATTGAGAGCCAAATGTTACAGCCAAGATGATCTCTCTTGCATAGTAATGCTTTTTGCTGTAAAAAGTTTATAAGCAATCATGAACAGACAATGTTAGCACAGTATTTACATTCACTAAGAGGAACTAATTTGCTAAACAAGGAAAGGACGTTTCATGCCCATTTGGTCGTGGAAAGCTTTCCAAA
Source organism: Cassiopea xamachana (assembly GCA_900291935.2). NCBI lineage: Eukaryota > Metazoa > Cnidaria > Scyphozoa > Rhizostomeae > Cassiopeidae > Cassiopea > Cassiopea xamachana. Next base: position 11,401,690 of record OLMO02000325.1, read on the forward strand.
AATACATGTTACGGCAAGGCTTCAGGCTCAGCCTTGTTCTTAATTTGTTCTTGATTTTCCACCAAATTTCAGGCTCGCGTTACTATGAAATTGTTCTCATAAAAAAGAGTGTGCACTTTCTATTCCAAGCGGGCAAATAGGAATTTTCGAAGGCATAGGTCCAATCCATAAAAAGGGCATACTAATACTTTTTTAAAGAAGATACGGCCTTTGAATACCGTTCTGCAGATTCCTAAAGGGAGGATATAGTGCTGGGAAGTTTACCGGTATGGTTAATTCGGAAGTCCAATGATCCTCATTGCAATCTCTTCACGGGAAGGAAGGCAAAATGGGGACCACGTCTTGTCAATCTAAGGAAAACGCCCTTTTTGATATAAAGAGGGCACTGCAAAAAGGGTGCTTTCGCTCTTTTGCTGGAAAGGGCGGGGGTCCAAACCCCCAGTATCCCCCTAGATACAGACCTGTATCCAGGTGGGGGCCACAAAATATTGCTCTGTGGGCCGCAAGTTTGAGACCACAGCATTAAATCATTTTCTTTTCTAAGTTGTCATTCTTCTTCCATTTGCTTTCAATATAATTTTTTTCTTTTATGTAAGTTTCCAAATACACACCATTGTAGCAACGCATTCAAACTGAGAGCTGGCCTTGTTTTCGTTTGAATGATTTCTATATGGATCTCTGTCTCTATGTATTTTCATTATTGTTCATTGCTGAATAGCCTCGTTTGAAATGATATCCGTAGCCTCGCTTTGACACGCCTGAATTTATACATGAGCTTCCTTAGCTACTACTTTAGCTCTACACCACTTGGTGTAATTGCACGACTTGATTCTTTTAGAAACAAGATAGCATGCTTTCGTATTTCATGACTGAGTGCTTTAACAAAACTGAGCTAGTCTAATTCTCTCACTGTCCTATGATTGTTCACAAGGTGTCCCTCCTTAAAACATGTCTCAAAGTTTATAAATGGAGGGTGGATTGAAGTTAGGCCGTTCTCGTACGCAATTTTGGTAAAAGTAAATAGTTGCTAAGAGCCCATGCGCTTAATCCGGGCTGAAAAGTGTCAAACAATGTAAACGATATCGCAATAAGGCAATAGCAAATAGTACAAATAATGACTTAATTTCTCTTACTTATAATCGCTTTGAAATTAATAAGGAGATATTTTGCCAACTATCATTTCGTATCAATAATCCAATGTAAGAACGCCCCTGCTCCTTAATATATCTTCTAACAAAAATAAACTAATAGTATATTCACGGAGGCCTATAGGCTGTGGGGGCAGGGAGGGTATGACACAAAACACTTGACATGACATATGTTACGTCCCCCAATAAGTACATAACCACACTAGCCATAATCCATCTGTTGATAAAGTACATTTACGTGTCCTGGAAATCCAGACTTCACAACGGCATTGTTTATATCGGGGGTGGGCAAACTACGGTCCGCCTGCTGCATGCGGCCCTCCAAGTAATTTTTTGCGGCCCGCCAATAACTTTTCAGAATTGGTGCAAGTTGTTGTAAGAATTTCGATTCTTGGATTTGCTTTCTGAAGATAGTGCGTAGATGATGACCCTGTTAGGGAAAATATTTACGTTCTGAGTGCAATTCAGGTAGCCTACATTTGAGGTAGACTGCTTTTTCTTGGTGTACTGTAATGAGATTTTGTTTGTAATGTTAGCTTTCATTCAAAAAGGAAAGCTTGGCCTAGTCTTTTCCTTTTCATTCTAAATCTTCAAAATACGATGAAATCAGGTTGAAGGATCAGCCTCTCCTTCTCAGCATGAATATCAATGATGAAACAAATACATGCTATACTGCAAGTGGGCGTTTTCCGACGTTCTAGAGGGCGTTACCTCGAAAAAGTTTTTCTAGGGGCAAGCCCCCAGACTCCCATTTTTCAGCACAATGGCTATGGCTTCCCACATCAGATTTAATCAAAAGCCAAAGATCTGCGACATGTAAGGGGCTCCCAACTCTGAACTGGATTTCTACATCTATATTGATCATTCAGTTGTACAAGGACCTGCATTTGCAAGAAAAATTAGGCATAGATCGGGGAGTTTTCATAGACAGAAACTGGTGGTCACCCTATGTGCGGTCATTTAAAACTTGGGATCTGTGAATGTGGCCCTTGCCCTGAAAAGTTTGCTTACCCCTGGTTTATATCATATGGAACTACACAAATCTTTGTAATCACCACAATACTGTCACAAAAACATCTATTACTCTGTTACCAATTCTTGGTTACTTTGTATGTTTGTAGTGACATTATACGACGCTGTGACAGAAAGTGAGTTCTGCAAGTGGAAAATTCAAAAGCAGCTTGAAAGTGGCAAGCGTCAAGCATTCACAAGGAATAATACATCATGTAACAAAATATGTGGTGTTGGAAATACGAAATGGTTCGTATCGTCTCCGAGAATCGCGACAGATAAAGCAAACTCTTTGAATATGGTATTCGATCTCCTGTTGGACTACCGAATAAGAAACCCAAGATTAATCTTACTCGACGCTCAAACAGCAACAGGACAACCATTTCAGTACGATTATGGCAAGTTCTATAGCACAAAGTTAAGTGATTATGAAACAACTATAGCAAAGGGGGTCCCTAAAACTAACAACTTCTTAAACATTGAGTTGTCCATGCCAGATCTGATCACTCCCGAATGCCTAACCATTTCCAGGGTTACTGTGTACTACAACAAATGCGCTTCTATAAGGAAGGGCATGGCTATCTTCCCTGATGTAATAGCGTCTGGTGGAGATAAGTATGCAGTAGGCAAAGGGAAATGCATGGACAATACTGTACCCATTTACTCCAAAGGACCGCTACTATATTGCGACAAGAATGGTTCTGTTGTCAAGGTTGACGGATGTGAATGCAAAGCAGGTTTTGAAAAAGTATCCAACTCTTGCAAAGGTATTCATGTTTGAATTCGCTATGGCAGAGACGTGCTGCCAGGAACAGCCCTGGAAGCTCAAGGCGTAGAGCCAAATTTATTGTGTAGTACTCAACCATTGGCTTGTAGTAAAGGCCCATTTTCCAATCTTCCCGGTTGCTTGCTAGGGCAGCATGTCTCTGCGCTGTGAAATAGAAAACTTTTTTGTCTTCTATGGTGATTGTTGCTTATGTTTTTAATTCAATTTATTGTTGGTGTTTTAAGTTGAAAATAGGATTTATTGGAAGAGTCAAAGTAGATGTTATTCTCCTTAAGGTACTATTTTCAGGGCATTGAAATGTGGAATTAAAGCTAAGAAGTTTTATTATACGCTTTTATGTCAAAGATGTTTTTAGGCCCAGTTTTCAACTCTTCTCAATACATCTTCATTCGTGACCTTCTTTATCCAAGATATCTACATCATCCTCCGTAAAAACCACATTTCTGCTGCTTCGAGCTGCTTTTCATTGCTTCGCTTATCGTCCATGTTTCACATCCATACAACATTGTACTCGATATATAGCATGTGATAAGCCTTAGTCTGGTTTGATTGTTAATGTCTCTTGCAGTGAGCACGTTAGACATACCTGTAAATGCTGTTTTTGCGATTCCAATTCTTCGCTTTATTTCGTGATATGAATTCCATCGGATGGTACTAAGCTCCCTAGATACTCGAATTTCTCTACCTGTTTGATTTTTATTCCATCAATATCTAATTTGCACTTTGGACTTACCATCTTCTTTAAAATGGTCATACAGAAGGTCTTTCTTTTGTTAATTTCTAGGCCAAATTTTCTACTTTCATCTGCTATTACAGTAATAAAGTTTTGTAGTTGTTCTTCTGAAACTGCAACAACGGCAGTATCGTCTGCGTATCAGATGTTATTTACATTGAGCCCTCCTATTCTTAATCCATCCATGTGGCTGGTTTTCCTCATTACCATCTCTGTGTATAATGAGAAGAGTTCTTTTTTCTCGTTTTTACCTCCGTTTCCCCCAATTCTTTGGGGCTTGGAGGGTGCCTCTGAGAGGACTTTAGTTCTGGCACGAGCATTTATGACCGGATGCCCTTCCTGACGTCACCACATAGTGAGAAGAGTGCTGGTGATAAAACACACCCTTGTCTTACACCTCTTGCTGTATTTACCCAGTCACTCATATCTTGCCCTATGCGTACTAATGCTTGTTTTTGCCAGTAGAAATTCTTTAATAGTTCTAAATCTTTGCGATTAACATCCAGCTCTTGAAGTATTTCAAATAACGTTACATGTTGAACTTTACCAAAAGCGTTTGCGTAGTCGATAAAACATATATGTACGTCTTTTTGCATCTCAACACATCTCTCTGCTATCATTCGAAGCCTGAATATTGCATTCCTTGTTCCCTTGGCTGGCAGGCATCCGAATTGCTCTTCTGATTTTTCACCCTTTGTCCTGCCTCTCATTCGCTGTAATAGGATCTTCAGTGTCACCTTTGTCATGCGGCTCATTAAACTTATTGTGCGATGGAGCTCACATTTTGTTGTACCAGCTTTCTTTGGCAAGGTAATAAACACAGATCGGGACATATCTTTTGGAAAATGTCCTTCATCGCAGATCTTGTTGGCTATTTAGTCATCCTTTCTGCACCTAAGTCATCAAGGCTTGAATTAACTCAATATAAACCTCATCCGGACTTGCTGCTTTCCCTTTTGGCATATTTTTGATAGTTTTAATTACTTCCTCTTTTAGAATAGGCAAGTTTTCCTTTTCCTTCCTTGTAACCAGATACTCTGGTGGTCTGTTATCTTCAAATAGCTTACAAATATATTCTTTCCATCTTTCAAGTAATTTTTCTTTTTCCATTATAATAGTGCCATCATTTGCTTCAATGCAATCGGCCGAAGAGCAAGTTTTGTATTTTCTAGTGGCTTCTTTTATTTTGGTATTCATTAGTTGGGGTTTTTTCTTTTCTAGTTCTTCAATTTCCTGACATTTATTGTTCAGTAAAATCTCTTTTGGTTTTTGGCAAGCATTTCTAACCTCTCTATCTAATTTCTTGTATTCCTCTTCTTCTTTTACGCTTTCACATCAAGAGG
>OLMO02000325.1:11416225-11449594 GCA_900291935.2 Cassiopea xamachana
GTACAGTACTGTACTGTGCTGTACTGTACTGGGCTGTGCTGTATTGCAACTGGCCTGTATTTTACTTTACTGTGTCACAGTGTACATTACTACTCTGTTTCCAATATACTGCAGTTTTCTGTACTGTGCTCTACTAAACTACCCTATACTGAGCCATATGATACTGTTATTGAATGGAATATAGCCTAATGAATTTGAAAAATAAAGGTTTTCATTACCCAGCCCTGAAGGCTTGCAACGATATACCTGTTAAACTACGTGAGTTACGAACTTTAAAAGTTTCAAAAAACAATTCAAAACATACTTGAAGGGTTAGACTTAGAAATTGAAATACGAATACCTGGAAGATCAGCGCTCGTTTATAGTAGGGTAAAATTGTTTCCAGTAGGATATTTTGGTAGTATGTTTTAGCTGGTTGAAGGTATATTTCGGGCGAAAATAATTAACTTAATAATCAATTATATATTACATTAATTATATATTACATTATATTGCAAGCAGAGGTCAGTAATCTGCACGAGCGTGAGACCGTCGCTCGCTGGCACAAAATACGTCACTTCAAGCCATGCAGACACATTACCGTAAATGACGGAATAACCGCCAAATATTGAATAACCGCCTCGTGTAAAGAGCAAGAGTTAAAAATAAACGCCCCTATCGATAACCATCTCTCTTGAAACGAATCTACTGCCGTAAGTGTGCTTAGTCGATTCTAACACAACACACAAGCATTCTAATGTAGCAATATAACTATGCTGCTAATCATAAATACTAATCAAATCGACCCGGGCGGTTATTCGGTCATTTACGGTAATCCAAATCGTAACTGGACCATCAAGGACTCGGCTCACAGATACAAAACACTTTTAATGAGGCCTGATTGTAAGTTACAATAAAGAAACGATAAAGAACGTAAAGACAAACAATGCCATGTGCCATTGTTTTGCGTATATGTAACAAAATGTGACAATACGACGCAACAATAGAACAATCTCAGTCTGATGTAGAATACCTTTAAGTGGTGAAAAATTACCCCCACTTCCCGCCGCGATTACTCGCTTTAGAAATTTTTTCCAACTACACTGCGATTATTCTAACCTTACCATCTACAAATTCTGTGATTTTCGTGAGAGAAAATAACATTACCCTCGCATTCTCAATTGACTGAATAAACAAACTGTATGTAAATGTGCCAAAATAATTTTAGAAAGGCTCGATGTCTGCTATTTTCCAAACCTTCCTAATTTACTCCAATGTACCCAACTGTTGGGGAATCTAGAGTAATTTAAAGACCTCAGGGGTGGAAATGACTTGACTCAGATATACAAACCTCTTGTCCAGTTAAACTTTTTGATCTGCTCCTCGCAAATAATTCTTCATCACTTACGCTCTGCTTTCGAGTTCGATTTTTCATCGATAAGTCACGTGTTTCCATGCTCATAAGCTTTTTGCGCAATACTTGAGTAGATTCCAGGCTGCTTGCTGAATTATCCGTTGTTTCAGGCGATGATGTACGATGATAGTCGATGTCGTCCGATCCTTTATCTAATGTTGCATGCACCAGACGATTAACGTTAGTTGGGTTGAAACAAGAGGTGCGCCTATCTCGAGGAAAAGTGGCATATTGGTTCCATCGTTCTGCGTTTTCTGCTGTATGTGCAGCCTCTGAGCCCTAAAAAAGAATAAAACCATATGCTGTAAAATCCCCAATATAAGCCCTCCCGAATAAAGTCCCGGAATATAAGCCCCCCCTGAATATAGGCACAGGGCTTACATTAAGGATTCTGTGTGTATGGTTAGGACAATAAATGACCATGAACAGAGCATATATAGAGCCTCTATATTTGCTTGTGTCATAATTTCATAAAACATTATTTACAGTTGGATTTACGTAGTAATAAGTACTAATTTATTCCATATTGTCCTTTACTGAAGTTTTACGTATTGAATGTTGTTAATAGTCTCTCTGATTTGACAACGAATGGTGAACTTTATGATATACACAAGTCATGTATTAACCTAAAGGACCCTCAAAATATAAGCCCTCCTAATATGAGCTCACTAAAAAATGCTTAAGAGCCTTATAAGCCCAGGACTTACATTTGGGATTTTACGGTATGCAAGGCAAGGACTGAATTCCAGCTATAACTGACGAAAAGAATCTTCCACATCATTCCACAGTCTCTGATGTAGACAGGGAGCTTCTTTAATATGGTTGTTTTCATGGTATATTCCAGCAACCCCTGATAACTATCTAATATATAGCGAAAGTAGAAAATAATATAATACAACTCTATTTCAATCTTCATATTACTTCCTACAAGGCAATTTCATTGTAACCACAAAATCTTTTGCTAACAAATACGTCAAGCACTCCAACGACTGAATGATCATTGATATGAAATTTCATATTGCAATAAAACAATAATAAGTATAACAGCATAATGAATACATACATATATAAATATATATACATATATATATATATATATATATATATATATATATATATATATATATATATATATATATATATATATATATATATATATATATATATATATATATATATATATATAACAATCCAAATTGGATTGTGAATATATATATATATATATTTAAATTTATATTTAAATATAAAGAAGTTTATCGCATAAAACTTACACTGTCATCACCATCTGATCTTGTCCCACTCGAATCTTCTTCATACAAAGATTGCTGAGAAGCTGCACTTCTTGTAATTTTCACTCCTTTATACATGAATTTGCTCTTTGGACTGACATCTTTCTTGAGTGTTGCTTTCCTAACGACCTTTACGCTCGCAAAGGATGATTCCCCTGCTATCTGGCCTTTTTTCCGCCTTTCGAATTTTCTCAATTTTTCGTATAGTAAGAAGTAAATTGCAAATGAATGGCTTGCCCTACAAATACAAGAAACATCTATCGATTTGAGAAGTATTAATAGGTTTCTGGATGTCACTGCATAACCTTGGATATATGAATTGCTTTAAGGCACGCTTGCCAGATTGCTGAAGCAGCCAACGGTCAATTAGTCTGCGGATTGGGGCCAAAGTAGGTCAAATAAGCACCCAGAACAGCCAAATTTCGCAACTACTCTTATGTCCCGAATAAGCACCCCCCGGTTATTTTGTTCGAAAACTTTTCCGATCCTTCGATTTTATTGGGCTCCATTGCTCATTAAATTTTCAATTTTTCTAGGAGAAATCCACACAAATTTGGTACTGTAGTTGAGTTACCAAAATTATGAATGAGTGATGTGCGGCAAGATTCCAAAAAGCATTTGCTTGCAGTAATTTTTATCGGGATTTTGTCATTTGTGCTCGTTGGTGTAAAGTTAATCCAAGTATCCAACCCTCCGCTTATTTCATCATGAGGAATTTTCCAGCCCCCCTGCATAATAGGACCCCCCCCGCTTATTCGGGACCTAAGCATAAGGTCTAAAGCAGTTACCCATTCAATGTTCAAAAGCGAGATGCTTTATTACCTCTCCTTTATCAATCTTCTCGCATGAAAAGAAGAATTTCTTTACGCCTAAAGAACTCTCTCATATGAAGCAAAATGCTTGTCTGTCTGAAGAACTAAATACACGTCTTTTTCTATAAGAAAACCATTATTTTGCCTGAGCCTCAATTCTCTTAACATTTACCGAAATTGAGTCTTAGATTTTCTTAAATTTTTCTTAACTTTTACTGAAATAAACTGGCTAGAGTGGTTTACACCTTCGTTAATAACATTGCATACTTGAATTTGAATTCTATCTTTAACATTTTGAATGCAACAACGACGAAACACCGATTTTTGGCCTATAACAACACTTAATTTTGGAAATTGAGCCTCGTGATTTTCTTACGATTTACTTAAAATTTTGACGATTTGAGCCTCATTTATAAACTTTTCTCATATAAAAAATAACGTGTACTTGTCACTGATTTCCCAATGTTTTTCAATATCAAAAAAACGGGGGGAGGGTATCAATTAGCAAGGGCTGAGTCCTTGTCCAAAAACATAGTAAAAGATGGTCTTAACAAGTTCGAGGAAAATTTTCAGAAAGTTACTAAATGTCCCCCGACTATTCAGCACGTAAATGATTTACATCTATATCTCATTTCATATTCATTATTTAACGTTGGATTATTTCTTATATGTTTCTACTAATTAAGATCAACTTACATACAAAGATATCTAAATAATATATAATTAATGAAGTCATCACAAATACCTGTTTTCTTTAACAGAATTGACAACGTCTTTCATGCTGATCCCCATGTTATCAGCCATATGCAGCACAATATTCTGACTAATTTCCACAGGCAACTTGGCAATAGCACTCTCACAATGAATAAAATGCTTCTTCGCCGGTCGAAGCCATGGATGATTGATAGCCNCTCTTTCAATGTAATTCTAGTTTCAGGGACTGGATCCAACAGCTGGATAATGAGGTCACGAGCCTCTGTGAAGGATAAACCGAGCTCAATTCAATCGAAAAACAACGTATCAGGGTAAGCACTTTCTACTTGGAGGAAAACTTCTTGCTGAGTCAACTTCGTGTTTTTTCTATAAGAGCGCTGTTGGCTCCGCATTGAAACTTTCTTAGCATTTGCACGATTCAGCTTCAAAACGTTCTCAAGACTTTGGTATCAAAGGTTTTGAGTTGGGTGCTTTGCTCACGCTCATTAAAGGACATTGTAAGAAACTATATTTACAATGATACATCTTGTCGATAACAAAACAAACTGTTGGGGAAAAGTGAGCGCAATAAAAAGCTAAAACAATTTATTTACAAAACTTGAATTCTAAATGCATATTAACCTATGGACTTTCTTGGATCTCAAAAATCCAGTATTGAACTTTGTATCTTTCTGAGCACTAGAGCATCACTTTCGTATAATAATGTACATGAAATTAAAACTACGAAGAGGTCAAGCTCAATATAGCTGAAGTACTAAAGGCCAGGTTGCTACCTCGAGTAACATGTTTTGGAAAAGGCATCATTCTTCGCTCCATCATCTTGTGGTACATGTCAATAATATTCAGCCTTTCCATATTGTATGGGAGGTTGCCAGTCAGCATAGCAAACATGTTCACCCCACTGAAAATCAAAGTAAAGAAATATTAATTTCAGCAGTGATATGGCATGTATAAACCCTCTTGTTGATGACATATAAGAAAGGAAATAGATGTTGGCATGTAAGGAAGGCGAGAGAAACATGTACAAAACAATGGGGAGAACTGTGAATAGACGAAACAAACTTACATGCTCCATACATCAATTTGGGCACCGTAAGGTTTTTGGGCTAGTAGTTCTGGAGCAGCGTAGGCCGGTGATCCGCAGTAAGTCGTCAGCATCAAAGGGCATATCCCGGCTCGATTCCAAGCCTCTAGCCCGTCATCTGACAGACAANATTACTTAAACCAAAGTCTAGGAAAACAAAGAAAAGATTAGATGAAAAAATAGACTTCCAAGGAAAGAAATGGATATTCCATAAAGCATATAACTTTTCAGATGCTTCTATCAGAAAAATATTTTTGTACTTCTAGTAAATCACTAACTAATCGGCCATAGATTAAAGAGAACTTACTTTCTGGTTATACGAAGCTCTAGGACATCGATACTAATAGACATTATTTCTTATTTCTGTAAATCACTGTTTGGATAATGATGGAATCACCCAGGATTAATGATTCAAATACAATCGAAGAAATCCAAGCAACTGATTATTTGCTTATTAGTCTCACTTCTCCCGCTTCTAGCCAAAGGACTCCTTTTGTTTACTTTTCTCTGCACTGCAATTTCTAAGTACCAAATCTAGGCCGTATTTCTACGTGGTCCTCATCCTAGAAGCTAGCTGATCATTTCTGCTGCACTGGGAACGGAGAGCTGCATGCTATAAGTATTTTCTTTTGACTGCAATGATGAAACCGACAAAATGAGAAAATACTCATAGCAAAAGAAACCCGACAGAAGTAGTTGAAGCGTCTTTCTGGGTGCCAGGAAAAGATCAGGGGGCTATACAAGCACCCTCAGCCAGCAAAGATCCGTGTTTTTTAATCAAGGAAGGTAAAAGCTGATGAAGTAAGACTTTCAACAGAAGCTACGCGCTTGTTAATAGTTCATATTCGTTCCATAGAAGAAAACCAAATTTGAGAACAGCTGAATTTTCCACGTCAATAGCAATCAGGACATACTTAAAGCGAGGGGTGGGAACTGTCACACCCCAGAAAAAATGATGTCAGGAAATCGTTATATTTGTCATGCCTTAAGAAATTTTTTTCTCACGTTACTATTACTTTTCTTACACTCCAAAGAAAAGTATATTAACGATCCTGATGGCAGTTGGATGTAAAGCAGCATCATGATTAAGAAGACATTTCTGGCAAAAGTAACTTGGATGTGCTTTTTCTTCAATTAGTACACCTACTCAAAGAATTTCCTCTCTAGATCTCTCTCGATTGTACCTCCGTCTCCCCAATTCCTTGGGGCTTGGAGGGTGCCTCTGAGAGGACTTCAGTTCTGGCACGAGCATTTAGGACCGAATGCCCTTCCTGACGTCAATAATGGTCTGCGGTGGGCCTCGAACCCAGGACCACGCTGGTCTGAGTCGAATGCATTACTGCTAGGCCACGGCTGCTCAGTTTCCTCTCTAAATAATTCCCATTATAGAACTCCTCCATACGCAGTACTACTTTAAGTTTATTTTAATTGTTTGATTTAGTTTTGCGGTAATATTTTAGTTCAAAATTTGCATTCGTTAAGTTGTAAGTTGAGAATTTAAAATATGAAAAACCAACTGCACTGAACATAAACTGAACTTTTGCCACGGGTATTCTCAGATTCTTGTGCTCAGATCTCTATCCTCATGCGGTATTCATAAATGCATACCATACTCTATTTTTCAACTGAGACCATCCTACTGATACTTCCTATACCATATCCAACAAAACGAAGCCAATTAATGCTTCCTGTTTTTATATAGACCTAAATGGATACGACAATAGGAGGCGAGTTCATCATGGCAGCCGACAACAAAGGTGCAATCCAGTTAAGCGATCAGCACAGGGAAATGTTATCAAAACTTAATCACATAGCGAGCATGGTGAGATTTTTGGAAATATATCAAGGAAAAAAACAAAATTCTACGTCATACAGCTACCTAAAGAGAATACGATTACGACTTCTAACAACATCAGATTTGCGGAGAAACACGAAAAAAATTTTTACACAAAAGAGAATCAGTGCAAGGATATATTTCTTAATAGCTCTGACGTGATTCTTCGCATTCTTAATTTTTTCCATGTAATCGTAAATGATAATTCAGCTGCTTTATGTAATTACAAAAGGAAAGACGTAATACAGCATGGTAGAAATTCCAGTTGCGCCCCCTTACGCGTTTTTTTATAAGAAGCAACCTAATACTAGACATATATTTACTACAAAATCGTACTACAAAATTTACAGTACTACAAAATTTAACAAACTTTTAAAACTACAAGAAGAGAGCCAAAATTCCTTAGACAAATAGTACATTGAAGTTATTACCTCGTTCAAACGTAAAAAAGTAAAGCTGTACCGAAACAATGCGAATATGACATTGCTTTAGAATTTACCTCGTACTGACGCATTTTGTTTGCTATAGGACAAATAGTTTACTACATTCACCTTCTCCTTATGCTTTCATAGAAATTTAGCTCGCAAAATTAAGAAACTTTTAGAAATAAAATGTGACCAAAACTTAAGAAACTTTTAGTACTAGGCCTTGAGCCAGGTTTCTTATAAAAAAACAGCGTGTATAGGAACACCGACGCTCTTATTTGAAGCAAGTTTGATAACGCCTATTTCACAACGAAAGTAGCGATACAAAGTAGACTTACCAACTATTTTAAGATCACCTTGCTGGTCAAGCAAAAAATTCTCTATCTTTAAATCTCTAGAACAAAAAACAAATTGCTGCTTACTTCACTACAGAGGATGTGAATATTTCAAGGCAATATGTAACACTTGGAGGCTATCAACAAATGTTTAATCAATGAGATGAGAAATTTAGTACGCAAAGGGCTTTTAACATCTATACGTCAATTTTGTTGTTTTCTTACTTCCATGGTGCATGACATTAAACACAATCTTCTCTGAAGAGCATTCACGTAGACATTAAACACAATCTTTCTCAGGCACATGAAAAACGCACCGAAATACACGCTTTTATAAGAAAGAATTTCATAAGGAAACTACATGAAGAAGGCCATAATTTCTAGAGAACTTATACTACTATAGCAAAAATCCCTAAGAAAATTTTCAATTTGGAAATTGTTACTACTGTAAACAGTGAAGAATTAGGGGCAGTTCCAATCATAGGCAGCAAAAACTAGCACAGATACTTTCACAAAGCTCTTCCCGACCTTCTTTGCTCGTTTAGCTTTGATTTCTAACCAAAGTTAAAGACAAAATTCAGAGTTGCAATGTTTTCATGTGTCTGTACCATTTTTATTGAGCTGAACATGCAGTGAAAATTAAGGCAGTATTAAGGAACTTTTAGTACTACAATTTGACCATTAGCCGTCCAGGAATAAGGAACATTCGCAACAAAGTCTGGGGATAGGTTTTTATAAAAAGTTTGTATCGCATGCAGGTAGAAAAAGTTCCTACAATTCATATCACTTATAGCATGAATCCATTCCAGCGCTATAGTCAAGACCATGGCATTGTAGAAAATTTTTAGTGGGTCATCATCAACATATAAATTGCTAGTCTCTCATCCACACCTGATTCAATAGTGAGATCTTCTAACTTCTCATAGCCAATGTCGCAGGTTCTAAAACTCTTACTATATGAAAAAGTAACAAGCTGAGCATTCCAAAACCAAATTTGGCAGTAACATACAATTAGTAGAACGAATATATATGTTTCATTGATGGTCTGCCAGTTAAAACATGTAAAACTGTATACTAAAAGGAAACGTTAATTTCTGCTGATGTGGGGTGGGGTTTACAGAATTCCATAGCATTCACGCCATTGGGCGTGGCAAGGCAATTTCTTCGAAGCACCTTCTCTCTATAGCACAGTGGTACTGAAACATAACCTTTTTGAAGGTACTGAGCCCCACAAGTTCCATACATGCATTCATCGAATCCTTCGTAGTTGGAAAATTAAAATGAGCTTTTTTCTTCAAATTCAATAACTATATACTGTATTAGTAAACAAACTGGCCAAGCAGGGCGTGACATCACGAATCATATGGTAGGGTGAACCAAACCACCGAACCCCTGAAGCTGACTCATCGAGCCCCTGAGGTTCAATCGAACCCAGGTTAAGATCCACTGCTTGAGCACAACTCATTAACGACAGCACGCAATTCATGCATATCTAACAAGATTGAACAGATTGAATATCGCTTGTCTCCTGACCTGTGAAGCACCCCTCTCAGATGCATGGAGTACACCGCAGATACCAGCTGTGCAATGTATCTCCTTGCAGTGTCCTCGTCTAGATATTTCCGCTCACATATCAAATCAAGCAACTCTCCTCCGCAGCACAACTCCGTCACCAAATAATAGAATGAATCTGTCTCCATCACTTCCAATAGCCTGACAACATTCTGGTGTCGCACTTTCTGCATAATTTCGGCCTCTCTTTTTAAATTCCGACTGACATAACGATCGGCACTTGCTTTTTTCTTGTTTATTATCTTAATGGCGACCTGGAAGTATAAATGAAAGTCACATTAGGAAATGAGTCTCCAACTTTTGCTATGCAAAAGACGGGAAATCTCTTCAAATAAGGAAATGCTACTAGTTGTACATGTTAAAGGGTTAAAAAGTTATTTGTAACCTCCTTCCAAGCAGCTTTTGTTATCTAATTAGCTACTTCCTTACCTGTAAAATTTTTTCACTGACCAAAGAATTGCCTATTTCAGATATACTTGCCTAATTGCTCAATTAAAAATGCCTCACTTTCTTCGCTTGTTTCGTTTTGAAAAGAGTAACAAAGAATGAAGTTAATAGGATGCAGAGTTGCAACTACTTCTACAGACCCTCAAATGCTCATCTTACTGCATGAAAGTGCTGATTTAAATGAATGAGGAGCGTTATGTTGGGAGGGGGAGGACTTAAAATACAAGGGTGGACCTTTAACTACCGGGCCCAAAATAGAGAGATTTGAAAAACACTGCTATTGTTCTTTCATTATAAAAGATTTCTCGAATTACATGGGCTCCTACACCTAAAATAAGGGGGGTAATCGAGGGGTAACGTGGCATAACGCCATTGTGCTTCCTAAACTATGGCTTTCGCTGTTGAAGCAAATTGTAACGTTATGCTAGCTGGAATGTTTGGCCTACGAGGTAATGCTACCTAGTGATGGAAAAGTCTGACGAATTGCTTATAACTTTGCAAGGAAAGCAAATCCGAGAAAAGCCGTGTTTGCTTTAAACTAATGCGTTATGCTTCCGAAAAATTTACGACCATACTACTGCCTATAAACAATACTTCAGTGTCCGTCTATACAGGGATTAGGTGTGATGTAATAGAAACTGGTTCTACAAGCTATTTCACTGTGAAGATATGTAGAGAATGAGATGCACGCAATAATCTTGGCTTCTAATGTTTTCACAAAAGACATATCGCAGTTTTTGTCAATAACTATGTTTTTGTTACTTTCTCAATGCCTTCTGGGATACCCCAAACGCTTCGCAATGGTATTACCCACACAGCCAAACATATTTTCTTACCATCACCGATTACTTTAATCTGAATATTTCCCATCACGAAATGAGTAGCAGTAGGGCATAGTTGGTAAAGAGCGACGCTACAGACTACCAAGTACAACATTGCGGGTTCATATCATGTAGTGGTTGGAGAAATGTACCACAAGCCAACACCCAACACAGTTTTCCATCGAATCGCAATTGAGCAGTGAGATAAAATCTGACGACTCAAGCCCAAGGCTTACATTAGCTGAAATAGCAAAGAGGAACCTAGCCAACTGCAAAAGACAGTTCTTACCTGGTTTGCCTAATTTCCATGTTGTTTTAGTTTTGCTATCATAGGGTGTATAGTACACCTTTAAATAACACCGATGACATTAGTGCTAAGCTAAGTTATCATTAAGAGATCTATTCAAAGCCGCTGGATTCAGTTATTCTATACTTTTGGCTTTGCCTCATTGATGCTTTGTAACCACAGAACAACTGGCTGTCAGGCCTATTTACCTAAATGAGCTGAAAATTGAGGAAATCCAATGGAAAACCAGCTGCATAATTAAAAGGAGCAAAACGATTTTACGACAAAGCAAGGTTATAATGCAAAGGATGACCAGTCGTTGCGTTACTGCGGATTTTCACAAGACGTTTGAGAATCAACCACGTAGCTAGAGGTTTGGCCAGGAGGGTGAACTTTTCCACTTACCCTCACGTTGTAGATTAAGACCTTCATGCAGCAAATAAGCACCAAACGGAAAATTGCACCACATATCCTGTAGGGAGCACAACACGTCAGGAAGCAATGGGCCTAAGGTGCTTGATGGAAAACAAACTTACTTGAAAGGAACCTTTTTCTCTGTTAAGATGTATTTTCAATATGTACACGCAAAGGCATACTTGTTAAAATATTGACCACGAAATTAAAACTAACACCACGACAAATACTAACTGCACTTTCTCTCCAAAGATACACTTTTCGCTAATGAAAGATAGGCATTGCAGATAGTTAAAAAGGCTTACAGGTTTGTGTTGCCGTTCTGAATAGTTAACTAGATATAGTTCCACTAAAATATTCAATAATATGATTTCATGAAAACAAATTGAAAAGTCTTGAGCAAATTACACACAGTTCGCTTTGTCGTTGCCCGTCCCCTATGCAAGCTTAGCACCACCATGTTCCAATATGGGCACAGCTCAGGCATCGTAATGAGCACACGCAATGATAAGCACAGATTAAATTCAGAACAGAAACGTAACCTAGACGCCGTCGTGTGGTTTTGGAGAGCCGCTAATACCATATTGTCGCACCGAATTAGTTGAGACAATATTTTCATAGAAATTAATAGTTCTCTTCTCAAAAATACTCTAATGATTCTGAGGGAACTAACGTCTGTTCCTGACGCTGTTCTCTACCGTACACGCTTCCTAAAAGAAAAATTACATACGAAAATGATACTCAAAAGGCCAAAATCTTTAGAAAAACGCATGTTCGTGTTCGAATGTATAGTTTTCTTGCGTGCCAAAACTTAATACTGCTAATTTTTTGTGAGCTTTTAGTAACATCGTGAGATTATGAAAGACGTGTGTTATAATTAACTCGAGTTAAGGGACAGAATGTTTATTATGTCTCAGGGAGGGGCGGTGTTTTTTCAGGAGATGTGCATGCTTTAAAACGCACCATACCCCCCAATAAAATTACGTTTAAAACTTGTACCCACCAATCATTGACGTTGTACCCCCATCTCTAACATCTTGGAATACTGATAATTCCTTGTAAGAAGTGAAGCAGGTAGCCCAAAAACAATGTAAAGGTAGCCCATGATAAACTTTTCTGTGTTATAAATGCCGTGTTCTGCGAGTTAGATGTTAAGTGATTCATAAGCCCCACTTAAAACATGTATGAACCCCCCCCCATAAAAAAACACTGCCCCTCCTGCGAAAGAATAAACGATCAGTCCCTAAATCGATGGATTCATGATTAAAATGATAATTTTCATGTATAACGGTATTTACATGTACGTTTGTACAAGGGTGCCATTCTAAGACAAATCCAATGTTTGTATTTCGGCAAAAACACGAAAAGAGCTAGCAGTGCTGCATGAATCTATGACTCTGAAAAGCACGAGCTTCACTTTCACTTTCTATTCCTGTGCTTAACTATCATGTTGGTTAGGTAAAAAAACGAAAAAAGGCCTAAGAGTATATTCGCTAAGTCTCAATGTTCTTCAATTTTTCTGGTTTTGGGCATTAGAATATTCCAAAATTTTTTTGAAGTACTAAAAGCGTTAACTTCGCCTGAAAATCAAAGGAATAAATTCATATTTTTGCTGATTTCTAGCTTCATCATAAAGCAAAGCAAACATAGACAGAATAGTAGATATTGTGTGTGTCAATAGTGCAAAGTAAATATACATGCAGTATAAAAACTCGAATATACAAAAATCCTAAGTCATGATGAAGTTTGAGTCTTGCATTTTTCTTACTTTATTCTAAAATTTCAGCGATCTGAACCGTTCTATTTTTCATAAACATTTATACGTATAGAAAAAGGGTGTGTTCTTCGTATAAAGTTTCAATGAGTAATAAAATATTGGGTAGACCCATTCGAACACTCACCAATCAAAAATCCATAGTCTTGGATCTACTTTGTTAGCGAGAAATGTGTAGCACAATAAAGCAATGTGCAATTCATTGGCGCCAAATTATAGAAAGAAAAAACACTCTAGGCTGTTGTATTTATAAGGACATGGTCTTCAGAATTAGTTGAAAAAGAACACAGCGAAATATTTATCTGTGTGGATGTTTACTTGTGTTCAAAACAACAGATCGATTCAACGGAAAATAACCTATCGCTATGGGCACTGAAGTACAAACGCACATCGGCCTGAGTTTTTAATTTCAAAAATAAAAGTCGCATTTTCATCTCAGCAGGTTGACGGTGTGACAGTTCCTTTCGCTACTAGAGTGCGATGGGCCTAATGCGAGGCACGTTTGTTTAAAACAACATGGCATACATTGTAATTGGGATAATAATTAATGGATTAAAATCAGATATAACTACGGTTGTTTCTTCAAAGCTAAGTTTCTCGTTTCGTAATGGGCATGTTTACACACTTTGCTAGGGTGGGGTGGGGTGAACTCATTGGATGAGCTACAATAACCAACCTCCGACAGGAGAAGCTTGGGTGCTAGGAAATGAAGACACGTGACCGCAGTTTAGAGCGAAGGTTTAAGTTCATTTGCCGGAATTCTTGCTTGAGACAAAACATGCTGATTCTAGGGTAAAAACTCAAAGCATTTGATTCCTCACTACACACTGTTCTGGCTGAGAGCTTAGCTGAAACTGCAAAACACACAGTGCTCTTGGCGACACTCAACTGAGACTCGGTACACGAGAAATTCCATAAATACTTGGCTCGTTTCAGTATCATTCACTCAGATCGAAATGCTGAACTACAATATACGGCATTATAGAAAAAAATTTGCCTTTGATCCACTCAATATAACAACAGTTAATAGATCAGAAATCTATATATTTTAAAAACGTTTTGTGACTACAAATACTGAAAATTCAGGCGTGGTTGACACACTACAAAAATGGCCTGGAATGAGCACGACTATCTATTTTAAACTGTTCCGTAAAAATTTAGCGTGCATTACGTGATGCACAATTTGATTAATGCTAAATTACTTCAAACTGTTCCCACAAAGAACAACTGAAAAGATAAATTCTTGGTGTTTTCATGGAATGTGGGCAAGTATATGCAATAACTGCTGGATATTTTTACCAACGAAGGATGGCATTTTCCATACTTGAACTCGCTAACTTGCAAGAAGGTCTAATTTATCGTGACTTAAAAATTGGCTTCCAAACGGTAGAATAAAATATTGCACTAGCGTAACCACTGCAAAGCTATAAAAGAACTCCATTTCCAATCAAATACGATATTCTTGTCAAGGCAATTGATAGCAATACACGATCAGACTGTTTGAAAAGGTAGGGCGTCTCAAAAATGCATCTTACTAATGCAAGTTCTAGCTTGCTGACAAAACGAGAGGTTCTAACTTGTTCTAACTTCTCTCTCTTTTCACCGCAATTATGTGAAAAAGAAAAGCGGCCACTCTACCTCAAAGCGTTAATTTAAAGTTCTTTTTGTGAAGAAATGAGCCATTAAGAACCTTTCATAAATACTTTACACAAGTCTGTGTTTACTTGAAAACATGATATTGCGAAGCACGGTGCTGCTCAGAAAAATGTTCATCACAATAAATGTTTATACATTCCTCAGTGGATTTAACCTATCGTGAAATTCCTAATTGCAAAACATTTACTATAACAAAATCATGAAGATCTAATATTGCGACACGCTAATTATCGTCATTTCTTCGTTATGAATGGAATAACAGAAATAGTCAAAAACCCCTACCTTTCCTCCAGTGGAAACATGAATACCCTCTTTAACTTTCGCAAACGATCCCTCTCCAATTGTTCGTCCAAATAGGTAACTACCAACCCGCTTTCCATTGGCAAACGGCTCTAAATCGGTTTTCGAAACCGTGGTAACTCCTTCTGGTAGTAGGCCGTCCATACCTTCGCGAATTCTCACTTCATTTGCTCTGTTATTTATGTTCGACTTCCCATGGACACACAACACGACAATCTTGTCAAGAGCTCAACAAATCTCATCAGCTTTCATCAAGGTATTTGATAGAGATTGCGATTATCTGTACAAGCATGATGATTTGCTGTGAAAAGCAAAAAATAATTAACGTTGTGCTATTTATGACATAATCAATCAGCTCTTTATGACTTTTCGTTATGATCTTTGCCTTAAACCGAAAGCGGGAATCCCCATTGGTTGAAGGATGAATCAAAACAATCGTACTGCACTGCGCACCGCAGGGAACAGTACAGCCATATTTGTGGGAATCTTCCACTTGCTTCCAAAAACTTGCTCATTTGCTACTTCTGTGAACAGCCATTGTGAACAGTACATTATATCTGTCCTTAGTTTCTATCGATGCTAAATTTCTTGTGTACTTCGCAAGTGGATGAAGCTTAAATTAGGCAAAAAAATTAAGAAACATTTATGAAACACAGGCAGGCTGAGTTCCACGTAATAATTTGAACAAACTGCTTCAAGAAGAAAAAATTTGATCATACAAGAAAGAAAATAGAAATAACATCTAGTACATGCCTTACGAAACCTGAAAAATCCTTTTTCTTGTATCACAGTTGCCTAATCTGGGTTGTTTCTGCAATTTGAAGTTCCAAGAAATTATGAAACAGTTAAGAAATCAGAGACGCCTTTAACCTTCCCGTTTTGTGGCGTTGTGTAAAGGGTGAATGATCCCTTATATGCCGCAGGGCTGATATGGCATAGCATACTCCCTGGGGTATCCTTTATGTACTTTGTATTTTTTCTTGTACCTTGTATTTTGTAAGAAGTAGAAGTATATATAAGTAAATATATATATATATATATATATATATATATATTATATATATATATATTATATATATATATATATATATATATATATATATATATATATATATATATATATATATATATATATAGAGAGAGAGAGAGAGAGAGAAACATCTGAGACTGGATTGGAGAATTTATTTAAAAATTATTCAGGCTGAGATTAGAATGTTTTTTTCTTATAAAAAGGCGTCGTGGACTATTTCAGCATCAAAATTGTCAATGCTATTGTCATACCGCCCATTATGGGCCATGGTGTACCCTTCTGATACAGCTGACACTCACAACTTGTTCCCTGGTGGGGCCTAGCCACCTTCTATGAGCTTGAGAGTGCCAACTGAGTGGCTAACCTGGAGGCATTCTTGGGGAAAATCTCCCAGCATCCATTGTAGGTGTCAGCACATAGCTTGACTGAGAGAAAAAACGCGGGCCCTACAGCTACCACGTGAAGGCGTATTACTTCAACTTACCATTATGATCACTATTATTATCATATCGTAAATCCTCGAGTTAGCTCCCTTTCAAGTGAGCCCCACCCTAGAGCTACAAATTGTTAATAAGGCCCCATGCAAGCTTGTGACTTTACCTATCTGAGANAGTTTGTCAGTGCTTTATAGAGCTAGGAAAGAAAAAGCAGCCATTAATTAACCAAAATCTGCCTGCCCTTTAAAAAACATTTAATTACTTGTATTTGTAGCATTGAAGAAATAGTTTACTAGTAGAAAAGTTCCAACTGGAATATGACCAACAACCAAGAATGTTTTTAAGCCCACTCGAATAACCCCTCCTTTGAATAAGCCCCCACGCAAAAATCCAAATAATAAACAAGCCCCTAGGGAGCTAATTCGAGGATTTACGGTATGTAGCTTTCTTTCAAGTATATACTTGCTCAAAACTTGAGAAATGTCACGGTAATTACGAGTATACAGCATCTTTATTCTAACTAGAAGACATTACTCAATTTCAACAGAGCAGCATTTCTAGATTCAGCTTATCTTATGCAATGGCGGCTAACTTATCTCCTCTACAGCCTCACTATCAAGTGAGAATCTCTAGCGTAGGCCTTCTCAACTAAAATTTGCCATGCGCCACTTTGGCAGCGTTAGCGAGCAAAAAGCGCCACAGTTAAAAGCTACTACTGCCTGCTGAGGTGTCTCAATCTCAGTAGTTAGTATTTTATTTCATATATATATTTATTATTATTATTTTTATTATTTCAAATATTTTAGGAGAGTGGCCCTTCCACAGTGCTGATTTTCAAGAGGCCCTCCATAATACTAGCTAAGAATAAAGCAAGTGTGGTGCCATTGCTGTAAAAGTTTTGAGCTCGAGAAAAACATTCCGAGTTAGTTTTATCCAAAAGTTAGTGATGTAATGCGTTTCCCATTTCTCTTCCGTTTCTGAGTGCACTTGCTGCGAGCAACTTCGCATGACCAAATGCGCCACGAGTGGCACGCGCACCGCTAGTTGCGGAGGCCTGCTTTAACGCATTCGAGCCTCCTCAATAATATGTTTCTCTCAAAAATATACATTGCCATGTGCAGTGGAAAAGGCTATGTTACTCCTATTCAGCCCCTCCTCCTGCTAACAACACAGGGCAAAAAATGATATGTAAGTTACATTTGGGACCGTTCATTATTTATGCCTTAGCCTGGGACTGAAGAGAAATGTCTATTTGGGTAATTATTTGTTACCCAGTTTTGTGCACTATAAATACAATAGTTACCCAACCTAAATAGAGCTATTAAAAGTATGCTACCCAACTTTTATAAGGCAAAAAATGATATACCCAACCTTAAAGCTGCCTGAAAAATCATTTACCCAAGCTATTTCTCTTCAGCCCCAACCTGAGGCATAAATAATGAGCGTTCCTTAAAGGTTGCTTGAAGACAGCTTAATGAGCCATCATGGTGATCCTTAAGTTGTCACTTAAAGATGCAAACAATACTTTACGTACACTTTCAGTTTATCTTTTTTGCTTTAATGAACATTTTTAGTTTCTTCAAGTTTACTCAAGTCTAAATTCTCCTATTAAAGAATAGCTACGAATTTAAGTGTCCTTTAAGTTTTACTTAAATATGAGTAAACTTTAGATTTCGTCCTGTGCAATTTTGCTCACTCAGGTACCAGCCAAAAAATTTATCTTTTACACACTGCTAGTTTATTGTTAACCAAAGTCTGATAAACAGTTTGTGTTGAGGTTCAGAAAAAGTCATAAACATCCTTAAAATTTCATCTGCTTGTTTACCCATCACAAATGTCCATGAAACTGGGCTATTCAAGACATCTATTTACGAAATCACTAGAAAACTCTCACCAGTATACAGAATCTCTATGCTAACTATATCTTGCACAGCTGATGTCAGTAGCTCCCGGCTGGGTTTTTCATACCTGGCATCAATAATTAATGGAAAAAAGAACTCGTTGTTATTAACAAAGAAACCAGTCTTAATTTAGTCACGTTTCAGGATATTGCAAGCGATCCAGCAACCGCATATCGAGGAAGATATTGATATCCTACTTTAAAGAGTATAGAATGTAAAGTTCTTGTTCAATTCTCCAATTTCTGTAGCACACTGGCACAATGATACAAGATCTCACAATCAATTTTAGTGATAACTTGTAAAAGAGGCTTGATCCCAAGACGATATTAGCATAAGCTGGTTAATGAACAGAATTAGAAGCAAAGAATGCGATTGGAAGACCCAACGAGTATGTCATGAAATGGGATGTTGTGAAGAGCCTTAATCAGCAGCAGAAACAAGGAAGAGCCAAGCTTTGCTTGACAGCAAACTGCAAAATATAGACAGTGAGGGAAGCATTTAGCAGAGTAATTGCAGCTGAGTTCTGTATTAAAGATTGTTATTTATCGTCTGAATGAGAATCACCATTAAGAATATTGTGCGTATATGGTTGAATAAAAGACCTGCTTTGCAAGATACATAAGGAAAACAGAATAGCAGCCAGAGTTGTAGACAAATTGAAGTAAAGCAACTGGATACCCTTTACATCATTGACTTTGTCGAAGAATGCGTTCATAGAAGGCCATAGATAAAGAATTGCATCGCTCAAGGTTGCCAACCATTGAACATTGAACGTGAGGCAGCTTTGAAATTCACATGCTTTGAGCTATTATGATTAATTTTTCCCATGTTATTTTATTTTGAGGAGCATACTTGATACAGAAAATTTGTCTCTAACAATAGCAGCTGCACGACCATGGCCAACTTCAAGGCAACGAAGATCGATTTCTGGGAGGAATATGCAGTCATAGATTTTTGTGCAGAATGCGAAGAGAACATTTACGATCTAGGAGATACAAGGAGGGATGTCAGCACTGGTAGATGCACAAAAGCAGAGACTTGTAATGAGAAGGGCTACACGCTAAATGATGGCGATAACATTCTGAGAGAGCTGAGGAGTGAACGTGATGACGATTCAGGTATGATTGTGGAAAAACCTGGTCGCGGCTTTGAGATCCAGAGAGAATGCAAGCTGGAGAAAAACTGGACGTATTCACGAGCTATTAACAATGATACAAACAATTACCGTAACGTATGCCAGGAAGAGCCTTGTGCAAAGGAATGCTGCCATACCGGTCGTCCTGAGCTTGGCACGATCTCTGAGAAAACGGCTGCTGATTTCAGTACGCATTCTGATTGTAGGAAGAGGCTGACTGCTGTTACATCTCTCAACCTTGAAGGTAAGACGTCTCCAAAGCTACCCGATGCATCATGCACATTCTTGGAGAAACTGCACTTCATTGAAACAGGTATCTGCTGGATAAAAAGCGAATTGAGAGGCTTAAGAGAGGTTGATCAGAGGCTTATCGAGACTTTCAGCGAGTTAATATCACAGTCGAGAAGACTAAAGAAGCTTAAGGAGACTTTCTTAGAACAACAAGAAATACTGGAGGAAATAGATGATATATTTGAAAAGGAGGAGTTCGAAAATTTATATTTGTTGGACAAGCCACTTTTTAATGATGCAAGAGTAGGAATACAGAGGAAAATATCTAACTTTGATAGATACATTAGGGTTGGACGAGTAGGTCGAAGAGCATCACACTATTGAGTAAGCACAAATATTACTCCACTCGCAAATCGCTATTTTGAACTAATGGAGACGTAACTAAGACATAATGAAGACGTAACCTATTTTACGAAGGTTGTTTCTATCCTGTATTTGTGTTAAATCGAACCGTTCCCAGTGAATTGCGTAATACAATTTATTTGGTCAACTAGCAGACAACTCAGATATTGCCTTTTGCGTTCACTGTAAGTTACATCCTTACCTCCAAGTCTTTCGAAAAATGTGCAGGTGGCATTGTATGCTATGGTTAGTATTTTTAAAGTTAAAAGTATGTGGCTTAGTTTGTTCCTCTTCAGCATCACGTGCACATACAGGTTCAATCAAAAACTGCCAACGAAAACCATATCAGTAAGAAATGCTTGAGGAAATAGACGGCCAATCTGGGGTGTGGCCAGAGCTATAAAAGTGGGGGGCATAAGTGAAAATTTATTGGCCACACCCTCCACTTTCTGAAGATTTGCTATTAACCCCCAAGTATTTTCTCATCAATTTTAAAGTAATCCTGAGCATCATCTTGGTAAAAAGTGGGGGGCATTTGACCCCATACCCTTGTGCTCACACCATTGTGAGCCATGCCTAGTGATAGAAGAGTTTTGGTCCTATGAAAAGCAGCTAATTGTGGGGAAGAAACCGAAAAAAGTAATAAAACATTTACCCTAAATCATGTCTGGTGAAATGCTCGATTATTTCGCTTCCATGTTGATCACCTAGAACTGGCACTTTTTATGCTGGGTGACAGTGGACAAAAAGTCACACCACATGGTTTGCAGATGCCTAGCAATTCCTATATTGTGAAATGTTAGGTCAACGGTTGGATCGTTTGGCAACCTCGTTCTAAGTAGTTGCTAAGCGCATGTGCAGCAGTATACTGCGCTTAGAGCACACCAGAGTGCATTTCTCTGCAATAATTCCATATCCTCGCATCCTCTGATGGAGCAACATCTCGAGAATTTTGGCACTTTGAGATAGTGTATTGATATGCAAATAGATGTTCCCAGACATGCTGAATCATCAACTGTCTTTACCTGCATTTAGGAAACTATCCTGGCTAAGTCCAGTTCAATTCAGGTTGCTCTGACAAACTAAATTGAATGTATGATATTTGCGGTTTCTATAAAGGAGAGCTTCGGTCTCTTTGTCTTTAATTCATAATCTACAAATCTACCCAAGACTTGAGTGTGGCTTAAATATAATTGATTTCCAAGTAATGATCTCCCATATTACATCTTGTATTTCACTCGCTTGTGTATATTTATAACTGTAGACTCAATTATGTCGGTTTGGATGATAGTTCTGACTGCTAATCTGGACTAACTGAAATAGTAAGACCCAATCATCGAAAAAAATCCCTGCAGATAACGACTGCACGAAAATAGATGGGTAAATGTACTTTTACAGGCATCCTCTCTGAAAACTTTCAACTAATTAGAATTGTCAGCTAAATAGATTCTAATGTTGTTTTCAGTCAAAGATTTCTTGGACTGGTGTCAATGGCATCACTGAGATTTTTTGGCCCCCTAGCAATTCAGTAAGGTGTGGCCCCCATCTTAATCTTAAATTTTTGACCACACCCTTCTTACCCTAAGAAAACGCCCTTTTTGAGCACAATGATTGGGCCTCTGTACAGGAATGAGCTATGTAAATAAAAGAGCACAACTGAATGAGAGCAGGCAAAATGCAAGAGAAATAAGAGCACAGAACGATGAAACAACGGAAAATACAAATGGAAGATCTCCATAAACATTTAGAAAATTACTATATGTTGTTGCCTAAAAGCAAAGCCGGAAGATACAAAGAAAACTAGAGAGACCTTTTTTATAAGTTAAAGTACAGTGACAGTCTAGAAGTATCATCTTCCTAATTCGCAAGTCTTTGCAGTAAACAATATATTCAAAACTAAAAATTTTATACCTAGGAAAGTGGTGGGGCCAAGAAAATTTCTGGGGGGCGTGGCCCCCCTAGAACCGCCACTGTGTATATCATCACAATACTGAAAATGCAAGAAGAAATATCTAGAAAGCAGAACTTTTAATGCACGAATTAAAGGGGATTTGATTAAGAAAATGGTAACCAAACAATCGTTTGAAAAAGAACCAAGAAACCTATTGCAGGGACAAGAGCCTAAAGCAAGGGTCGAGTTAGATAGGGTCCTTTTTAGCGCATGTGCACTTCTACTTTGTGTAATACTTCCGACGTCATTGCAGTCATGGACAATCTTCGCACAGTGGCGTATGGAATAAAAATATTTGGACAAACTTTGCCAATCTTTACAGACAATACCGATGCACATGCTTCAACAACAGTACCTGATCTTAAATGTGATGGCCTAGCAATGATTAGTAAGGTCATCAACTTAAATTATTCCCATAAATTGCTACCCATACAAGTGGGGGGGGGGCTTGGGGGCTCAGTCTAACTAGTTCCTTTCTTGGATACTTTTGATCCTCTCTATCATAAAATACACTGAAAAATCAGGCGCGCAACTAGGAGTTTTGGAGGGCAGGAGGTCCAATCCACAAAAAAGAGCACAATAAAACTTCTAAAGAAGATAAGGCCTTCAAATACCGATTTGCAGATTCAGAAGTAGAAGAAATAGTGTGGGAAGTTTACGGATATCGTTCCTCTGAGCGCCAATAATTCTTATTGCTATTTCTTATCACGGCAGAGAAAAGCAAAATAGGTGGCCGGGGGTGAAGCCCCCGAAAAATGCTTGGGACCACGTCTTTTCCATGTTAAGGAAACACTCTTTTTGAATAGAAAAGACACTACAAAAAGGGAATTGTGTTGAGAAGAGCAAGGGTCTAGACCCCCTAGACCCGTTCCGCGTCTAAAAATGAAAGAGGAGGGTAATGAAATAGATTTCTAAAGAGAGGAAGTAGTAAATTAAGATAAAACAGTGGCAAATAGTCATTCCAGGAAGACAAAATTCCTTGACTCCTTGACAATGCCCCTTCTAACGTGCTCTGAATATGAATGAACGATTTACTTCTCCTTGGAAGCAGGTTTTAAGAATTTATTACCTAAAACTCTTATGAATCATGTAAGAAACGGTTGGTAGCAAAATGTCCAAGCAAATTAAGAAACTGCCTACCAGCACCGGACCTTAGTTTCTTATAACAAAAACATGCTGCTGTCTATGCAACTTTGATGTTCCAGTGGAGGTGATTTGATTAACGGGGATACTTGTTTGGTTGCTGTTTATAAAGCTGTTGATAAGTCACTGCTCTGTCTTAGATATATTTGAAAGCGAGGGGCTTCCCCCAATCAAGTATTACTTACAGGTCATCCTTGAGAAAATTAACACTAAGTCTCCTGCGCTGTAGCATACTTTACCTGTAGTATGTTTCAAACACTGGCTACTATTTCATGTCTATTTTTGTAAACTCAATTTTCAGCAAAAACAGTAATATCAACAGCGGTAGCGACAATCTTTCTCCTACTCCTATCTCTGAGCTCCACGTCACTGCACATACACTCCGCATAGAAAAGTAGAGGCAAATGAGAAATTCAAAAAAATTCTTGGAAACAATGGCGCATCGTTCCACTTCGGAACCACCCCGACAAGCAAGCAATAGAATTTTAAATAATAGTGTCTAGGTTGGGATGGTTGCTTTCGAGAATGCTTGATAGTACGTTCATAATATCATAGCTAAACAGTGCATCTTGCAGTCAAGTTGCAAAGAAGCTTGATGGTAAATAGATATACATTATTTTTTCCAAGAATCCTTATCTTTCGCTGAACTCTAATATTCTGAAATATTTTTAATCTGAGTCCAAGATTATTCTTATACTATTCTTCAATACCAAAGACGGAGCGTCGCTTGATGATTAAAGCAAAAATTCAAATTTTTGTAAATGTTTTAAAATACTGCATCGATAGCACGAAGTNTTAAATCTAAAATTAATACTTCTACCCATCTATTTCATCAAATTTAATGCAGCTCTCAGGGATTTCTCTGCATATGCAGCCATATATTTCGAACCTTACCATAAAGCGTTACACTCACAATAATTTTCTCGTACAAAAACAACTGGAACACACAAACATTCTAAGCTTAACCGAATCTCGAGCCTTGCAATATTCTAAAGTCGTTCTTTAATATCAACGATTGTCTTAATGTTGTCGCAGAGTACATTTTTGTAAAAAGGTGTATTCCAATACTAGTGGTGGACACTTCTCACTTATCCAGTGGAGGAAGAGGGCAAGGTGCTCTCTTGAATATTGTCGACTACACTCTGTTCATTTTATAAGAATACCTAATTTTTTCTGAGCCTCAATATTCTTAAAAATTTTCTGTTTTGAGCCTCAGATTATTCTTAAATTATTCTTAAATTGTTCTTGCTCAACACAAGGTGTAAATTCGCCTTAAGATCAAAGAAACATATTAAATCATTTTTGATGTGTTGATTCACCATAACTGTCAACGAATTTTAAAACATATAGATATATATATAGCGTCAAAGTGACAAATGTTTTGTGTTGGGAGGAAACTCTTAATTAAATTTGATTCGACTATCAAAATATTTTAGTTTTGATGAAGGTTGAGCCTGGCAATATTCTTAAATTATTCTTAAATTTTAGCAATTTTGAGCCTCAATATTCTTATAGACTTTATTCTTATAAAAAAAAAGAGTGTAATGCTATCTGCTAGACGTTGTCTATGCGACCATGCTACAATTCTTCAAGTCTAAAACTACTTGGGGGATAACGCCACCCCTCATCCCTGAGTGTCTGTCTAAGTTTCCCAATAAACCTACATTATAGCACTGCTGCTATAAGCTCTAAGCCTGAAAAATTAAACTAAATGAAGTTTGTGAATACAGCCAAATCAATGAATACATTGAGTCTGTCAATTACGCAAAACAAGCCTTCATGTCGTAACATAAACAACAAAGAGGCCATACTCCTTCAATGAAATGAAACATGCCTTTTATCAAAACCAACTCGCTTGTATCGTTGGTAATTCGACACTTTTCTTTGCAGTGCGTGATCTTTACTCTCATCTGTGAAACTAGGAGATACATCTACAAGAGTCGGCTGTAATTCAATACCCTCAATGGCTTTCAAATCTCCAAGTATACCCTGCTGCTCCTCCACAGTCTTTCTGAACTTTTTCAAACCCTCCACAGCACCAAGCATTGTCCTGAACTTCTTCATAAGCAGTTTGTCTTGGGATTTTAGCTCTCGTATTTCAGACTTGAGCCACCCAAACGATTTCTCCATATAAACAGCCTGCTCTTCAAATGAGCAGTCCGCCAATGGCTTTTTCGGCACCAAGTCCAGGTTATTGGTTACTAAAAACACGTCTTCATCCTCTTCTTCAAACGTATCCAAACACGAACTGCCTATACCATCCATTTCGCTATAATCACATTAACTAGTCTGTATTAATCTAGAAACCGCTCAATGAAAGAGCTGGCGTCTTTGCAGTACTATGCACAAAGCATCAAATATATCGAACGATGGTATCTCTGTTGGTCTCGCCTCAAACCATTAAACCCCAAACAATTGCAAGATACAACCAATTCTCCCAAATATCTACCAGCTAGTTCCTGATTCGGGCAATTCAAAAACAACCACACACTTCTTCCGTTTTTAGAATCCTATGTACGTAATATACGTCTTTTCGTCCTCTACGTATGACAAAGTTCCGTGGAGTATAGGAGCGGTTTCCTGTACCCTTTGTTTACAATCAATACTAGACACTCAAAAGAAAATGGCTATTTCAATATATGAAGGTCAAGCTTTTGTATATGCGTCCAATTACAGCAGAACAATAAATTCACCTGCTTCAGCGATGACTGAGACGTACATAAGTTGTAAGAAACTCATTGAAAAGAGACCAGAACAATAGTCTTTGGAGCGGTCGATTGACTGCGCTTTTCACAGCCAATTTCCAGATAGCCTCAACTTGAACTCTGAAAATCCAAGAAACAAATGTCTTAACTTGATTGTTTCACTGTGCCTTAAGAAATGCTCAAATGCAAAAAGAAGTGCTTCCTGGCAATGTTTGAAAGAAAATATCCGAGAAAGTTGGCACCTTCTTAACAGTCAACCATGTACCCACCAATAAATCCACTTTTCTTACAAGGGTAGAAATGCTTTGTTGGAAACTATCTATTTTACTGAGCCTTTTATCGCGTATGCAATTCGTATCTCAGTTAGAGACGAGTCTCCTCTCGCGCAAATTATCCACCAAAATATGCAACGATCTCACAAGTCAGAGCACGTGTGCGCTTCCAGCACTAAATGTCACTTTTTAACGCAGACGATGAACCGCCTCCAATACGCAAACGCTTTCTAGCTCCTCTTTTCAGCCACAACAGACATGGTGAGTTCACTTGAGCTGGTTTTCGAGACGAGGACATGGGGACATAGTGTTCGAGACAGTAAGACAATGAAGCTGATTATCATAAGAAAAACCAGATGGATTACGTTATGAATGAAAGATTTGGGGACAAAGAACTTCAACAAAGTGTAATTCAAGCAGTTGCAAAAAAGCAATTGAAACATTGGATCTACTACTAACAAAGTCAAAGTATCAGAGATAATGATTCAACATAGACACTTGTATCAAGCGTTATCTGCATTCTAGTTGGTGTTTTCTCGCCTAGTCAAAGGACAGAAACAATGTTATCAAGTTCAAAGCAAAAGTGTTCCTCACAACCATGCTTTGTGGCCATAACAGAAAAACGATAATCTGTACAGTTTTCTAAAGCAGATTTTTTGCCATTCATTGCCGTTCTTTTAGTAGCTGAATTGTTTTGTGTAAATACTGAGTAATGCATAAGTGAGAGTTCAAGTTCAAAGTCCTTTCCCGCGCCCAATGGCGTATAGGGCGGCGCCTATCTCTGTTTCTATAGCCCTAGGCCACGCGTCTGCGAATGCAGTGAAAGCTACAGCGGGGGGCCGGTCCACTGGTATCTCCGTGAATTTAACTTTCCTACTCCATTCTCATATGTCGAGCGCCAGAAGAGAAGGCAGTGAACACCATTTTAAAAGTCTTTGGTATGACTCGGCCGGGGCTCGAACCCACGACTTACCGGTTGTGAGGCAGACGCTCTACCACTGGGCCATCACTCCGGTTATAAGTGAGAGTGTTCTAAGAAATTTGGGTGAGTCTTTTGCATTCAAACATGCAACAAGATATAATAAGAATTAACACCTATAAAATGAGTTAACACTTACCCAAAAAATCATGAATAGACTGGACCGACTCAGATGGGGAAAAGTAAAACAATAGAATCATCAAGCAATAGCCAATCAGCGTAAAGCAACAGCAGGAAGTTAAACTAAGCTTGGACGTCAGAGAAAAAATGATCTAGCCTATCACCATTGTAGACTGAGTCCAAAACGTAACATGTGGTATAATAGAGACCTAGCACGAATTATCTTTCTTTCCCAACACTACGGCGAGCACTTTTATAGAAAAGAATCTTAACTTGGCAAGACAAGCAAGAGCCATCGATCACCCAGCATTATATGCACTAAAGCTTCCATCTCAAAACAACAGGTTTGATCTCTTTTGAAAGAGTGAAGACTCATTGCAGCATTATTCTTAAACACAGAATTTTTTTCAAATTACAAGTATAATAGAAATTAAAATAATAAGAAAGTTTAAATAGATCAATTGCATGGTAACAAAGAACAGATTGTTCAGCAAGAATTGACTTGTAGCGGATAATAAGCAACATTTTGAGCATCATTCCAAGGCAGTAGCTCGCCAGTTTGTAACAAATGGATTCAAGTCTCAATATGAATGAATGACCACCTTTTAGTCGTAAAATGATAGTTGTGACATTATACTAACATGCAGCAAAATAAGATGAGACAGTGCAGTACAATGCTTTACTACATTCTTTTCTTTACAAGAATACCAAATTCTCGCCGAGCCATAATATTCTTAATTTTTCTTCTTTTGAGACTAAGACTATTCTTAAATTACTCCAAAGTAACAAAAGTGTAACTTAGTTTAAAAATGAAAGGAAGATATTGAGATGTTGCTAATGTCCTACTTCTTCATAAACCAAAACAAAAATGGCAAAGCACAACAAACAGTGTATCGACAGTGCAAAACTTAATCCAAGGCAGTACTCCATCTCCAATACACAAGAATTATAAACCTCCTAATTTAATCTTAGATTTCAGCGATTTTGAGGGTTAATATTTCTATAAACTTTATTCCTACATAAATAAACAGTGTAACAAAGTAGGACATCAAATGGCAACTTAAATCTATCACGAAACAATAAAACCCATGAGATAAAATGCCCATTATTGTTTTCAAGGGATCATGTGATACGAAGTCTCGTGAGCACCTGTGTGTAAGATAATATGCTATTTAACTGGCAATAGAGAAACTCATCGAAACTGACCAGAATAAGAGTGGCCCTTCCCTTCTACCAATTCAGTAATCTTGTGACATAACTGCACTTATTTGTCATTGATCCAAAGAAATTTTTTCTCTGCTGAGTGTTTGGCTTGTGGAAATGGGAGTGGACAAGAAGCAGACAATAAAAGGAACGGTAAACCGTGGACAAATTGCTCCAAGAATGTCATGATACTCAAAAGCATTACCAAAATCCACTGCAAATCAGCAAGCTGTAAACTTAAACGGCATTTAACGAAACTTAACACCAATAAACCATGATCATGAAATGCTATTCCTCTGTTAAAATGCATCGATACAGGGTTCCGATCATGAATTCACAAAAACTTTAGCAAAATAGAATTACAACAAATGAAACATTATAAGTATATACGAAACCTGTCAGTTCAAAATTTATTCCGAGAATTAAAGTAAATAAACATTCTACTGTGGAGCAAATCCAGGCTGCTGCCCCTGTGATTGGTAGTAATAATTGTAGCTTGAAGTTGGCTGTGGATATTGCTGCCTTGGAGACATTGAACGAGCATATGGGTTTTGCCCAACCTTCGCGTGTTGGCCTGGTGGATAGGGTTGAGCACTGCCTTGGCTATAGGCATCTTGTGTCCCTTGTGGATATGGCTGCGAAGGAGTAGAATAATTTGGAGCAGGGGAACTGTAACTTTGAGATATATAACTGCTTTGGTCGTACTGTGAATTGGGAACTGGCTGACTTGCAGCCAAACCAGTGTCGGGTTGTCTTTCTGTAGGAGCATTTGGTGGAAAACTACTGGAATCCGGATAGTAGCCCTGCTGGGAAGCACCTTGATTTGAATATTGACTGGCCTGGCTCTGTGGTTGGCTCATCTGCTGATTGCCACCCTGGTAATTGCTAGTAGACTGGTAATGAGTTGGGTACACTAAGCCTGTTTGTTGCTGCTGCTGTTGTTGTTGTTGTTGTTGTTGCTGCTGTTGTTGTTGTTGCTGCTGCTGCTGTGGGGCAAAATTTTGTTGGGATGGCACAGATGGAGCGGAGGCTGGCTGATAATATTGACTGGAGGTTAAAGATGATGGCTGTGAACTTTGTTTACCTAAGAAAACGAGCGTAGCAAATTTCATTCAATACTAAAACTACTGATTCTATTCTACTTTCAAACTATCTGAAGCAAATGGTAAAAGGTAACACATAAGGGACTCTATGCATAGGAAGGTAGTCAGTCCCGTATACTTTCGTACGTAGGGGAGTGCCTGTTAGAGAAGACACTTATCCTGAGCCATCGGCATGTGAGGTAGGGTGGCCAGTTCCTTTCCTCGCCGCCTTTATCTCCCCAGTGTTACCACCAGGTACCCATTAGCTGCTGAGTGGGCAGTAGGCGAGCGTTCAGTCAGGGCATAGAGTCGGACTCGAGCCATAGACCTTCCGCACGGGAGGCATGCCCTCTAAACGCTATGCTACCTCACCCATCAATCTATGTGTATCTCTTTACAAACAATATACATGTCCGGGGCTAGGGTATATTCTCCAGGGAGGATTCGAATGAGGGGGGATAAAGGGGGGATAATTCGAATAAAGTGTATTCCATGTCACTCTCTTAAGCATTCTGCAAGCTGCAAAGGGGCACTCTACTTAAAGGTTTGGGAAAAGAGTTGGGGGACCACACGCTCCACTTGCCCCCGGGCTCTTACGTCTATGATAGCGCTCATAATTTTCAGGGANAAAGTGGTGCATTCGGGCTTACGCGAGCAAAACACTGAACATGATGTACTTGTATCTATGCTATTGAACAGGGTCTCATTTCAAGGAAGGCACAATATTTTTGCAAAATAACCTGGTAGTTACGTTCAAAAATCATACCTATGTTTGCAAAAGGATCCCCTGAAGAATTCGCGGCATTTGTCGTATCTGCTTCATTCTTCACTGATTGCAAGGGGTCAAACAAAGCAGCATGTGCCTTACCATCGACTGTTTTCTGCTCAACCTTCGGAGGACTTGTCTTTTCTAATGATGAACAATATTCAAATATATTGTAATTGCATTTTAACTTGAATTATCACACACACACAAAGAAAGAACCAACATAAATCATTCTGTCGTAAAGGTGAGCCTTTATAAGAGTGTAAACCTCTGATGATTAAACTGTATAGAGACTCCAAGAATATCGAAACAGACAGACGAACAAAGATTAAAAATCATTATCAAATTAATTCAATCGATACACCATGTTACATACATGACAAATTCAACCAAATTGTTACTGCAAAGAAGAGAAAATTGAAGCTTCAACATTACTTTCTAACTTTAGAACGCTGGTATATATTGCTCAAATACTTTCGGTTAATTTCTTCATCGAAATCTCAAGTCTAATTCAATTGTTTGGAGCCATTCTTGTATTGGTCTAATGCCATATAAAAGGTCCTCGTTCATAATCCTACATTGGTGCCTTTCCTACGTCAATACACGACACTTGACTGATAGGCCTAGATGAATAGCCTAGCCAACAACTTCTCAATTTCAAAATAACGTTTGTTCAGTCAGGAATGCCGGAGCACATTTTTGAGTTAGGGAGCTGGGGACGAGTAGCAAGCTTCTATTTATTGGGTGTGGAAATGAGAGCAAGGGAAGGAGCCCCATGAAACCTTTTTAAGGAGGAAGGGAAGGAGCCCTTAGATTACAAGAAAGCACCGTTTCTGAATATCAAACTACATCCTATTTTAGATAGGATAGCAAAAAAGTGAGGAGGCAGTGGAGCAGCAAGGGGGCAAAGTGGGGGGCCATCCTCCAAAGATAAAAAATTAATGTCCAAGAAACGCTCAAATCTGCAACAAAGTGGATACATTGGGAGGTAGCTTTGAAATAGCAGGCGCAACTGCTCTTATATGTCTAGAAAAGGGCGTATCTTTATATCCAAAAGGGCGTTTCCTTGNGATATTTAAAGGGTGTGGTCAAAATATTTTCTTATTGCCATTTTATCGTTTTTCTTATTCTCCGTATTTTGTTGCTATGGTCAAGAGCCAGGTACGAACAAATTCCCCCATTTTCCTAAATGTCCATTTTCAGCTTACCCCTGAATGCCGCCCAGTAAAAATAATTGTGTGGAAACAGTTGAGTTGGTGTCCAAGAAACGCTAAAATCTGCAACAAAGTCGATACATTGGAAGGTAGCTTTGATATAGCAAGCGCAACTGCTCTTATCTGTCTAGAAAAGGGCGTACCTTTATATCTAAAAGTTTTTCACTGATATTAATGAATCAATTAACTAATTTTTTTATTAATTATTTAATAATTTCTCTTATGTTGGCTAAAGTATACAAATATAGCTAACGAGCTAATTAACGCCAACAAAGTAAAAAAAGAAAAGTTATTACGCAGATTCTTAAAGAGAAAAGAAACTTTAAAAACCCTACTCCATTGATAAAAACTTTGCACAATCTGCAGATGCAAGTACTTCCTTTCCATGATTTTATTTTCTGTTTCAAAATTAACTAGTGTGCCCGAGTCCTAAATCTTATCCGGTAATGAGGCCCATAAATGGTGGCCTATGTACTGAATATTTTCAATTCCNCATATTTTGCTGTCCTGATATTCGGAAATTGAAAATGACTTTTACTTCTCAAAATATAACGGGCATCTCTCTCAGTAAATATGTTTTTCATAAATGTTGGATTTTGACTATTTTTTGTTTTGAAAACTTCAATCATCAGCAACTACAGGTTGTACAGATGATTGGTCATATATTTTTCTTTTAATTTTTCTAGCTTTGATTCACTGCCTTTGCATATCAGATGAAGTGCTTTTTCAAAAGTATGATTTAGTTTTGCATTATGTAAAGGGTGTGGGTAAAAAATTTTTCCTGTGGGCTCCGCCCCTTGGCCCTATCACTTTCTTTCTTCACATTGTTTGGTACTTAACCGCTGTCTACGATAGGGGGCTGTGCTACGTACCCTTAGTTAACTCCCTAGCTGCCTTGAAGGTCCATGCCCTTTTGCCCTCTCCTTCCTAGCCACAACCTGTTTTGCTCCCCCAATGATGCAACCCTGGCTACGTCACTGACGATGTCCTATACAGTGACTACTATTGGCAAAAACAACAGGGCGCATAGCCAATACAATAACTGAGTATCTTTGACTTTTCCCTGTTGAAAAAGCCCTTTCTTCTTCCCTGACCCTCATTCTACATTTGTACAAAATAGCTAAAGAAAATGGAATCAAATTTAAGGGATACGTATAGATAGTTGCTATAGCACTATGAAACGTGAGTATACTGACACTTATTGACAACAAATGGGAACAACCACCATGTAAATATGAGTCCATGAATAAACTAACTAGTTTGTTTTCCTTGACTGGGAAAACATTGAAGAAGCGCGTCTTTAGTTGAGCAGTAATTCTATTTTGTTTCCTTTCCCTTCTACTGTTATTATATTTGTTTAACTTCTGAAAGGATGGTCTTATTTAAAAATTGTTTAATCAAATTAAATTAATTTGTATACTGGAACACTGAGGACCTTCAAAATATGTGAATGAGATAAACAGTACTCTGCTGCAACATTCCCCACTCTCATCCAACATTTTCAGTTGCTAAAGCGCTCTCTTTTCACATTTAACAGAGCCATTAAGACGTAAAAACAGTGAATTTTAGTTAATACATATTAACTTCTAGACACTTTCGTTCCTCTAATTACTATCTTAATATTTCTAGCTA
Organism: Cassiopea xamachana; assembly: GCA_900291935.2. Lineage (NCBI taxonomy): Eukaryota > Metazoa > Cnidaria > Scyphozoa > Rhizostomeae > Cassiopeidae > Cassiopea > Cassiopea xamachana. The sequence goes on from OLMO02000325.1 coordinate 11,449,585, forward strand.
CTGTAATGCG
>OLMO02000325.1:11464952-11475580 GCA_900291935.2 Cassiopea xamachana
ATATATATATATATATATATATATATATATATATATATATATATATATATATATATATATATATATATATATATATATATATATATATATATATATAATTTGGATTTACAAAAAGCACCCTTTCTCTTCTACACTGGTAGTTACTGGACATGAACAAGAAAACCAAACACTCTTTAATCATTTCACGAGATGGTGTATCTGGGCAAACATGGTAATCAGAGTTGATAAATGTGTCTCTTTCGGAATCAAGAAATCTTCTACTTCATCTACCCAATTTCTTCCAAAACTGATCATTAACAGAAAACTGGTCCCTGTCGTCAACTTAGGTGAATCATTCAAGTATCTAGGACGGTTTTTTAATTTTTCAATGGACAATAGCAAACACATGTCAATTCTTTTAGAAACTACAAATGATTTGATGAAAAAAATTGACCAGCTCCCTTGCCACCCCAAATACAAGCTATCGTTGTATCATCGTTTTATTCTTTCTAAGATTGCATGGCACCTAACAATTGCTGACCTCAGCAAAACATGGGTAGTGCAAAATCTGGACACAATAGTGGCAAAATTCGTGCGTCATTGGCTCGAATTGCCCATTAGTGCTACTCTGAGCCGATTACTTATTAGCAAATCTAATTATGCTCTGAGTCTTATTCTTCCTTCAACAAAGTTCATTCAATGCCAAACAACTATACGAAATGCTCTAAAATCCTCTCCCAACCCCGACATCAGACATCTATGACAAGATTCCAGTCAGTATACAAATGTACAGTATGATCACTACAAAAATACAAAACAAGTTTTAAAAGCCGTTCAAAAGTACCACCAAGGTCGCCTTGAACACGAATTGACATCTCAAAGTTCCATTATTTCATCAATTATCAAATTTGTATCTCCAAAAGCAAATGGCCTTTGGTCCACTGTTCAACAAAATATGCCCAAGAACATTTTCAATTTCTCCTTGAAATACCTAACCAACACTTTAGCAACCCGCAAGAATCTCTTTAAATGGTCTATTGGACAGTCATCAGCATGCTCCTTTTGTTTTCAGTCAGAAACACTACAACACATTGTTTCCAGCTGTAAGTAATACCTCGATCAGGGTAGATATACTTGGAGGCATGATTTGGTCCTTAACTTTATAGCAAACACGCTATCAGCGCTTCCAAGTTGCTCCATATACGCTGATCTTCCTGCTTTTCTGTCCCCTTCTCTGGTTACAGGTGATTCTCTTCGGCCTGACCTTCTTTTGATCACTAAAAACAAAACTCTGTACATCCTTGAGCTTACCATAGGATTTGAAACTAACATACAGGTCAACAGCGATCGCAAAGCTCTAAAATACAATCCTCTACATCATTTATTACGTTCAATATATCGTCAAATAAATTTCATTAACTTATCCTTAGGTGCTCTTGGCACTGTAGGATCCTCCTCAGACTCTTTCAGTGAACTACTTAAGGCAGTTGATTTTGACAGCAAAACGCAAAAAGCTATCCTGTCTAGAATCATGAACATCACCATAAGATGCACGTATTACATATTCTGTTGTCGCAATAAGCCATGGACAAGTCCAAAATTACACGGCACATGAATATGGACTTTCTCAGTAATTAACTAGACTTTTCTTTTCTAATACGCTTCTTTTTTTTTTGTACCACTGTGACAGCCAATTGTACATTGCCTTATATAGTGAGATGTATAATTGTAATTAGTTAATATATTGTTGAAATGAAAGTTTGGAAAAAAAATAAATAAAATATATATATATATATATATTTATATATATATTTATTGATCTGGATGTTTAAGTCTATACTGTCGGTATAGTGCTCAATGCATTGAATCGCAGAGCGTAATAGATTATCAAAATCTGTCTGATGATCGCGTAAGCGTGAAACTCGGAGTAACAGAAAAAGTGATGTACTGTCTTTGATCCAATCTATCAATAATCTAATATATATATATATATATATATATATATATATATATATATATATATATATATATATATATATATATATATATCGTTGTCTTCCTTGTTAGGTAACCAGCATGAAGCATCCTTATGAAACTAAATGCAACGATGAAGAGCTAGCTCCTGGACATCCTTATTCTCGAACCGGCTGTTTTCGAAAGTGTCAAGAAAATTATGTTATCAAAATGTGTAACTGCACAATTCCACTGGAAACAATCATAGAACGTAAGTAGCATAACTCATGGTAGTCCTTTCCGAAGTCAAGTTTGTGGACCTCAAGGCGATTTCCATCAAGCACAATAAGGTAACGAGGTGACTTGTAATAACAAACGGGACACTTTGCTACAAAATGCACCCTGCTTAAGCAAAACTCTTTCCTGTGTTCCTAGCATTACACTGAAATATCCATCAAAACATATTATCCCGTCTGGCGTTCTCCAGCAAGGCCAGATTGTGTACTAACAAGAGGTGGTATTGTCAACTAATTCCGGTCCTTCAATGCAATACACAACTCATCTAAGCTCAGGAGTGACCATAGCTACCTGCCGCTACACATGTTTTTCTACTTTCTCCCTCTACTTCTTCTTCACTCTATCCTTCTCTCTCGATATATTTTGTATAGTCCAGGCTCAGACTTTTTGATATGTCCAAAGAGCTTAAGTAATTTGGTCCTGATGATTGGAGATGCAAACGTTTGGTTTGTTATTGGAAGAAGTTTTCAATTGAAATCTATTTCTGCCATGAACTTTTTAATATACTGTTGAGATGTTTGTATTTTCTGCTGGCTGTACCTCAGAAGTCCAATTTATTCATTCTAGGCGACACATCAGCAGATCTAAATGATATAGGAATAGACAGTGTGCAAAATTACTCTTCAAAGCATAGTACCTCCCTAGCACTTGCGTATTTTAAGACACATAGCAACACACATTGCTCTGCATTCAGTTTAGTTGGATAGCAAGGCCAAGATTTATAGAGAAAATAGAAGGAAACATACGGAAATATAATATAGCTCTAGAAGAAATTGATTAAATCAAAGTGAACGAAATAAGAAATAGAATCACATTTTATTTCAGCAAAGAATGTGCCATTTTGCGACTTAGATACAACCTTCCAGTGTGCAATTCCTAAAGCAACAGGTATGAATATATGATCATTACATTCATAAGAGCAAGGGATAAAAAGTAGTACTATGAGATCGGCATTTCAGTTGTTACGTGGTAAGGAACTTCATTGCATACACGCTTTCTTTATAAGAAAAAAGTTTATAAGAAAATGAGGCTCAAATCGCCAAAATCTTAAGAACATCGTGAGAAAATCTCAGGCTCAGTTTCGGGAAAAGTTAAGAAAACTGAGGCTCAGGTAAAATACTAATTATCTTATAAAAAAAAACGTGTACACCTGCTAAGCAACATCTAATAAAATAGCCAATTAGTTTTCACTTTCCAACCTCCGAGATCCTATTCAAAGCTCCTGGCCTACTAGATTTAGGAAAGTGACTTTATGTTTAGGTGCTGTGTGTACCTCCATGGTAGTCTAATAATTAATATACAACGCATGGCTCATTGCAGTTGAATTCAATGTGAAGAAAGCGAACTGTGACTGCCCGCTCGCATGCGAATCAGTGGAATACATGCCTACTATTTCATATGCACAATATCCTTCTGACATTGATGCCAGGCAGATATCAATTAATGAGTTAAGCCATGAAGGGAAAGCTGTGACAGAGAAGGCTATCAATAACAAGACTATTCAGCTAAGGTAATGGAAATTAATCCACTATTACATGAACTAGTATTTGCTGATAACGCTGCAAGCTTGTAGAGTGTAAGTCCTCTAAATCAGTAGTTCTTCATCCATTCAAACGAAAATCTCAGTCTCAGTAGTCAATTTAGTAAACATGTCATCAACGTAGGAACAGTACTCACTCCAGGTTTATGAAATCTCTTTCCATACCCAAAAACTTGCTGTTGTCGCAAGTTTTAAAATACTCTCCCAGGTTTGTTCTTCCTGCTAAATATAGATATGGGCAAGTTCCAGTTAACGCTAGTGGCCAAATTCATTTTATAAAACAACATTACTTCACAAAAGTACCAAGTAATAGCGATATATGTCGTTGCATTTGTTGAAGCAACATCGAATTGTACACAACGATCAATTTACTCTACTGCGCTATTTGGAACATATGCAGCTCTTTATAACCGTACAGTTACTGAAATGCATCGGAAAATTCATCAATTTTTATTTACTTCTAGGAAGAATCGGATACAACTAGAAATATTTTACCAGCAAATGGACTATTTGACAACAGAAGCTATCCCAGCAACAACTACAATCCAACTATTCGGTGTGTATCAAATGCCTGATAATGGTACATGGCCTAAAAGCTTATGCTACTTTAAATACTTCTGTTACTTAAATAGCTTCAATATGCATGACCTCAGACTTTCAATTGCATGAGTCTTGCCATGCTACTTATCTTCTAATAGAGTACCAAAGTGTGACATCACGAAAATTCTATTTGTAAATAATTTAATTTTGGCTCTGGATTCTGAAAAGGCACTTTAAAATAGCCCAATGTGAAAAACTTCGGCTTGATCTGAGAATTAATGAGGTCGAAAATACAGTGGTTTGTATGGCAAGGCCATGTTTCATCCAATTCTGACGCTATTCACCTAAAACTTTCATCACATGCCTATTTTACGGTGTTTTTAAACTCTACATGGCCAGAATATAAAAACTATAAAAATATATTGCTATGACGTCATCAATTTAGTACTCTATGGCAGACCTTCATGCCCTAGGTAAAATTGACGTCACTTCATATGAGAAACGAAGAGAAAAGAACTGACACAATACCTCCTATCTCATATGACGAATACATTTGCATATCACCTAAGCTATTTCTTATACCCTAGACATTGCTAATGTATCTCAACACGTGTAAACCATAGATCACAAATTATCTTTTCACCATTTTCGCTCACTTCCAGCTGAAATTGGAGGCCTTCTCGGCATTGCCTTGGGAGCAAGCTTCTTGACAATACTGGAAATTATAGAATTTGCAGCGTTGGTGATATTGCAGAAAACTTTGACAAGGAAAGAAAACAGAAATGTTTCTGTCGAAAAATGATGGCAAAACGAAATAATACTGTAGTGTGTTAAAAAGTTTTCAGCCAGCAGTAGAAACTCTAAAATGCAGCATATTAGTTGTGCTTAACGTGGAGTTAAAAGTTATATTGATGATAGAATCAAGGCTATGAGTAGTCAGTTATATAGAAGAGGGGGACGCAGGAGGGCGCAGTTCCCCCAGCTCTGACTTGAAGGGGGCTCAGTCCCCTAGCTCAGTCTCCTAGCTCTGTAAAATTTTTCGAAGTACAAACATAGAAGAATCAATATTCTGTTGTAAAAAGCTATTTTAGATTCAAAGAGCTGTCGAGAGATTGCTAGCTTACAAGATATAGTGTATCAAAAATACGTTGTGTTTTGCATGACAGTATTGTTTTCTTATATAACTAAGTGGATTAACTTCAAAGTTTCTTATAATGATACATACAAGAAAAGACCCCCTAGCTATCGATTTACTTCTGCACCACTATGAGTAGTCCTTGAAAGTAGAATTAATGCTTAACGATCTGTAATCATCTAAAGTCCTTGGCAGGAAGTATTCATATTGTGATGATGAATTCATCAGAGTATTGCAAATGTGTAAGAGGTTTTTTGCAGTTGATAACAAAGGTTTCTAATGTAACCCAGTATTTATTCAAATGTGCATAAATGAAGCACCCGCAGAATTATCCTGGATTGGCGAATGACCTTTTAAAGTAACAGTGTATATTATACTGTTTGTAAAATAAAAGGAGTTCGGTCCTCCGATTATTGATTAAGCAACGGTATATAATAATTGTTGTGTTTATCTACTTTGTCAATTCCTGTGAGCTCATATGAATGAACCAGTTAAGTATTTGCATCGAGGCACGTACAGGCAAACTCGATATGTTCCTAATCAGTAGAGCTGATCTAGATTAAAATTATATAGCAATCTGTTGAGGTTTTTGGTAGCATTGCACTACAACGAATGGACATCGCCAAGATAGCAGCAATTAAAGAGAAATATCATAATCAATCTTCTCAGAAATATGGCTATCATAACTTAGATCTATGGTCTTGAGAACGTCAGCAGCACAAAAGCATTGCTAACAGACAAGAAGATTTGCTCAAAACATCTAGTTGGAACACGGTTTGAAAAGTTTTTCCGCAAAAACTAATGAGCGGGGGTCCTAATAAGAGCGTGGGGAATGGAAAGACTTTCAAAAGCTAATTATCGGGGGGGCGACAATTAGGCACGTAAGAGTAGCGGGCCCAGCAACCCTGGGACGCTTCTTTTACAACTCTGCTCAGATCTCTGACACCGCCCATTTTTCCCCGCCAATCAAGCCAGAGTCCAAGCCTCTACAAACAGAGACGTTGCTGACGTGAGCCCATTTCAGAAGAGTTCAGACCACTAGCTGAGGAGCATAAATGCAAAATAAATGCCAAAGGCTTTTCATTGGGAAGTTTAAGCATTGGATTATTCACGAATAGAGGAATAGATCCAGTAAGTACAAGCCTTACTTCTACTTGCATCAGTTATCATAGGCATCTAATCTTAATTTGATCTGAGGAATTAGGCCTTATAAATTTCTTTTATTTGTGGCTTCAAGCATCAGGCACTCATTTTGCAATGCTTAGACAAAGTAGAAATATTAGTTTTGATTTGTTGCAAGGAAAATAACTGCGAAAGCTAGACAATATTCGACTCAAACCGTATTCTAAACTTCCGACGGCTGTATGTCAAAAACATGGACTTAAAAAGATGACTTCCACGGCAGTTTTTTTCGAAATTTATCAATGACATTGTCTGAAAATTTAGTTTTCGAAAATTGTGCAACAGATTTTACACCGCATTTTTTAAGCAAAGGCTGGCAAAAATGGCCTAAATTTTGGAAAAAATGCGGTATGTTTACACTTACGAAGATCATCACTGGTCTGTTCGTGAAAACTGGCACGTGACTTTGCAAACTCTCTCGTCCAATCAAGATTTGAGCCCTATACATCATTACTTGACTTACAAACAATGAAACCCATAACAACTTGATTCCCACAGTGACAAGCGAGAGGACAGTAGAGCACCCAAAGGAACTTCTGGTTGATGCATCAATTGCAGCAGATGTATAAGAATTCCCCATTGCGCATTTTAACTTTGATTAAATTCACGGTTGAATTTAGTAACTNTAGTGATATAGAGAACATGCAAATACAAGACTAGGCAAATGATCCATATCATATTGCTAACATATTAACTCACTTGATATAAGAACAGGCTGTGATACAAATACCTAAAAATAGATTATGCGTACTTCATGCGACCAATGATAATATGCAAACTTTCCGGCATGAAATTGCAAAATATATTATACAATTCACCATTATTTTCATGAACCAAGTCTACATAAATACCTTAACGAAAATGACCTCCAATCATTCACCAGCAATCACTAAATTCAATAGACAAAGGGGAATTGAGGAGCTCTGAAAAGTAAGCGTGGGGTGATCTCTAAGAATAAGAAGACTCTTATTTATTAGCAAATTCAAGTTCGTTGTTAGTTCTATCAATAATACAAAAGTTGTCTAAGGATGCACTGTGACCAGTGTCTTTAATATGATCCCTAATGGCTGGCGAGGCGCCTTTAACACTGTTACCCTTTTTACTATTTGTTTTTCCCACTTGTTGTTTTCCCCAACTTTATCTATAAAACTTCTTATTGCCACTTTCATATTAGTTGAGGATGAGACATGATGTCTCGAAACGTCCTGTATTCCATAGGTAAAGTCTTTTTGGTTGTGTCTTAGCATCGGTTATGTCTATATCTTAACATCGTCTACGTCTTATTAACATCGGTACTTATGGTATGTCGAACTAATGGAATGTCGAATAAAATAAAGAAGAAAGGAACCCTCTCTGACATGTTTCTCATCGTGGCTCTTCTCTTGAAATTCTATGACCTAAACAAGATTTCATAATAATCAAATAATGACGTAGCAACAGCAAAGAATGATAAATGACTCTTGATCTTCTACTCTCACATCACTCAATATTTCCACAGTAACCGCACTTATATTCTGAGGTGTGTTCCTGGCATATGAAAAGCAATTTTGATCGTTAATAGCATTTAAAAATCCAGGGCAGCTTGTGAAGGCTAATGTTGCAAACTCTATGCTCTTGTGGACCTCTCGTTGGATATAATAGCATTGAATCAACCCAATACGTACATTAATTACATAAATCTTGCTCTATTTTGAAACTCTTAACTTAAACTCGTAACGTTACACTACTGGCTGTGTACTCTTAATCCGAACTCGTAACTCTTAACTATGAACTGTGTACTGTAAAGAGAATGCTAACCTTGATATAGGACGAATTGCGGAGGAGTACTACACGTGACAAAGTATCCAACAGCTAATCACGAATCGCTTAAATGTCTATAAATCTGAAAGGATCGCACAAACAATTTCAAATAACTGATTGTCAGCAATGAAAATTTTGCATTATTTCATAATAATGGCGCCTGATTGGCTGGACAAAAAATAATCATGGCTTCAAGATAAATTCTGCAGAATGACAACAACGATCATTTACCATTGACAGAGCAGACTAGACACACCGGGTAAGTACTAAATAGTAGGCAAGCATAACTGATTAGACTGGGCTGAACTTTGCTGTAAATTCAACAGTCCTTATGCTGCTGTGTTTATGAAAGATCTTGCATGGACTGCTGAAACTCAGCTTACAACAGAATAGCAAGATGCTTACGCTACAAACGTATAGTTTTGAAGAAGAGCAGAATTCCACGAAACGTGGATGTCTTCATCCTTTTTCACAAGAGTTCAGTTGAGATAGTCAGCAACGTGATAGTCGATATATTTCTTACAATCCTTAGTAGAAGCGCAGAATACCATATTTCCTTGATGAATTATCAAAAAAATTGCCTCATTCCTTGTCAATTCTCCTTTATCAATGGTAGTCGATGCATCCTATTTCCAGAGGCGGAAAAAGTGCACGAAGCAACAAAGTGGCTTCACAGGAAGCTCCATCATTTGTAAGGAAGAAAAATGGGATGGAGAAAAACAAGCAATGCAGAGGAAAAAGAAAAGAAAGAGGATAAGGAAAGAAGAAAGAGAAGGAAATAAAGAGGAAAGAGGACATAAGGGAGAGAAAATAGGAAGAACGTAAGGAAAACTAACCTTGAAAAATTTTTAAACAATAGGAGAAAAAACTTGACTCTAAAGTCGCTTCAAAGCAAGCTGAACCTTTTCCAACCCTGACTACATTGGGCTTCATTCGTTGTTAATAAATCTTCTCCGATGATCTATATCTACATTTCTTCTGCAAAGCCTCTCAACCAGCCACCTTCGTCAACTCCTCTTCCTCAATCACAGTTGGCTGAATATATGTTGTTTATCTTGCTTCACAATGAAATTAATGCTTCTTCATCAGTACGCCACCACGAAAGATTCTTCGTCAACCATTCGCTGTCAGTCACTCACTGCAAATCACTCTACATTGGAAAGCATGCACGGAGCACTGGGGATTGCATGTCAGTAGCGTGCATGCTGTAGGAATTATCAGCCTCATTTCCATGTACCTACATATGTAGCATAGATGGTCTAACGATAAATAGAGGGTGAAAGGCAAGTTGAAGTACCAGGCAGAAACTCACATGACATTGGAAATGAAGCTTGTAGCATACATGTAAATGTTCGTTTTTCTATGAGATATATTCTTCGAAGGGCCAAGACACCATATGCAACATCAAACATTTCTTGTACAATCTTCGCGCTTTCTTTTCTGTCAACAATCCCTTCTTCCACAATACTCATCACTCCTCTTCAATCGAGGATTCTTCTTCTCATACGTAGCTATGGTGCTACAAAATCCATCAAAGCAAACTAGGACTACTCCATCAATCCTCAATAACACCAGCTAAGTCTGTTTTTTTTAGTAACTAATGTCGGGGAACGGCCATAGGGCTTATAACAAAGCCCCGACAAAGGAAAAACTGAAAATGGGGGAAGTTTAAGTAGAAAGGGAGACAAGACCAAGTTTGTTGATGTTAAATTTGAAGGATGACAAATTTTAGGATTCGTGGAAAGTAGTGTAGCCCAAAATATAACATTGCAGATAGAAAAATTTATGCAAAGACTACCAACCAATCGGAAAGACAAGCAACTCTACAGAAACTCAAATCCTGTAAATCACGGCTTGTAATTGTCTCCTGCTGTGAATATGATACAGAATGTTTGAGGAGATGAAAGCAAAGCAAACGCAGTGCAGTCACACGTACATGTAAACAGTTGAAAGAATAGCTAGAAAGCAAAAGAAAGCAAACATTGCTCTGTTCTGCAACTGAATAGAAAGAACTCCTGGCTTCAATATATCTATTTACAAAATGGAAGGATGTTGGCGCTGCCATTGCTCGCTAACAGGTAGCTAAGCAAAATTGGAAAATGCAAATGAATGCTGTTTAGCTTTATAATTGACTGAAGTCATCTACTATAATCATTTGTTTGAATCTGGTCAGATGGTGGAACAAGCATCTGCTCACGAAGA
>OLMO02000325.1:11507630-11535185 GCA_900291935.2 Cassiopea xamachana
CTATTTCTTCCACCCTGGAGGCTAATGACATGTCTTCAAATCGTATGAAAACCCTGATTCCCCATACACCTCAATGGAATTATTTGCATTTGTGACATAAAATTTACTCATTTTCAGCTGAAATTGGAGGTCTTCTCGGCATTGCATTGGGAGCAAGCTTCTTGACAGTAATTGAAATCATGGAATTTGTAGTGGTGGTGATATTGCAGAAAATTTTGAAAAGGAAAGAAGGAAAAGTAGATTCCATCGAAAAGTGATTGTAAATGAAAGTATAATTGCACTGTATCATAGTGTGTTATAAAATTTGCTGTTACCTACTGTCTACCAAAAGTAGAAGTTCACAAATGTAATTAATAGTTAACTGAACGTCAGTTCATGAACCAGCCATTCCCTCCTATCATACCAACCTTCACACTTAGGACAGCTTGGAATATCTTGATTGAATAGCTACCTAACTGGAATTACGCAAAGAGATGCAGAAATAAACAATTTTGGCATTTATGAAGTATCCATCATATACACCCACATTTTGAAGAAACTCTTTTTAGCACTCATTTTTCACAATGAAGAGAAATCCTTCAAGAAATAGATTATTTTTCCATTAAAGTAAAGACAGTTGCTTGGATGCTGAAATTCTTCAAATTTACTTTTGAACATATCAGCTTGCTAGTATTTTGCTGTTCTATGTAGCTAAAATCAGCTGCCCTTTAATCTAAATACTTTAGCTGTACAGGAATAGCGTTAATAGCTTATAATCTCTTCATTGGTTCTGCACATTCTTCCGTCTTATTTTTAATCAATGCCCATAATATCTCAACAAAAACCCATACATAACTTTCCGTCATAGCTTCAACAAATTTCTCTGCTCTCCAACAGATAAACGAAACAAAGAAGCGATGCTTATAGTTTAAAAGATGAGGTTGTCTACTACTGGCAGCAGAGATCACCTGATACATTAAATACTAACAAGAGTAATAAATCCAAGCGATTACTGTTTGTTCACTGCAATCAAAATCCTACCAAATAAGCACCACAACCACAAACAATCCCTCTGTACACAAGGGCCGCGCCATAGGGGGCCAGGGGGCATGCCACCACATTTTCACAAAACAATATTTTTTGTATGCAAGATGAAAAACCCTACACCCTAAAGCTGATGACATATCTGCATGGACCCCCACTTTCAAAGGCAATACGTGGCCCCTGGCACAGAAGGAAAGCTTCCGCCAAGCATAGCTATAGTCCCTGTACACCCAAAGTGCTCATTGCAGAAAGCACTCCGTCATTGAGTTAGATCTCAGTAGATGGAATAGCTGTAAAGATAATTCTTTGCCTAAGGAAAGAAAGTTTTCAAACAACGCAAAGAAATGATTTTGCCAGACAATTATTTTATGCTAAGTAGTACCCCAACACCAGATGAAGACAAATAACTTAATATATTGTCCATAGAAATGTAAATAAAATTTTAGTATTACCCAACAGTAAAAGATAGAGAAAGATTTTTCATACCATAGTCTAATCTACAGGTATACACATCCAGGGACACAACTTCAACATATCTTTGAGGGAGTTTCACAGGGCTACCCTATAAAAGTTGGGCCTGTGACCTTTTTTGCATTTCAGCAACAGTAGTTGATCAAATGGTCCTGGGTCGAGTAAGCTGTCCTGCAAAAATACATTGCACTGCTGTTTTTGCGCTACGAAATGGAAAACTTTCAAGATTGAGAGGTGACTTATCCCTTATACTCCCCTTAAGTTTCGTCCCCGTACACATCCTTGCATTAAAAATATCATGGCTTGTTTAACACTCAGCGACTTTCAGGTTTAACAAGATATCGCCATTGTAGATTACTTTGATTTGCTATAGATTAGTATCGCTCGGGTGGAGGTCTGTATTATGGTTCGTAACAAGGGAGGGAAGAAGTGTCTCAAACATAACAAAATTCGGGTTACATAACGGGTAAATGACCTCTGATTTGATTCAGCATAGCTAGCCTGTCGATTAGTGAAATGCATGTTTGGCAACGAAGAAAGTCACCGGCATCCAAATAATTGTGCTACGAATGTGTATTAGACAAAAAGTGCTTCATCATCATTCTTAAGAACCAAGTTCTAAAATAAACTCTAATGTTTGACCAGTTTGAATCAGAATTCCAAATAAAAGGATTTTGCCATCCTTCCTATATCCTATGATCCTATTGTCAATATTAATCACTTTGCATTGTTTCACACTAATGGTTGCTTGATTTGCTGGAAAAATAAATTTGTAGTGAACATAAACATTGTAGCCGAAGCCATTTTCTCATCCATTCAATTTTACACAAATATCAAGCAAATCAAAACAGTTACCCATTTAACAGCAACTCATTATCCATTGTTTCGTTTCTTAGCAACATTCAGATCAACCCCTTCTTTTACGTCATTTATGTTAATTTGTATAGCATCATTTCTGTATATATGTGTGTAGTTTGTCAGTCAGAGAATCAGTTAGCAATCACTCTGCAACATAGTCTTGTCTCTGGCTCCATGTTCTCTGCACGTTAAATAACCCTACTATCTGAAGTAACATCAACAAACCAATGAGGGGCCGTCACAGGACAAGAACACAATAATAAGAAAACCAACATTCCTATAAATTAAGCCATTGCTTCATGAAAAGTGCTTCAGAATCACAACAATAATCCATAATCATTGACAGAGCATGCTAAACACACCAGGTAAATGTTAATCGAGGGCTTATTGTCTAACACGGAATATAAATGTATGAAACAGGAAAAATAGCAGAGTATTGAATGAGCCTGCGCACTATGGAAAACAAAAATAATCAGGTCGTGCTGAGATCTGCTGTAATTTTAACTGTACTATACATTGCATAGGAACTATGGACCTCTTAAAAATCTTTGTTTCGTTTAATATATTTGATTAACCTCGTTTGGTTACGGTTGATTGACCTCGTTTAGAGGGACGATGAATCAATTGAACTAATGGTTGACCTTGAATGAGTTGTGATTTTGTACACTGTTTCACTATATGCTATTATGTAATGTTGCAAGATCTGGTATGAGTTGTTTAGGCCCCTTAAAAAAAGCATTAGCTTATCATCCTTTTCCGAACATTTGTAGACGCGGGGGGGGGTGCTTTTTTACTTTCTGTATAATGGAATAACGTCTGGCATCCTTTGGGTGATTATATAATTCCTCATCATAGCAAGTAAATGCTATAAGTAAGCTTCAGCAAACTCTTTTTACCTACTACATTTGACATTTCTCTTCCTCAATCAAAGTTGGTCGAATATATGCCATTCACCAGGCCTCGCAATGAGCATACCTTAATACATTTATGTTATTACTACATCACAAAACATTCTTTGTCAACCATTCACTGTCCGCTGCTCACACTGCAAAGCATTCACGGGGCACAGGCGGTCACATTTCTGTCGTGTCCATCAAGGGGTGTGCCCAGAGCTATAAAAGTGGGGGTATCAATGGAAATTTTTGGCCTCGCTCTCTACCTACCTGAACATTTGCTACTACTGCTCCCCAAATTATTTTCCATTGATTTTAAAGAAGTCTCGAGCACCAAAGTGGCCACGCCACTGCATGTATGCTGAAAATATTATCGCTTCCATTTCTTTCCATTCATATATGCAGCATACATGGTCTAACAATGAATAGCGGTTGAAAAGTTGCAGCTTGTAATAGGAGATAGAAACTCGCGTGACACTTGAACTGAAACTTATAGCATACATGAAAATGCTGATTTTTCTATGATAGGCTCTCTTCGAATGCCCAGGAAGCAATATGCAACGTCAAACACGTTCCACGCCACCTTCGCTTCTTCTTTGTTAATCGAGGATTCCTCTTCTAGGTAATAAAACAAAACTGGGACTACTCCATCAAAGCTCAATAATATCAGCTCAGTGAATGTAACACAAAATATAGCACATCAGATAGGAAGATCCTTACGAAGACGGTCAATGAATCGGGATGTCGTGCAACTATACACGATTGCTACAGCAACCTCAATCCTATTATATATCTTGATAACAAAATGCTGCCATCCAGGATTTCAAATTACAAAACCATTTAACTGCAATTTCTATGGACAGTAATCAACGTTGCACTGGAGGTCTTGGAAGTGTCACGTGTCAATGAGTTGAATTATGGCTTATAATGGTCTCCTGATGTGAACACAGCAAAGCATGGTGAAGAAGTCGGAAGCAAAGCATACGCAATGCAATTACATGCAAATGCAATCAGCTGAAAGTGTAAATGAAAAGCAAAGGAAAACATTTTTCTGCTCTGCAACGGAATAGAGAAAGCTCTTAGCTGTTAACATACTTGTATACAAAAATGGAATGATATAGGCGCTGCAATCCCTCACAAACAGGCGGCTAAGGAAAATTAGAAAATGCAAATGAGTGTTGTTTGGCTTTATAATTGACTGAAGTCACTTATTATGACCATTTGTTTGAATCTGGTCAGATGGTTAAACAAGCATCTGCTCACGAAAAAAGCTTCATTAGCAGCAGATGCTAACAATATTCGACAGCAAATGATACCACAGCACACCAACAGCGTATGAGTAGGGCTATCGGGAAGATAAGTAAAGTCGAATGAGAGCCTCCGATCTTACCCACATTATCACAAATGGCAGCTACCACATGGAAGGGTTTCTCAGAAACAACAACACTACATGGAGTACAGTTTATCAACTCAGCTAGATCGTGGGTTCGTCGTTCTCTATGGATGCTATTCGTCCTAGCAGGCTTCGTGTTCTTCACTTATCAATGCTATAAAACAATGAAAGCGTTCTTCGACTACAAGGTAATCACCATTGTCAGTGTGACCAACGACCACGAGACAAATTTTCCCGCCATTACAATTTGCAATCAAAATGCTCTTCGGAAAAGCAAGGTTGAAGCGAATCTAAATGACCCTGCAATCCAACAATTAATGATACATTCTGAAGAAAAGAGCACAAACAACTCCAAAACGAGCAATAGAGTTATAACTGGAAAGGAATTGAAAGACATTTATCTGAAGTATGGACATACAATGGAAAATATTACAAGTGGTGGAATGCTTGTATCTTGTGCAACACCAAAAGGTGAAAAATGCACAGAAAAGGATTTTCATCGCACTTTAACGTTCTCTGGTCTTTGCTATACTTTAAACTCCGGAAGAGGAAAAGGTGTAGCAATAAATTCAACCCTTTCTGGTCGATTTGCTGCAGTCAGAATAATTCTCTCAGCTCAGGTAAATAGCTAAATGCTCATAGAATGCATGCAGAACTTTTCTGTCTAGTGCAACTGCAGTAATAGAGTACTAGCTATTTGTTGAGCATCGTTGATCAGCGATAAGGTATCTTTGCAGGTTGATGAGTATTCAACGGCAATTGGTAGAGAAAGTTCAACAGGCATTTCAGTACATATTCATGATCAGAGAGATCCGCCAGTTGCTGATACGCACGGCATGTATGTTGCGCCAGGTACAACTGCATCGATCGCAGTAAAGAAACATAAGGTTTGATATCTATTCTCTTGCTTTAACCAGTGGCGGTTCTACGGGGGGGCCAGGGGGCCACAGTCCCCCAGAAATTTTCTTGGCCTCTACGTTGGTCCCCCACTTTACTAGAAAGGAATAAAATTTAGAATTTTAGCTATATTGTTTACTGCAATACTTGCGAATTAAGATGTACAAGGAATGAACATGATACTTCTAGACTTTTACTGTACTTTAATTTATACAAAACATCTCTCTAGCTTTCTTTGTATCTCTTGGCTTTGCGTGTAAGCGACAGCTTATAGTAAATTTCCAAATGTTAATGGAGATCTTGCATTTATATTTTTCGTTATGTTATCGTCCTGTGCTCTCATTTCTCTCTCATGTTTGCTCTTTCATTTAGATAGCTTATTCGTGTACTAATCTCTGTGCTCAAAAACGGCGTTTTCTTAGGGTAAAAGGGTGTGGTGAAAAAAAATTTCTTTTCCCTTACGGCCAGGAGTCATGCTCCCAGATTTTTCCGACTTGAACCGCGCCTGGCTTTCCCACTTTGATACAGTACAATAAATCTACTCCCGTTCCTCTATTTAAACCCAGCTATTTGTAGCAATCCTAGCTGCACGGTTTTGTGTTTCTGTAATTTATTCAGAGAGGTAGCATTGCAGACTCCACACACTGAACAGCAGAATCTGAAACGTGGTTCAATAATGCTTCTATACATTGCTTGAGTCGTAGTTAAAGGGAAACAATTCATTGCGTAACAGTCACAGGCTTAGTTCACCAATCACAGATATACATTGCGCACTCTCAGATGCTTACTAAACGAGGGGCCATTACTTAATTTTTGGAATTTCCCCACCTTTCACGCCCTATTGAGACCCTTCGCATATTACTCTTGTCAAATAAGTGCTTTACCTATTACCAGACTGACTTTGTACTTAAATTTTTTGTGCATACCGTAAATCCTCCAATTGGCACCCCTCGAATAAGCCCCATCCTAGGGCTAAACTTTTGTAATAAGCCCCCTCGAATAAGCGCCCCCTCAAAAAATCCTCCACTACAAATATATTGATTTTTAAGTAACGAGTAACGAGAAATGCTAAAAGCCCAACTGGAGATACTTGACGGTCAAGAGGACAATCCATTCATTCATGATGAAATGGCTATATAAGAGGCTAGTCCGGACTTCATGATCCTAGATGAGGATATCACGGAAGATGAAGAGGATATTGTCGTCGATTGGGTTTTATAGACAATTGAAGTTAGATTATAAAATTTATCCTATGGAAAAGGAGCTTTGAAATTGAGTGTTGCTATGTCATATTTCAGATAATACAGTACCCACCAAAAGAAACGTCCCATGTGAATCTTTTCATGCTCGATCGAGTTTAAAGTACTGTTTCTTGTGGTGTGTACTGTTTTCACTTGTAGAGAATTAAATTTGGCACTAGTAGATAGTTTTTGTTGAAATTTGACTTGGCATTGTTGTACATTATAATGTTTAATGAAGCTTTGTGTAGCACATCTCCAATGGGGCGTTTGTTTTGGGGGTACTGTACAATAAGCCCCCTCGAATAAGCCCCTTGCGGTCAGCGACACTCCTTTAAAAAAAGAAACTTCCTTGAAAGTGAAAGCGCTGGACACTGGAGCTAAAAACGTTTTGCTAATGAAAGAACTGAGATAATTTCAGTTGTAGGCAAAAAATCTTTCTTCCTTTCTTATGACTACCTTACATGACTTTATATAGCAAGATTCGAGGCCTCACACCCAGAAAAGGAACGATGTGATCAAACTGAATTTGCTCGTCAGAGTTTAACAAAAAATTACAGCATTTTTGTTATAGACGATGATAGCTTCCCAATAATCCCTAGAAAATAAATCTCCCCTAGAGCAGAAGTCCCCCAAATTGGGGAACATGATCTTGTGGTGTATTGATCTATCTAACTACACATCCGAAAGCTTCTATACTTTCTACCAAAGTTAAATAATTAATTCAGCTTTAAAGTTTACAGTTGTTTTGCTTACTAGTTTCTCAGCTTGAAACATCCTTACAAAACCAAGTGCACCGATGAAGAACTAGCTCCTGGCTATCCATATTCTCGCACCGGCTGTTTTCGAAAATGCAAAGAAAACTATGTTATCAAAATGTGCAACTGCTCTCTCCCATTGGAAACAATCATTGAGCGTAAGTAGCAGAAGTTATTAAACCCCAAGTCTAATAATACACTGTAAACTCCCATTACACGAAGAAATATTGGAAAATCCAGAATAATATCTGCACTGAGATTTCTGGCTAAGTACACATGATACCCTATTTCCCGCTTAAGAGCGTACTCCATTTATGGGCACACTGCACCCTGAGGCGAGTCACCCCTCTTGGCCCCCTAAACCATCAAATATGTTAATTTAACAAACAACTGAAATCATGTATAAAATGCGTATTCGCTTTGCTTTTTGCAAAAAGTCTCAGATTATACATTCAACGTGAAGAAGATTAAATTGGTTTAAGAATATTCTTCCTGAAAAGTTAGCTTCGAATATTTTAATAGGCAAGATATACACTTTGCCATTCAAAATATTTGAATACTCTAATCCGTTTGTCACTTTTGCATTTGCCCATTTTTAAATTTAATGCGCCCACTTTCATTGTTTCTTGCAATTGAAAATTTGCCAGTCCATTTAATGTCCTAGCCAAGGACGCAGGACCCTTAAGCGGGGTAATAGGGTAGAATATATCCTTTTTATTTTTTTATTCGATTTCACCTCCGTTTCCCCCAGTTCCTTGCCGCTTGGAGGGTACCTCTGAGAGGACTTTAGTTCTGGCACCAGCAATTGAGACTGGATGCCCTTCCTGGCGTCACTAATGGCCTGCGTTGGGCCTCGAACCCAGGACCACGTTGGTCTGCGTCGGGTGCATTATCGCTAGGCCACGGCTGTTCTAGGGCAGAATATTTCTTTAAGGTGTACTATTTATCATTTCTTATATCAAAATAAATAGTTAAGCTAATCAAATCAAAGTTGGATATTCTTTTGTTTTGTTTTCTTTTCAATTCAATATGGAAAGCCCATAAGTTGGATATTGGCACTTGGAATGCTATCTGTAACATATTTAATAAATACCCCGTTTACACTGGAACCGAATTGAACGGTTCCAAATAGGATCGATCCATAATTGGTACGAATGGACCTCACGTTTACACTAGAACTGTAAGAACCGCTCCATTTGGGAACGCAACCCGTGCTCTCTTGGGTCCTCTGAAGGAACGATTCCATTTGGGAAAGTTCCGTTTGGTTCCAGTGTAAACGGGCGGAACCAAATGAAACGGAGCTAAAAGAGAACGGATATGAAAATGAAAGATGATTCCTTTGTTTGCTTTATTATTTCATCCGCTAAATACCGAAGAAAACTGGATTGTTATGATTGAGTACAAATTCCTCCTCCACTGTAATTACTTCCGGGGAGCTATTTGGAACGGTTTGCACAGTCTACATGAGAAGTGTGGAACGGTTCGTTCCCAAATGGAACCGTTTCAAACAGAACCGTTCCATTTTCTCTAGTGTAAACAGGGTCAAAATCTATCCTGAAATAGCAGGCTTGTTCAAATGTTATTTAATAAAAAATAGTGTTTCATCACGTGCATCATTCTTGAAAACTAACCAGATCACATGTCTTGACAATGCTTCTATAAATTGCCTATAAAACTGTATATGGCTATTGGTAATTTTAATCATACAGCGCCGTGTTTCAAAAAGCAATTTTGTAAAAACAACAATTCTATCACTTCGTTTTTACGTTTTTTATATAGTTGTATCTGCGCTGAAAAATAAATGTAAATGGACAGCTACGTTTGCGAGCATTCGCTGCTTTTTAAACACATGTACTAATGCTACTGTCAAACGTAGTAATCATGGGATGATTTGAAATTTGTGGTATTGAAAAGTGGATCTGAATATTGCCCTCAAACTTGAGGTATGAAAGGAAAGTAAAAAGAACCATGTTTTTTCCGAAAATTTTCTAATTCAAACAGCGAATTAAGCAACCTGTAATTCAAAGTTGCATTTAATGAAGTAACTTGCACATTATATATTTTGCTATCGGATGCGTTTAACGAGGAACAAAAGCAAATAACGATGGGCCTAAAGCCTGCGCCTCGATGCAAAACTTCGCCATGAGGGCACGATCCGTTATGAGCCTACTAAAAAGTCTTGACGGAGAGGCCTGATTACAGCAAAGGAAATAAGATAAAATCACATTTCATTTCAGCAAAGAATGTGCAGTCTTGTGACTTGAGTGCAACCTTGATGTGTGCAACACCAAAAGTAACAGGTATGGATATATGTTAATCGAATTTATAAGAGTAGCGGTGCAATTGGTATCGGTTCCACGCATACGAAATTCTTCTACATCCTCGCAGGGGTAACTTGCTGTTTCTTTTGTTACTATGCACATATTGCTAAATGCACAGAAAATCATTATCGCTACTTCTCTATAACACACACAAAACTTCCACTTTTCATAGTTTGATTTCCCAAACACTTTTTGAACAGAATTCCTTTTCCAAAGTCAATCCATCTCCTTGATACATCCTTGGGATCTGCTTACGTTTTATCTTAACATTGCTACACACGTCCATGTCCTTTTTCAGTTAACACCAGGATACTGTGCCGTGACATACCTAACTACTTTGAAACCAATGCTTTCAACTCAAGAACGAACATAAAAATTTCATTTCTTTCATACTTAAGGTATGCTTTATTGCAGTTGACTCTAATCAACGTAAATTCAAACGTAACTGTCCGTTCGCCTGTGAATCAGTGGATTAATACCAGAACAATGTGCCTTAAAATGCCCAATCTCTTTGAAGCTGTTTTCTAACTAAAGACAACACTTACTGCTCTGATTGTTTGAGAGCAAATCAGCCAAATGACACATCCGACATAGTCTCTCTAGCGCATCAATCTTTTCTAACTGTACTGTACGCTTTCTTGCAGATGACTTTAATAAAAACAAAGTCAAATGTGACTGTCCCTTCGCCTGTGAATCAGTGGAATACATGCCTACTATTTCATATGCACAATATCCTTCTGACATTGATGCCAGGAAGATATCAATTAATGAGCTAACCATTGAAGGCAAAGCTGCAACAGTGGAGGCTATCAACAACAAGACAATTGAGTTGAGGTTTGCTGTTTCTGCTTTAATTGTGGGGCTAGGAAACATATGTTTCCAGATCAGTAGCAATTCATAGTGTTTTCAGTTTTCATCATCATCATCATAAACTGCATCCTTGTATTTTCGACCAAATGTTATTATAAGACTGTTAAAGTTATCTTGGAAAGCATATTCAGATATAGATGAAAAACCCGCTTCACCCCTTCCACATTTGTTCCCTCCTGGCTGACACTTCCACTGCAGATGTGGAAATTATTCTGGATGCCCCTTGACTGTATACTAACTCAAATTCATCACAAAATTCATTGATTTTTCATATGATTCTAGGAAGAACCGGATACAGCTAGAAATATTCTATCAACAAATGGATTATTTAACAACAGAAGCTGTCCCTGCTTCAATGCCAGTTCAACTATTTGGTGAGCTATAAAGACTCCTCATTATGATATATGGCCAGCGGCGGATCCAGGAAGTGGGGTGGTGATTGCCCCCCAAACGGTAAAGTTTCGTATAGCAAACAATAGTGCTAAGAACCTTTTCACATGAAAAAGACAATTAAGGCCCCCCCGAAAGTCCAGCCCTGGATCCACCCCTGTATATGGCTGGAAGGTCTACTCATCATTGTGATATTCGGCAGGGGCGGTTATAGCACAATTTGCTCTTATACCGGGGAGCTTATTCGTACAGGTGCGGTGATTCGGCATCACGAGGTTATAGGGTCATTTATAGAAATGTTGCTTAACTCAAGAACATATACTACACCTTAGGCTCCAACTCGCATGACTCCATGATATTAGCTTTCCAATGGTAAGCCTGTATGACTTATGCAACATAGGAAAAGGCGGATATTTTCATACATCACGAAATTAAAACTGATTTGGAGGCAATTGTTTTGAACATAAAGAGATTAGCACTAACTTCTACCTCTTATGCAGGAATGCCGGGGCACGGGGGCAAATTGGGGGCAGCGCACCCCATGCACTCGAAGAGTAGGGGCAAGGGAAGCAAAAGTACCCTTCTTCTACTGATATCACTTTTTCATGGTTTTTCTTACCTTGGTTCTTCTATCAGGCTCGACCTTCTATCCTCAGGAATTCATGACTTGTCACAAAATGCAAAAATAGTTAGGAGCATATGTTTGTGAAAAGTACCCCTTAAGATTAAAGTTTGACGTCATTATGACGTCATAATCAATTTAAATGCCCTTCTCCAAACTTCTGCCCCTCCTGTTCTACTGCTGCTCCGGCGTCCCTGCTCTTATGGCGAATTTACTTCCGGATTTCCAACAGTTCCTTCTGTACTGAAAGTTGATAAGATGCCTTCAAAATATAAGAATATATCAATTAGTCATACACCTGAATGGATGTCTATATATTTGTAACAGCATATTTGCTCATTTTCAGCTGAAATTGGAGGCCTTCTCGGCATTGCATTGGGTGCAAGCTTCTTGACAATACTGGAAATTACAGACTTTGTAGTGGCGGTGATATTGCAGAAAATTTTGAAAAGGAAGGAGGGAAGAGTTGCTTCTATTGAAAAATGACTAGAAATCATTGTATTATTGCACTGCACCAAGCATGTCAGAAAGCACAACTTTTGCTGCTATTCACTGTCCACCAAAAGCACACAGTTCAAAATGTAGTCGTTATGAATACGTGAAGTACAAACTAACTCTCAATATATAGAAACATCAATGTCACATACAGCCCTTGAAAGCAAAGCTAATGCTTGATGTTCAATAAGCCATAATCCTCCAAAGTGTTTAGCAGCAAATATTCAAAGAATAATGATGAATTCACTGGAGCCTTGCAAAATGAAGTTCATAACAGAGATATCCTATATTACATAAATTTCTTCAACTTTGAATAGACAAAGTGTCCTCAGAAAGATTTAGTCTTGAGTAATACTGCTCTAATGGAGGACTGATAAAATTTAGAGGTGAGCAAATAACACAGCATTACCAATGAAATGAATTGCAATGAGACATACTATCAAAGAACTTTGCTCTACATCCTATTTGCATTCAATAGAGTGAAGTTTCAGGAACTTCATCCACCATCATTATGATTCCTAACATATTTAGCCTTCCCCAATACTCCACCTTTCAAATCGAATGTTGAATGCTCATGGAGGTAGAAACTGGGGGGCACAGAGGGATATACCCCTGCTTTTCAAAGATTTAGGCAAAGTTTCCCTCTTAATCTAACTTTTGTTGCCCTCCTTGAAAACTTTGAAGATGCAAAAATAAATAAAAAATACACATTTCTGGTGATTTCATATGATCTAAGTATCAAAATTTCCTGGGGAAGCATGCCCCAGGACCCCCAAGCTACTTTACATTTGGGGACTGATGCAAAATTAACCTTTTTTCATCAAGTAAAATGCTTTGTCCTTTCATTAAGAGTTTTACACTCCAGACAGTGTTTAATCTCATTTGCAGAAACCCTGTCAAGGTGCCCCTCAATCCATGTGCCCCGTACTTTTATAATGCTTTCTGTGTCCCTGTGAATGCTTGTTTATATTTTCTAAACAAAAGTAAAGCTGTTTTAAACTTTTGCATTATACTTACTAAATGCTACAACTACACCATTGCATTTAAAGGTAGTAAATACAGTAGGAAAGAGTTTGGCCAGTAGTCCACAAACTTAGGATAATGTTTAGCTTGGCTTTCACACTATGATACCCTTAATAACTTGCAAGTATACATAGGACCCCAATTTTTGGCTTTGCTTGGAATTACAAGCAAACCATGCTTAGTTGTATCACTAGTACAGAATTCATCAATCTTAAGTCCACTAACAAAATTAACAGTTTCAACTTTTGTGCTGTGCAACTCTGCCATAGCTGAGTCAACAACGCCATCATTTTCAATTGGGGATAGAGAACAAGTTGAGTACACAATAGTTCCACCAACCTGTACTGAATTAATTGCTGATATGAGCAACTTTTTCTGAAGCTCTGCAAATTCCCGTGATTTCCTTAGTGACCAACCAGAATACCGAAAATTCTCATGGATCAAATGCCGATCTGAGGAACATGGTGCATCTACAAGGACTTTGTTAAACGTGTTTGGTTCAGCAGAGCTCAATGATGTCCCATTAAGGCTGGTTACTTTGATAAGATTCAACTTGGCTTTTGGCAAATAGTCATCTAGCACCTGTGAACATAAAGTACTGGAAATAATTCATAGTACACAGCATTGAACAACTTAGATGATGATCACAGAATGGTTACATCAACACTATTAGGCTTTCAACAATTCTCCACTAATAGTAAATAAATAAATGGAAAATTTAAGCAGAACAGTGTAGCAATTACAAAAATGCGCTTATGGTAGACATACAAAAACAAACAACATAATTTTTGCTGCTGCATTAAACAGTATCCCATAAATCTATTAGGTAGAGCATAGGATTTATAATATGTCCATGTTTCACTTTGAGTACATAATTTTGGGTAAATTGTATGATAAACAAACTGTTAGTGGTGTTAGGGTCTTGCAACTCATACCAAAATAAACAAAACTCCTACTTCAAAAACTTTTGAAAACATTGATGCATAGAACTGGGTGAGAAGAGAAGTTAAAGACTTTGAGTTCATACTTGCATAAATTAAAAGATTCTTCACATATGGCTACTACCAAAGTCTGGTATGCAGTGGTCAATATCCCAGTACCATTGCTGGTTCTGCCCTTTAAATTTGTTGAGAATGTCCTGATATCCTCCTATCATTCCAGCCATTATTCTTAAGACAATCTAGAGTACCTTGATTGAAAAGCTACTTAACTGGAATTTAGCAAAGAGATTTTTGACCTTTGGCATTTGAGAATTATATATTACAAGGGCCATTTCTTCTATGTATAGCCACATATTGAAGAAATATTTTCAGCATTCACTTGCCACAATAACACTACTATAATGGACTACTTTAGAAACAATAATAGCATTTGCAAGAAAATGATATCAATCTACTGTAAATTGCTATCTTGATGCAAAGATACTAAAACATGCACTTCAATTTACCATTTCCAGCAATAAACACTTACTTTATAAAGCCTTTTCCTTCTTTTGTAATTAAATTCATTTGAGACCAACTGGCCATTATGTGATAACTGCATTGCTATTGCTAATGTTTTTCCTCCTGGAGATGCACACATATCCAGCACAAAATCAGATGGCTTTATATCCAGTGCCAATACAGGTATTAAAGAAGATAGGTCCATTAGGAAATAGGCCATTTTTCCATTACAGTCAAGATAGTTGCTTGGATGTTGAAATTCTCCAAATTTGCTTTTGAAGCACATCAGGCTGTTAGTATTTTCCTGTTCTATGAAACTAAAATTGGCAGAATTTTGGTGTAAGTACTTCAAGTGTATAGGAACAGCACTAATTGCTTCTAATCTTTTCACTGCGTCCATGCCCTCTTCCACCATATTGTTAACCAAAGCACAATATGACTTTGGAGCTTCCATATCTTTTAGTAATGTCCTCCATTTCTCACCAAACACCCTCACATAAAACTCTGTCATAGCTTTAAGACATTTTTCAGCTCTACCAACAGACTAATTGAATAAAGGAGTGATGCTAATAAATTCAGACCTGAGATTTTTCACAAAAAGCTGCACAAATAAGTTGGTGAATTAAATACCAAGAAGAGTCAGGAGGATAAGGGAGGGGACAAACTAATAACATTTTGCATCACAGACACAGAAAATTCCTCTACACTAAAGGAAAGTTTCTCTCAACCTCAAGGGCTCATTGTAGCAGCACTTCCTCACTGAAATATGTGATGTAACACTTTTAACATGTCTTTATAAAGAAAGGAAGTTGTAAAACAATACAATGGCATAATTTTGCGAGAATATTAGTCTACCGCAAATATCACCTTGATCCAGACTGCTAAGTTTGCAGTGCGCTCCGAATTTATTCGGAACGCAATTGTAAAGACAAGGGGCGCACATCAATTTTCAGGGGCGCACATCAATTTTCAAGGGCGCAAAATCGATATTTTCGCTCTTTTTAACTTGCAAGGAGCACGAAATCCTATTCATTTTAGAGTACTAGCAACAGAGCGCAAAGCGTAAGCAACTATCGTTTACGTCCTAAGAAACACATTTACGTACTGTGCTGCTGATACTTTCACTTCCTGCAAAAGAGCGCATTATTTTTACAACAAGAGCCTAAAGAGTGCAGTTTGATCTCAGAAAATTCATCTTCCGTGCGCAATTTTCAAACTTAGAAGTCTGGACCTTGATGACCTATTGAAACAAACTTAGTGAAAATATTCCACGGAACTTTCAAAAGAAGTTCTAGTATTGCACAAAAGTGAATAAAAAGATATAGACCTGTCATACCATAATCTAAATCTCAGGTATACACCATCTTGCATCATGTATTATGATTTTTTCTGAGATCAGTGGCCTCCAAACATTATTCGGGTTTTGCCGCCATTAATGAAAAATTGGGAACGAGGCTGCAAATGCAGTTTTGATAAGAAGCTGCTTCTTACAAAATTAAGAAGCTCTGGAGAAGTTAAGAATATGTACGATCTCGATTTGTATGAAAAAGAGTACAATGGCATGTTTCCATTCAATAATTCGTGTTTTTGCGTGGAACACATTGAAACCTGTGATTTGATCTGCTTAGACATTTTTTCCTGACAGTCAGCAGTACATATCCAGAACTGCTTGACTTCCAAACAACAAAGTGAGTTTGGGTGCCAAAGGCAAGACACCAATTAAGAAATTTAGTAACAAAATTCCCAACTTTTTATGCCAAATTGAGAAAGTTTTAGCATTAAAGCCTGGTACTCACTGCGATATTAAGTGTACTTAAGTGATCTTAAGTGTGCTTATCTACGCGAGTTTAACTTAAAAACGCAGTGAGTATGATGCTTGAGTTTAAAATTCTCCCTTTAAGCACATTTAAGATCGCAAAGTAGTTAAACTCACAAATCAAACTTTCTGTGAGTTTAAAGTTCTGAAGGGCCGAAGAATGCCGATGATTGATTCTATTGAACTTGACATTAGATACCCATTTTCTGACGTCAAAGCTGAAGTTCCTTGTTAAAAGGCGCGATGCTAATGCAAGTATTGCCTTTGCTTTTATACCTTTATGAAAATTTTTATCTTGTTTTTCTATTTTTGGCTCAACTAAGCTGATGAGATGGTTAAACCTCTGCGATGCTTTTCTCACAAAGTGAAGAAATAGTCTCGGCCTTGTTTGATTTCTTTAAACAATGTATCAAAATCACCCAACTTTCCCGATGTTTAATGATAATCTCGCATTCAGTACCACTTTGCTTGTTTTTCTCAATTGCTTCAGATTCAAAAAACCAATCTCTTCCATGACATTTGCTGTTCATAGTTATTGAAATAGACTTGCCCCACGAGTTGCAACCGACTTAAACTCGCAGTGAGTATGACCTTTGGTTTTATCCCAGCAGTATATAAACGCACTTAAAATCACTTAAGGACACTTAATATCGCAGTGAGTACCAGGCTTAAGTGGCGTCAAGTGACTCTTGAACTTTCAAATAAAAAAAACACGAAATTGTGCAGTTAAAGCCCCTTAATCATCACCTTTAGAACCAAATTTCAAAATATGTTTTAATTTTGATCATATTGAATAGGAGATTCAGATGAAAAGGATTTTGCCATCCTTATTATATCCTATGATCCAAACCAGCAAGCTTCAACACAATACAAAAATGACGCACCAACTCTGGTGTACGTTTACCACTGCAAACAATTAATTATGACTGATTAAAGACTTTCCACTCTAACATCACTCACTATTTCCACAATAACTGCATGTGTATCCTGATATATTTTCCTGGCGTATGCAGAGTTTCTTTGATTGTTAATAGCCCAGAACAGCTTGTCAAGGTTAATCACTAACTTTTAAGTGTCTACAAATCTGAAAGCACGCACATACAATCTCCAATAACTGCTTGTCTATGCAATTCTCAATATCCGCCTGACTCTCTCCCAAATATCTGGTATATTAAGAAAGAAATACATCTCAACCTCTATCAACAGTATATATGCAA
Organism: Cassiopea xamachana; assembly: GCA_900291935.2. NCBI lineage: Eukaryota > Metazoa > Cnidaria > Scyphozoa > Rhizostomeae > Cassiopeidae > Cassiopea > Cassiopea xamachana. Next base: position 11,525,358 of record OLMO02000325.1, read on the forward strand.
GATGTTTACATATTAGCGTACAAATACATAGTAGATGCATAAAAATTAATCAAATATAATATAATTTTGCATTATATAGTATAAAACAACATGATATATCATAAGATAGTACAGCATGGTAGACTCTCAAGTGCCAAATAAACGGAGGGGGGTCCTAACAGACAGGGGGCTGGAAACAATTCCGAAATTTAATAAAAACGGGGAGTCACAATAAGCCGGGGTTGGAATGTGAGAGAAGGCTTTACATGATAATATAAGGACGGAAAGAACAAAAACAGGTTGCTTTAAGGCATAAAACTAAGATATCTATAGCAGTACGCTATTTTCCCATGAAAATTGGGCGTAAATAGTACTTACAAAGAAAGGAGATGAATTGTGAGGCGTTTGCAACAAAAGTCAATTCCCTTAAAATTAATAAATGGGGGTTGGAAAAAATCGAATAAGGTCCGCTGAGGTTGGAAAAATCGTAATTATTAAAAAGCGGGGGGACGTTTATTTGGCACGTGAGAGTAATAAGAAAAATATTGCTAATGTAACGTATATGTTTAAAAATTTATTCAATTGTATATAGGAATAATGGAACAGCTAGAAAGAAAATAGAGCCTTTCTTTCTTATTACAAGCATTGATTGTCATGGAGCTGTGTAATCAGAGTAGCCAGAGGCACTTCCCTGTAACGCTCTTTTCTGATGTTCGCTGATGTTTCCTTGATTTCTTTGATAAAATTGGCAAAGTTACAAAGCTCCCTAATTCTTCAAAATTATCATTAAATTTCCTGATTTTTCTCTGGCTTCCAAATCAGGAATATGTTCCCTGATAATTGCCTGATCTCCATATTTTCTCAGGTCGCTGGTTGCTATGCTAGCTTACAACTTAGCAGTTGGATCATCAATATAATTGAGTAGAAAGACTCGCAAAAAGGGAGCAGAATTGCAAAGTGGGTTTCACTATCTTGCGATTCTGGATAGAATGGTTTAATACTTAATACTAGTTACAACGTAGCTTTCACATACCCGTCGGAAAAAGTGCGCTCAGATGAAAAGCTTGCATCCTGGATATCTCCGTTGAGCTCTACTGAGACAAATGATCTACCATAGTACACTCATGAACGTAGGAGGACGTCAAATTTAGGGGGGCTGTAAACCTACTGTAAACTTTCTGCCCGAATTTCCTCTTGTTCTTTCATAAAATTTGCCCGAGTGAAACGGATTGCTGCCCAACTTTGGAGCTACAGCCCCCCCTTCCCCCTACCTTCTACCCTAATGAGTACACAAAACTTCTATTTGAACTTCACTTGCAGAGTTGCCAACTTGGCTTTTTACAAGCCAAGTTTTAGAAATTTGGCGTCTTCAGCATGTGCTTGGTTTCAAAGGTGACAACTTGAATATGATTTATCTTTGTCTTTTGTTGGCTTTTAGCTGGAGCACTACTCTTTCAAAAGTTTAGTTATAAGGAAAACGAAAAAAAAGCGAGAACTTTAAAACAATCAGTTGAGTATGCGTCACAAATGGAAAAACGAAGTAACATTATCAAATCAAATGCAGTACATTGAATAGCTTCTTTGTCAACTGGTTTAAGTAGCAAAGATGTGCGGCTTCCTTCTTCTTCATTTGTAGAATGACATCATATCATCCTTTTTATTCCGTTAGGGTTAGGGTTAGGGAAAATTTACTTGGGGAAAATTCTCAATGTATGCTACTATTTACTACACATAACTAAAGCAATTTGACATACCTGGACTTAATACCGGAGCTGCAAACTTTGCATGACTTTCAGAAATCATTGGCTGTAGGATGAACAAAATGGCCTGATTATGATAACGTTGCTATTGCTATTGACGAGTTCTTAACAACATTGATAAGTTCTCCAACCAACAAGTAATATGCTAAAAATAACAATCTGTATCTTTTTTGATATTGAGTCTAATGATTTTATGATTTGAACTAACTTCATATCCACAATCCATAGTATTTATAAAGTATTTCATGAGAGTAAGGTAAAAGGAAAAGTAACTTTCGGACAGTAATCAAGAGCTCTAACTGTTGTGCTTTTCACGTTCGTTTCATGAGAGCAAGCTATCTATATGCACAAAGTTCTTAAATTTACAAAAAAAGAAGATGCACAAATACACACAGCCAGAGACAAATCATTTGGGACGTTATCTTCCAAGGCGCAACTAAGACTTTCCTTGTAATTTGACAAGATCTCAAACACTCGACCTTTATGTTCTTCAAACTCTGTAGCCATCTTGTCCTCCATGTCTTTTTCTAAATCATATAAGTAAAGCAATGAATCTTGCAACTTAATTGTTAGATTAGAAGAATGAGGATAAAACTTTCTATCAGTGCTTTCCAGCACAATCTAGCAATCGGCATGTGCACTCTACATATGCTTTTTCTAGCAACAAAAAGCCTGAAGAACAAGGAAAATCGTACTGCAAAATGCCTGCTAAGGTGTCTAAAATATTTTAGTGAAACATTTTGATGTGCAAGGTGCATAGATGGCTCAGCGCGGACGTCAAACTCACCTATACATTGTGCTTTCTTTCCTAGCTTGCAGTTCCAATTAGCAAAATGTGAGAAGCCAAATCAAATAGCATTACCACATTTACTTTTTGATTGCTCTTCACAAAAGCAAGCAAAATCGTATCATTAACTTCCCATTTCTAATATTGTAGTTACCACTCCTCTAAATGGCCTTTACCCAAAAACTGAGAAAGAAAGGTATCGAAATAATTATTTTGGAGAAAATAGTAGCACGAATAACAGTAGGAGTATAGCCATAGGGGGTGCAGAGGAGTGCCGCATCCCTAATATTTAGCTTGTCGGGACCTTTGATACACATCAACAGTGATCGTCAATGTTGTACCATTAATAAAACTTGAGGAAAGTCATACTTGTCGACAAATTGGGCTCGAACGAAATCTGTTTGTCAGCAAATTGGGGTTGTGCACCCCACCAACAATTTCCTCTAACTTCGCCCTTGTATAATAGGCAAAACAACTGCCAACATAAATATTTATACTTCAATGGCATCAGCATACAAACATAAGAACATAGATAGAAACATAAAAATAAATATGTGAATGCATATGTATATATATATATACATATATATATATATATATTTATATATATATATATTTATATATATATATGAATATATATACATATATATGTATATATATATATGTGTGTGTGTATATATATATATGTATGTATATGTGTATATATATATATATTTATTTATATTTGTATATGCATAAAGACATATGAATAGAAGTAGCATACCAAACTGCTTGAGAATATAGTCCGTATAATAATGGGCTTCATATACTGCAGGCATTTCATCAATATTGACTGGAATACTGCTTTCATTATACCCATGCTCTTGCATGCTTTGGTCTGCGATGCTTGTATTTGCCCCCTCAGCAAGAATATTGCCACCTTTGTCATAAGCACAGCTAGAAGTAGTTGGAAAATATCTAGACAGAATAAGTGAAGTGCTGGCTGGATGGAATTCACGTCAAAAACTCTGCCTTTGCATGTCTGGCGACAAAGTAGCAATCATACAGCAAATAGAACCGATACCATAGGTACCGCATTGAAGTTGGAAAAGACCGAAGTATAAAAATAGCTTTATGATTTTTTTAAAGTTTGCTTAATATTATAGCTTAGAAAAGGTAATGCCGGCTATTTAATCGATTTGCATGAAGAAAAATGTATGAAGATAACAAAGTTAAAACGCCAAAAACCCAACTGCATTTGATGTTAACAACATATGCTTTACAAGACCTGCAGTTGCATTTTCCCACAGTCTAGTTTTCATGTGTTCCCTAAACGCAAAACATTTTGAAGACTTTGAATTTATATGTATGCCATAGTCTCCTTCCAATGAATCGCATGGTTTCAATGCCATTAGGAACTGTATTTCCCCTTGGTACCAGAAGGCCATCTCTGTTGTACCAGATCAACTTATTTCCGCCATAACAGTGACGCAGATCACATTTATACCAATAAGAATCTTAGAAAGTGCCGCTATGGTGTGAGCGCACTAGAAAAGCGAACTAATATTGTGCCTGTACAGTGTGAGCACAAATTATCATTCACACTTTTGTATCATTTTAAAATTGAACAGGTACAGTTTGAATAAAGTTTTTTGACGAAGATATTGTCCATTAAGATGGATTCAATTCTTTCTTTGCTTTATGGATTTCTATCATTAGTGACTGTAGGTTTCTTTATTACATTGATAAGCTATTTGTGGCCTTGTTATGGAATATCCAAACTATAGTGCAAATCCAAACTGTAGGGCAATAATTAAATTGTGACACAATGATTCATTGTGTCATTAAATGAATATTTTAGTACCGGACTTATTGATATATTAGAATTGCCCTGAATGTTGAGGGAGAGAGGCAGCTGTCCCTCACCGGAGATATATTGGTACAAAAGATGTCTATATCATCTCATCTGCACTTCAAGGACTGTTTCTGCAAAAACCTCAGTTTGCATAAGCTAATACATTGGGCTCTGAACTTCTCGTTTAAGATCTCCTGATAGTCAGTAGTTTATTTTTGAATATCAATATTTTGCTTACCTTTCTATTTCGTCATAAAGTTCTAAAGCAGAATCGTCAAGAGCAGCATTAAAACCACCACTTAAATCCATTATAAAAAAAGCCAAGTTAAATTCCTTGAGACTGCACAAGTTATGAAAGATAGGAATTAAATATGTGGATTAAGTTCTAGTATCAAAAAGCTAGCTCCTTGACGTCTTTTGAAAAACAATTACGTTCCACATCGAAGTACCATTGCGTTTTACATTTCTGGCGAGTTTCGCGCCAAAAACACTCCTGTGCAGTAGCAATTGTGCTCCGCAGCTATAGAAATGAGAAAATCAGTCATAATGTTGCAAGATTTAGTAAAAAATAAGAGACATAAAAAGTAAAGCAATAATGAATCACCGCATTTTTATAGAAAAGAAGAGCGTCATCAATTCCATACATTAAATACAAGTTAGTGGTAACTGTCCTACCAATTGCTATTACACGTTAAAAGCCACGAGTGAAGACTATTTATAAAATTGATTAACTAAAACTTAGGTCAAGATTATGATAAAAACCAATAAGAAAACTCAGTTTTTAATTGAAGTTGAGGAGTTTATATTTAAATAACATGAAACATCATTATAAAACGTTCCGACGTAGTCAGAAGGTAATTTTAACCTGCAGGTGCAAACATAGATTTTAATTAAAAACACGTCCTACTTAGTGCTAATTAGGAGCTATGATCACTGCTCAATTAATGTTGTTCCTTAGACAAAAGCATATATTTTCGTTCAAGAATCTCAAGAATAAAAAGATGTCAAATTTCTATTTTACTTGTACGGTAGAAAAGTCCTACCTTGTAAGCAAAAATTAAACTTAAGGTAATTTCAAAAGCAAAACTATTTATTAAAGTTTGAATGGGCAGGGATATATATTTTGAAATGAAGCACCAACAAATTTTTGAATTTTCATGAGGAGGAATTTGACTTTGATTTCATGCTTAAGCAAGAAGGGAATCTACCTATCGGCGTGATAATTACGAATTGTATGAACCAAGGAACTTTATAGGACCTTTTCCCACTACTTATCAGTTTCGAATTCTAGTGATAGTATTCCCACAGTAATCTTCCTAGTGAACAGAAGACTCTTTAGGAAAAAGCCCATAAAAGAGAACATCAAAATTCTACTCACATATTCAAATATTAGAACATTGGGTGGCTTTGGACTAAGAGTTTAGAGAACACTAAACAGTTGAAAGGAATCTTCAGGTGCAGCATTGCCAATGTCCTCTGCAATGCCATGGCACTCGAGATTAGTACACCTTTGTAAAATTCCTTTCTTAGGCCTAATGAAATTGCCTATTTTTGCAAATGTCCTCTGCAATCAGTGGTGGCCCCACAGGGAACTGGGGGTACTTACCCCCCCGCTACTTCTCGCCAAGATCAATTTTCTACTTCGTCCAAATCCCTCCAAATGTTAGGGTTGGGGTGGGGGCCTCTATCAAGACTTTTTAAATGGATGTGGCAATCAAATTACGTCATAGCTTTAGTCCCGTGGCGCCCAACATCCCCCAATCTGCGATGGCTGGCGCTGCCCTTGTCTGCAATGCCATTGCACTTTAGACCAGTATATCCTCAATCAATGCTTTTCTAAGGCCTAATGAAATCCTATTAATTTTTGCTATTTTTTGCGCCTGCAACTGTGGAGATCACCTCTGTCAGTCAGCTGTAGAAGTCGATATTCTAAGCATCACTTCGGTAGTGCTACTACAACGAGGACATCTGGCTTGAATCGATTGTGGCTCTTTCGAATGTTTAACGTCTATAATTGGTGTTCTGCAAACAGCTGTTGTGTGTTGCTCCTCCGCATTATCTATATTTGAATGAAAGTTTGACTGAAAAACAGCTGGCGACGGACGAATTACGAAGCAGATTCTTGGAAGGAATATAAAGGAAAGACTAATTGCTCCGATAATGATGTAAATAAAACTAATGGAGTACTCTTGTATAAAAGTATTTCGGTCACTAAAGTACATGGTAAACATTATCACATATAAAAATATTGTTAGGCACGTAAGGGCTGACGTAAGGACCACGCGTTTTCCCTCGTATACTATAGCAGGCAAATTCTTTCCTTTTGTACGCATGGCAAATACTGTTGCCAGCACCATTATAAAGCACGGATAAGCAAAATTGATAATGAGGCTGAGGACGTCATATTTGCAATGGGTGATGATATGAGTTCTGTCAGCTGAAATGTGTTTTTGTACAGTTCCGGGGTTCCCTTGGATCCATAGGGCGCAAAGTAGAACTTGGATCGTAATGAGGCCAACACAAATGAAAACCTGTGATCGCTTCTTTGCCAGTTTCGGTGCTATTGCAGATACCTTGGCTTTTCTAAAAATCCTGTATATCACAAAGGTTTTCAAGAACAACGGTACACTACACAATGTCAGACTCATTCCCAGCAAGCACTGCTGTACACTGCAGACAAACGATGAAGGGCTTATGAGGAACGACAATGGCGTAGAAACCGTAAGAAACAAACCAAAAAGTGACACCAACGATAGCTCTCGACTTGTGGATTTGATAGAGCGAGATTTGAAGTGCCTTATATAGAGTACCAAAATGGCAAATACTATCAAAATACTAATAACTGCGAATGCTATTATCACGATGGGTAATGCAGAAGACAGATCTATTGCTTGAATAGGCATTGGAGTGCATTTCTTGGCGACTACATCGCTACTCGTCCACTGACTACACATTTGACAAGTATTGTTTAGGACATATGAATTTGGCTGACACGACTGGCATGTCCAACAACATCGAAAGTTCTGATTGTAAACTCTGATATCAGTCACTCCGCACTCTACGCCGCAATTTGAAACAGGGACTGTGTTTGTCCTCCATTTGATAATTGAAGAGTTAATGAACAGTCGATCTTTATACTGAAAATGAGGGTCTGCAAATGAACTGTTATATCGCCAAGTCCCAACCTTTACGAAAGAAATTTTGTTACCAATCATCTGAGTGTTGTATATCGTGTAATTCAAAATCTGCTGCTTGCTTGAATCAAATTGAAAACGGCGGCCTTCTGGGAAACTGAACTTCACCGAAGGTAAATTCGCTAGCACGGTATCCTGCATGTAAGTACCATTGTAATAAATTTCTGATACGTTGCTAGATGACAGGCATGCTTTTTTATTCAAATCGGTCATGCCTGAGCATCTGCTGTCAAGTGCAATGCTAAGAGCATGACTTATTGCAAAGACAGCATCAATTACTGGCAATACAGGAACACTCTCAAAGAAGCCTATGCCCTCTGACAAGGTCTCGTTTCCATTGCAAGGTTGTCCCTTACTTTCTCCCCTCTTTCCAAGAGAACAATTGAAAACTTGCTCCCAATATTGCTCAAAGAACGAATTTCTTGAATTGTTCTCAGGATGTAAGGATAAGAAATAGTTCTTGAAACCTGACAGGAAGGGCGATTCTAATTCAAATGTTATTAAACCTAAATCAACGGTCTCATTTCCTGATAGGAGAGATAGCTTTGTTCCCAGACGTTGGCCACCAATAAACTGAAGATCAGCAAAGTCCGCTTGATGTTTGGAAATATACTGAAACAGTTCTTTAGCTTCATAGTCGCTTAAGAGGAGATATACCACGTGAATGACTGTCTGCTTTTTGATAGGCTGTAACAGTTTATGAAAGAACCCATCATTAAGGGTTTTCTTTGTGGATGCTGAGTATTTGATGCAGATCCCTTTTTTATCAGCTGCAGATTTGAATGTACTGTAATTCTCAGTGTTACGAAAAGAGTAAAGAACAGCCACAAATGTCCAGTTGTGTAACAATGCCAAATCAGTGAGTGCATCTGCGATAACAGCGTCACTTGGAACAGTTTGGAACAGGTTCGGGTATTGTTCTGTATCTTGAAGCATCCTGCCAGCATCTCCAAAAGTTAGTACAGCTGTTTGTGGGGTGAAACTGGAGTAAATCATTGAGGCAATGTGAATGGAGCTTGAAGTCTCCGGACCAATTATGGCAATAGCTGTTTCTGCGTCTGCAACAGAACATATTACACCTTTGTTTGGATTTTTACAGGAATCGTAAATGTAGGCCCCTAATGAATGCCCATGCAGTAGGAGAGCCTGTGAGTTGACCATGTCCAGCGCATACAAAAATGCTTCTAGACGCAGCATTCCATACTGTATGTCAACTTTACTATCGCAGTTTCCCTCAAGGTAGCTTTTAATGTTATGATAAAATTTTATGTCAAGTTTTCCAGCTTGCACTTCCAAGACGCTCCGATCATTGCAATCTACAAAAAAAGTAAAAGATTTTTATAAGTTGCTTCAATGTTATGGAGTCTACACTACACCTACGTGCCAAAGTTTTCGTTTGGATAATCGCAGTGTATTTAATGGTTAGTGCTGCATATGACTCTTGCATTAACAAAAATATGCTTTATGAGAGAATTGAAAGGAGAAGAAGAGGCAGACAAAGAAAGTCATAAGTGGATAGCCTTAAAACCTTTGCAAGAAACCAATAACGAACTTGTCCACCTGGCTGAAAACAGAGAGGACTGGAGGATCTTCACTATAGATCCCTGCATCAGGTCTGATGGTTGAAGAAGGACAAGATGTTGAGGCATGCCTTGCTAGAGGGGGGACTTCGAAGCCAATCGAACCGATATCCCATTTCGATGCCCCTACTCGATTCTGGGCAGTGGGGGTGGTACAAGGAGTTCTCTGACAGTGGTACTGACTATTCAGACGGGGGGAGTAAGACTTCTAGCAGGCTACTAGAACTGCTATTATATCTCAGGTTGGGGCTGGCATGCTCCGGCGCACAGTTCACATTAGCTCTCCCGTAGTGCCACCCTGCATGGCAGCAATAGGAATCGGTGATTGCACTTCTTGCTAATAAAGGTTCATGCGTAATTTACAAACGCGAAATTTCAAATACGAATTCCACGGCCTGTAGAAAACTCTTAGTCGCAAGGAAGCGACGAACTTGTAATATTTTACAAGTTCTGAAAGAACTAGGATAAGAAACAGATTTTGTGTATTAACTTATCAAGCAGGTTTTGTATATAAACTGAAGGTTATTTTGTGCATAAACTTATGAAAATGAAATAAAAAACACTTGTTAAGACGAAGTTACTGAGTTTGTTGCTCCCTAGCTCTTTTCGCTATAGATCTATCCCTGAATTTCTGCAGACTCAAGTGCAAAAATGTAGAAAGCTATACATATAGCACACTCTGAAGCAATGTGAT
>OLMO02000325.1:11536869-11575789 GCA_900291935.2 Cassiopea xamachana
CCTCTCTTTGTAAATGTTAAATTTAACTGTTAAGTGCACAGCCTTGGAGGGAACTCCGATGACTTACCGCCTATTCTCTCCAGGATGGGCACAGCAGTTTTATTGTTGTTATTTGTTGTTAATAAATTTTAATGGCAATAAAAACAATATTTTGTTCCAAAAATAGAACGACGCTTTGACTTGGGACAAACTTGGATTTCAGTGGAACATCAAGAATTGAAGTGGAAGAATATTGCGTGATGCTAAACGGCGAGCCTCAAAAAATCCTCAAGAAATACACCACTGATTCCGGCGGCATCAAAGACTTAGAGCAGGTGGTGGGCTAACTACGGACCTCCAAGTAATTTTTTGCGGCCCGCCAACAACTTTTCGCAATTGGCAAGAGAGTTGTAGGAATTTCGATTTTTGGATTGGCGCTCACACTGCAAAGAGAGTGTGTAGATGATGACCCTGTGTAGATAACATCATGAAAATGTTGCTTCTGCATCCTGAGTGCAATTCAAGTAGCCCACATTTTGGGTAGGCTGTCTTTTCCTCGGTGTACTAGCGTGAGATTGTTTTGCTTGTAATGTTGGCTTGCAAGCAGCAAGGAAAGCTTGACCTAGTTTTATCCTTTTCGTTCCAAATCTTCAACTTTCGATGAAATCAGTTTGAAGGATCAGCTTCTCCTTCTTAGAATGATGATCAATTATGGCACAAGTAGCTACATGCTACATGGGCGTTTTCCAACGCAAGCCCCCAGACCGTCATTTTTAACACGATAGCTAAAGATAGACATTTTCCCAAATGAAATTGAATAAATCTGCAAAGGTCTATGACATGCAAGGGAACTGCATTGGGCTTCTACATCCACATTGATCGCTCAGCTGCCCAACAGGCAGCGGTTAGGGAATTTCATAGGTAGAAGCTTATGGTGATTCCATGTGCGGCCATTTAAGCCTTAGGATCTGTGAATGTGGGCCTTGTACTAAGAAGTTTGCCCAGCCCTGACCTAAAGCGGTTATACATGAAGAGATCGAAATAACTATCAATCCCCGCAAATTAAATATGGAGTCAAAACGCGGAATGATTAGCATGAGCATAAACTCGATTTTCTCGATTTTTACCTCCGTTTCCCCCAGTTCCTTGGGGCTTGGAGGGTGCCTCTGAGAGGACTTTAGTTCTGGCACGAGCATTTAGGACCGGATGGCCTTCCTGACGTCACCAATGGCATGCGTTGGGCCTCGAACCCAGGACCATATTGGTCTCATTGAACTAAATGGAATTGCTATATCAATTGCTATCAAAGTAACTGTGAGTATTCTAAGTACCAGTAGTAGGATGTCATCAACAACGCGATTCGAAATGAGAAAGAACCCAGTTATTTTACTCAGTAAAATGGCCAAATTTTGCATAACAGTAAATAACTTTTGTGGAATTTTTGCTATAAATCCTTCTTCAATTAGTTGAAATTGTTTCATTCAAAAACTATTGTAGATATTCCCTTAATTTGTCAGTTAGGTCAACTTAATTTCATATTTTGTGTATTTTGTTTTTAAGTCAAAGTGCTTGTTTTCTTTACCACCTGTTTTCTACTGATGACATTACATTCATTCCAACGAAGACATTGCATTGCCTTAGCATTTAATTTAATTTAAATCAATGTTTTTGTGGTTCTAAAAGTCAAAACAAGAATGATTTTCAAAAGCAAAAGTCGGACCTATAGCTGCCAGTGAGATGGGTACCACTCAGGAACTTAATCATTGATTTGAATTACCTGCCGTTGTTTTTCCTTGATCCTTGTGTGATTACACTAAGAAATTGCTTCAAGGCTTCGACCAACCAACACTATTCAAGCCTCAATGCATGAAACTCACCCAGGCTAGAGCATTGTTGGCTTTCTGCACATGAATTCCATATGCTCATGACTCTATGTATCTTGGAATGATATCCTAGTCTCCCTCAACTATCAACTCCAAAAAATTTCTTGTCCTATCATGGGGCTCTGTACCTGATAAATCGCTACTTCCTTGTACGTACGTACGTGCAATGGCTGCGCACATGATCGCTCTGACGCAAATCAAAACAATAAGCTTATCATTCCAGTCTTTATTTAGTTCAATGTTTGGTCTGAGTCGAGCGCACTACCGCTAGGCCACGGCTGCTGGCATAAACCAACTACTGAACTGAATATAGACACCATAGAAACAATCTACTGACTTCAAGATACAGCTGTCAAATTAATAACGCAAACGTGTCTAACTCTTCTTTACCACGACTTTTTTGCCGAGCAAGTTAACCTGTATAAAAATGGTTCTCATCGTTACTACTATTCTCACCATATTTGAACATTTTCATGCATTGGACTATGTATTCATACTGTCAGTGCAAATTCCAGATTCATATTATCATATCTGTTTTATAAGAGTGGGTAAATTTATAGAAGTTGGTGCTGCAACTTCTCATAGTATGTTTTTTTAAGGATTTTTGAAATTGAATGCTTTCTGCACTAAATGCCTGCTCTCAACATTATCCAATTATTGTCGATGTGCAGTCTTTGACAGCGAGATGTATTCGTCACAAGTATGTTCCTTTTAATTTGCTACTACCAGTACCGTCGAGAGGGGGGTAACCGGGGTAAAACTCCGGGGCCCGGGCCTCAAGGGGGCCCCGTGAAAATGTTGCATTGACATGGAGCAATATGAAGATTGCATTATAGAATACCATTGTTTTATAAGACTTTTGAATTGATTTGCATTTGTTGTAGCCCCCTCTTGCCCCTGTGCTGCTACTCCTACGCAGGTGCACGTGCTTTTTATAGCCCCAGGGCCCGAGCTGGCTCTCGAAGGGCCTGGCTACTATAATAATAACACCAACGCATAATTCTGTTATTTTGAAATTGTTGATGGAAATTTATATTAATTACTAGACTAACAAATATTGGTTGTAGGGCAAGAACTCAATTTTTTGTTGGTCTTGCAGACAAATATAAGGCAAGACAAAAGTAAACTCTTTTGAAAGCTTAGGCAAGTTGCGTGGAAGTAGTATATCACAAAACATCTAGGCTGATACATGTTTTTTCAATTTATGTTGAAATAGATGTTCTGAAAGATAACTCCTTATCATGGTCATCAAATTTTTGAATTGCTTAAACAGAAAGCTTAAATCAGTACTTGAAACGACATTTTACCGCAGAGGGTTCATGCAAACATGCATTCAAACTCAAGTTTCAGTATATAATTATCATTTTTTCGATGCAGCTTTCAATTCAAAATGGATTGAAAACTGATCAATAATTAAGGAAATAAACTATTGAATTGGTGTCTTCACTGAAGTTATGTTTCTAAATAGAGTCTTTTAAATAGTCTGTTGGTACTACAGACCTTAACAGGAGCACGAGAAAACGGCAAAAATTTTAGACATACTTATATGTATACAAATGTTGCCGCTTCTTTGTGCTCTTAAAGTCTTGTCATACCAAATTTGTCCTTTAGTAATCCTGCAAAATTGGTTTCATAACCTTTCTAGGCAACAATTACGTGAAATATTCTTTGACATTCCTTGCAATTTCTTCTGAATAATACTGTTGCAATACCAGTCATTACAAAAAGAAGAATTGATACAACCACAAAGCCAGCCTATACACTAACATATCTCTCTGGTAGACTTGAAAAGAAGTCCATGTAAATCTAGCAACCGCCAATCAACCCAACGTGCCCAGATTGATACACGTTTTTTTTATAAGAAAATCGTTATTTTGCCTGGGCCTCAATTTTCGTAACTTTTCCCGAAATTGAGCCTGAGATTTTCTTAAATTTTCCATAACTTTTACTGAAATAAACTGGCTAAAATGGCTTACACTTTCGTTACTAATATTGCATACTTCAATTTGAATTCCATCTTTAACATTTTGAATGCAATAACAACGAAATACCGATTTTTAGCCTATAAAAACACTTAATTTTGGTAATTGCGCCTCGTGATTTCCTTACGATTTTCTTAAGATTCTAACGGTTTGAGCCTCATTTTCTTATAAACGTTTTTCTTATAAAAAAAATGCCAGATGCTGATATTATACACTAGTAACTATATTGCTATGCTAGAATTATGAGATGGGATCATGCAATTCCTTGCTGATGCTCAAGAATATTTTTGTTTTTGTCAAAGTTCTTCCCATACCCTCGTTCATAATTGAAAAATATACCGGTCGATTGCTGTACAGAAGCAATTGAAATGTTACGTCAACCAAACATTGGCTTACCTACATACGATATATTATATTTATCATAAAATCACACTGCTATAGAGGCATGGGGGCGGCTACCATTTAACTGAACTACTAAGTTATTAGATGGTAATTCTACATTGACTCTCAGTGGAATTCAAGTGCTTCTGTAAAGGATAACATGAAAGTCAGCACCATTCTCGTCCCCCCTTCAACCATCTGTCATCTTCTTCACCTGGAGTTGGGCTTCATTCGGCTTCACTGATTTAATTGCACACAGTAGTCAACGTGCATTTGCAAAATTTCACATGCATGCAAAGCTCACACAGCAAATATATAAATGCAGTGTAGGTATAGCTGAAGGAGGCAATGAGAAAACGGGAAAAGCAATAATCATTTACTGAGCTGATTACACGGTTTCAAATCCAAAATACACTTGTTATGAGGGCATTTGTCACATTCCACAATCTAATAAACTCTACAAAGATTGATCTACACAGACACAAAAGTTCATGTGTTTATAATGCATCATGCAGTTTGTTTGTGATTTTCTTTATTTTACTTGCAATTGACATATCAATATGGTATTCACCAATATCAACTACCATACCACCAATTAAGCTTGCATCAGTCTAGAAAAAACAAAAATATGGAATCATGCTGCATTTTGTTGATAAAGATCTCACATTGCAAAGTTTGCTAAGTCTTGTGGCTTTGTGAAAAACTAATTAAGGTGCAGATAAGGGATTGGAAAAATTTATGGATTTACACCACCTATATAGGATGATGTATGGAATTACTGTTTTTCCGACTAAAAAAATCAACAGACCATTGGGCAGCTAAGGTTCAAGCTTGTTAGAACTGAAAATTACCCAAAGTGGAATATTGGAAAACAAGGACATAACAAAAGAAATTGACCCATAAATTCAAAGTACCTATCTTGATTTCTTAAATGCAAATTAAAATCATCTGTCAAATGCTATAGAAATATATTCTCAAGTCAAACCCTAGTTCCATAATAAAATATGGTAATCAATCATGTTTGGACTTGGTAGAAATGAGATATTGTAGTTAAAAATGTAGGAAGCTTAGTTTTACAGAAGCTCAGATCCATGTTGACCATACTAAATTTCTGGCATGAAAATCTCAACCACAACTTAATCTGAATGACAGTTAAGACTTTGAGAAATAATCTGTCAAGTCTAGTGAGAGTATCTCCCAAAGTATCACCCCTATTTGAGTTCTGCTATCCAGATATATAGTCCAAATAGTAATTATGATTGTGGGATTGATCATGAATAATAGCAATGATGTGAAACAGCCTATCAATCATACTAGTTTTGATTCTGATGATTGTTTTGATACTAGTGATTATCAGTTCTCATTTCAGTTCAGTTCTTACTTTAAAATTCCACTACATACAGATAAATCAGAAATAAAATAAAACAAATGATAACATACAGACAATCTAAAAATAACTCAAACTTAAAAACGTTAATAATAATTTTCAATAAGTTTGTATGCAGGGAATTTTTAAGGAGGGGTCCTCTCAATGGATAAATTAATTGAGGAGAGGATACAATGCTGTTGCCTGCAATTGCACCAAATAACTTTTACAGCAAAGCTAGTCTTTTAAAATAATGATAAGATGAGATAGCAGAGAGACCAAATACCAGAAAATATATCAAGATCAAAATATAGAAATACCTTTGTTTCAATTTTTAATGTCTCATTCTTCTNTTAACAAACCCTCCTAATGCAGAGGTGAGATCTTTTAGTTGCCCAGGTTCCACAGCCTTTAAAAAAAGTTACTAAAAGTCAGGAGTGTATTACTGATAGGTCAATAACCTTTGTGAAAAAACAGTTGATTATGGCATTAAATAGCAGAAAAGGCACAGCAAATTGAAAGTAGTTCACTTCTCTGATCCTCATAAGGGTAAAGGCAGGTTTCCGTTTAAACGAATGCAAAGAGTCGGCCGAGGTGGCCAGTGTTGGCACATGCATAGTAGGTTCAAATGGGGATTCCCCTTCGGCTGCCCTCAGCCAAATCTGCTAAATAAGAAGTTCAACTGGTTTGAGCTTTTTCATCATTTCCATCAACCGATAACCCCATGACCAATCAAATGCCAGATGGCACTATCGTCACAACATTCATTCCATATTTACACTCCAAAAGCTGGCAATGTATCGACTGAAAAAGAAAGGCTTCGGAAATGGCGAGTAGCTGTGAGGAAGTACTAACTTGTAAATCCCGATGTAAACTATGTCGTGCAGCATTCGAAGAGGCTTTTGTGGAAGATGTATGAAGGTAACAATGTTTGTAGCATCTTTCAAGCAGGGGTTTAAATGACAATCGAGTGAAGAACAACGCGTTTGAAGTCATTGGTTTGGCAAACATTTATCTATATCATTCCCTACTACAAGACATGATAGAGTGTGAAAATCTATTGAAAAGGTGAAATGGCTTCTCTTTTTGCATGATTCTGCAATTCTGGGGCCTCTAAGTTCTAATGGACTTTCACACTTCCCGGGGCCAGTCATTTATAACTGTGGATACAGGGGCAATTTTCAAAAATATGTAGAAAATTTCATACAGAAACTGCTATCCACAGAACTAAGTTTCCATGTACATTTACCGTAAGCATTTTAGTGTTGCTTTCTTCATTGCTATTTTACTTTAATCTAGATGAAAAATTTGCTCTAGAACTTTCCTTTAGAGCACTCCATACCCCTCAAGATCCTCCAGGAAGCTTCATACTCCGAATTGTCCTTTGAAAAGTGTTCATGTCCTCCCCAACTGTATCCTGCCTAATTATCAAGGGCTGTAAATGATTGATCCCTAAATGTTTGGCAAAATAGAGTTCAGTAAATAAGTTTCATTTCTTGGACTAATGAAATGTAGGTCTCCACCTTTTCTGTCCTTTCTCTTTACAAATGCCTCACCCACACTCAGCTTTTTTCATGGCCGAATTATTGTTTAGCCATATTCAAGCATCATAGGAAATCACATGTCAGTCAATTGAGGGTGCCAAATTGGTGCATTCGTTTAAGTGGAAACTATCAACTCACTTGGCCGAGTGGGCCTAATCAGCTGACTTGTTGCATTTGTTTAAGTGGAAACCCACCTTAAAAGGTAATAGATAATGGCAGTATATGTGGCAATACTGCTGCTAAAGCCTTTCAGATATTAACAATTACCCAGAAGGAAAAATAAACCGCAATTCCTCACAATGCCCTTCTTTGTCAGGGAAAATTATATGCAAACTAATTTTCAGCATATGTATTTTTGATAAGCTGCTTGTCTAAAGAAACAACCTAACATAGTAAATATTGCATAACTGATATAGAACCACACAATCTTACTATGAAACCAATAAGAAAACACTAAGAAATAGTCATTTTTTAGAAGGATGTGGGGCAGAGCCAAGAACAAGGCATTACCCACAAGGTAAACTGATGATGTTAAAATCCTTAAGGGCTTCTACATTACCTCTTGCATTACATATCAATTCAATAAGCAAATGGAAGAAGAAAGAACATAATGTATTGCAAAACATGTTTGTGAATATTGAAGCATTACATTAAGAGAGGTCTGAATACCTTGGCAGTTGTGATAGTGCAGTCAACTTCTCCTCTGTGTGACCTCATTAATTTTGAGAATGCATCCAAAATACCTGGTGTTACATTCAATCGGCTATTCTCAGCAAGGGCACCTAGAACAAAATTACTATTATAATTGCAAATAAATAATAAAATGGCAAAGGATCATTCAAAAGACACAGTGACAAAAATTTGATGGTCAATACATACACTTCACTGCAACATAAAATACTAAAAACTTGATGATTCATCTCTGCATGAAACTTATTCAATAGTAGTCATTGAACCTATGAACTTAAATCTTATATGTTTGTGTTGTTGCACATAGTCAGTTTATCTAAAAAGTTACAGAACATACTACACATATTGACAACAAGATCATCAAATTTCTTCTCTTTTAGTGCTTTATCCAAGACACCTAAAAAGTGTGAAAAGGAAGGTATTAGCACTCATATAGAAAAGACTTGCTGAGTTGCAGCAGGCAACATTACAAAGTGAACAGGAGATTTATTAAAAGAGAGAGGAAGTTTGGAAACAGAATTCATTTCTGATTACTTTTAGGAGAAAAGTTAGCATCTTGAGATCACCTATGTCAAATAAATAGATGGTATAGAAGGACAATGGCCTGGGAAGGGTTGAAAGACAACAGAGAACTACAAGATTCACAATTTTTGCAGCAATCAATGCTCCAAGGAAGATGGCCTTTACAGAAAATCTTGGGCACTATCAAGCCTGAATAGATCAATTAATGAAGACCAGGGCATAATGATATAAAATGGCGATATTTCATCACTTGCTCAATCATGCTCAACATATTTGGCATGCTATTTTGAGACCAGGACTGGGCTCCCCACCTTTCTATGCATTTCACTATTCAAGCAAACATTGGGTGAATATTTTGGTTTGGTGGTATCATACTTAGCTAACATGTGCTAAAAAGATTTGTTGCAATTTAAAAACAAACTTATAGCAAAGAGGACTTTGAAACTTTTCTGGCTTGTAAAAGGTCTCTGAAATACACGATTATTCCTTCTTCCTTTAACGTAAACTCTACTACAGTTTCCCTAAGGCCCTACAATTTCTGATCAAATTCTATGTCACACACAAACACAATTTGTAATCCATTACATATCTTAAGATAATATTCTAAATACTTACTTTGCTTGTGATTTTTGTTTATCACTGGGTCACTAATAAATGCACTAAGCAGCTTATCTTGCTGTAATAATTCCTAAACAAGAAAAGAATAGTTTTGGTTTTGTGAATGCAGAGTTGAAATCATTAGTCTTATAAAGAAAATGGCTAAAAACTTATGGAGTCTGATTTAGCACATTAAGAAATCTTCTAGTGTTTTTTATAACTTTTTTGAAGATAGGGCTCTTGATTTACAGCAACTGCTCTTAGCTAACTAGAGAAACCTATTTAATCATTGATATGCTGTTATTACTACTTTATTTACCTTATATAATACTAAAAATATCATAAGAAAATCACTGCGAAGGAATAAACAATAGAAATTATTGTTTGACATAGCATAAGAGAAAAACCTAGATCCTACCTTCATCCTGCTAACATCTTTCTCAACTTTTTCTAATGACTTCTTCTTGAAAGCTGCTGAGTACAATGCATGTGCATAACGTCCTTCGATGCCATAAAGTTGAAGTGGAGGCCTGGCTAGTTCATCTCTTACTGCACTGCTAACACTAAATTGTCTGGCCTAGAATGTAAAGGCAACACTATTGCAAATTTTTAAAAAACCAAATGTACAATTCACAGACTAACTTTCCTTTTGCTACTAGATAAGCATCTCGTTACACACATGGAATCAGTTGAGGGAGTCAGGCCTAAATTTGGTCTTATTGTTTTCATTCTACATATTCTACAATAATGGCAAAAGCAGTGTCAAACTATGAAAAATAGAAGGCATACTGAGCACTGCACTTGGAAGCTCCTACCTTCAATACCCATCAAATTGTGAGAGACCGGGTCAGGTAGTCTGGCTACTGCAAGGGTGAATTGTGTTATAGCCCTGCATGTGTACATATGATTTA
The DNA here is from genome assembly GCA_900291935.2 of Cassiopea xamachana. Taxonomy (NCBI): domain Eukaryota; kingdom Metazoa; phylum Cnidaria; class Scyphozoa; order Rhizostomeae; family Cassiopeidae; genus Cassiopea; species Cassiopea xamachana. The sequence continues at coordinate 11,546,725 of OLMO02000325.1, forward strand.
TGGGAAATTAATCAAAATCGAGCAGTTCTACAAACTCCATGCAAATGCTTCTATGCAAAATATTGCTATGCACAGATAACAAGATCTAAGAATTTAATAGGGCATAGTCTCAGAAAGAAATGGGTCAACAGCTTGGCTATTCATCTTACACTTTTTCAACATCTACCAATAGAGAGTTCCCATAAATCAGATATACAACACAATAATAACATTAGTGAACAACATGACTACACAAATAAATCATAGTATATGTAGTATACTCACGCCAATCTGCCTCGCTAGGCGTACAGAGTTTCTTGCAGCCGCCATCATGATCTACTTGGTGAGGAGAGACACTAAGGATGCTGGGAAATATATCCTAGAACCTTGAATTGAGGCTGGGAGGAATAGAAAACTCTGGGCCCCCACCAGCTTTTTTGCTTGATTTTTTGTTTCCAATGTTCAAAGTATGTCCATTTTATGCCTTTTGGGGGATCTTTTCCTGAAATTATATCCTTCTTATGCCTGATGCAGATCACTATGACGGGGCCACCCATAAAGGTTTTCGTAGAAAGGGGGGTGGGCCAAAGAAAAGAAACATGCTTATAAAAATTGCCCTCTTTTCCAATAAACAGTCAGCGTAGAGGTCCTACAATTATAATCCCTCAAGCAAAGGTCTGGGATGTAGGATAATGTGCATTATAATTGACGCTATTAAAAGGTTTGGGCTTATGTGTGTTCTGCTGATAAAGAAAAATAAATATTATAATAGTAATCGCACTTTTTCAGGATGTATCTGAAAATATGTCTTTTATGTCCGCATTTCTGAAAACATGTCTATTTTATGTGTTTCTGTCTTTTATGTCCTTGATGGGTTGCCTGAGAACTGTTTTGGCTGGTTTGAGAGGAATGAATTGAGGCGGAAATCCTTATTCTGAGTTGATACACAAATCTGCTTTTTCATTTTGATATGGTATCTTCTACTTATTCTATCACTATCTTATACTTTTCAGCTTTAAATCTGAAAAAAACTTTTAAAAAAGCATGTAGCAAGTTGCAAACGCCTCCTATGACCTCGTATAAGAAACTCTCTGCTTTGTTGTGCAGTCCTTGTAAATTTTTAGCTCTAGCTTATTTTCTTTATTTAATTAATATACATTAAATTTTTTTAACGAACTTGTATGTAGTGGAACTTTAAAATTACAAAGAACTGAACTGAGAACTGAACTGAGCTGCAAAACCAAAGGTAATGGATCGTTCGGCGAATTTATGGTGGAGTCTCACGAGATAGCAACCATTCAAAATTCAATATTTGTTGACCCCTTGATAAAAAATTAGAGTCATTGCATTAAGCCATCTACAACTCCAGCCATCTCAGGGATGGTCAAGGTGTCTCGGTACATTACTGAGCCATCCTTAGCTTCTTCGCCCTTGTCTGAAGTTGCTAGTTTGGTATGGAAAGAGCATTTCAAACGATATCACTGTTGTAAAAGATGGATTTCAATGGGGTTATTGTAGACTTCCTCAAGTTTTCTTTTTGGAAGTGTGCTTTTCAACAATATCATGGCTCTAGTTTAAATTAATTTTGGGTTTTAGTTTAAGGACTTTCAGTTTTAGTCTTTGCGATACTTACGTAAATCTTCATATCCATGTTTAATGACTTATTGCTAAATATTTTATGCACACATTTTAATCAAATTAGCTTCTCTATCTTTCATATTGAAGAAGCAAGGTATTTTTTCGAAGTAAAATAAATATTTTAATCTACACAGTAAAATTATCTCGCTAATAGGGTCTTGTAATTTTAAGCAACGCATTACACAACACAATGTAATTTTAAGCAATGGAAGTGCCACAGCATGTCTAAAACTGCTCTTTCATTGTCACAAATTTTTCACAGACAAAATTTGTCCTGCTTACATAATGCAATTTGAGTTCTGCTTCCAGTGAAATTCTGAAGATAGAACCTCAACAACTGAAAGTGCTATGACATTCATTGGCTTCAAACAATGGAGTGGCCACGTTTCGAACGCTTCGGGGTATGTGGGGGGAATGCCAAAATCGTGCTCGGAATCGATGAGGAAATAATTTGAGGGGGGTAGTAGCAAATCTTCAGATAAGTAGAGGGCGTGCCAATAAAGTTTCATTGATGCCCCCAGATTTATAACCCTGGCCACGCCCCTCACTTCAAATCCATTGCAGAATGTGGAAGCTGAGGATAGTGCACGATTGCACCTCGGTTTCTTCGGGAGCATGAACACTGCGTGAACTTTTTCGAATTTTGACATCGTTCAATGCTTGATTTGTCACCTTCACACCTTAAACAGTGTTCTGCAATTGTTTGCTGTTATAGAGCAAAATGCATACAGTGATGCACACTATTCCCTGCGGCTCATAGCTTGACAAAACAACTGCAAGATCCTATGACGTTTAAATTAACACAAATTTTTTTGTGGCTAAAAAAGCATGAATTTCTAGAAACGGAAAACTACGAGCCTGGTTGATAATTATACTTAAAACGCATCAACTATTTCAAATCCAAAAAAATAAGAGAGCTCTGTGTTCCTTGTTCACAGCTGAATAGTTTAGAACAACTACAATATATACATTGCTATCGCATTTTGTGGCAGAAAGTAGCATAAGACATATAAACGCAAATAAATGTTTATCAGTAAGTGAATCATAGTTCCATGTTGTTTTTTAGCAAAGCATTTAAAGCAAAAATAACTGTAAAAGCTTAAATTTGTTAGTGTCAAGTCTTTACATTTCTTCTTTCTGCTTTGTGAAGTAATTTAGTTTCTCCTTCGGATCTGGCACAATCTGCGTGTGGATGAAAAGCATTAAATTATTAAGTCAAATTGAAAATAAAAATAAACACATAGATAAATGGAGGGTAAATTTTCTAGCCATCATATACTGCCTACAAATTAACCTTCAAGCAAGGCTATTTTGGGGATCAATGGATCAAAATTTCCAACCAACAAAGATCAGTTATCATGTTTTGACTGATTACAAATTGTCCCAATTAAAAAAGCTTTTCCCAACAGCCTTATATTTTCTGACTGCTCTCAGATCTTTCAAATGGATATTAAATTGAGGGTGTTTCACCCCAGTATTGGGAAGGTCCTACTTACTTTTGGGTGCCAAATAGAAGAGGGTCTTAATAGCTAAGGTTTGGAAAATCTATCAATGCTTAACTAGTAAGTGACTTTGTTTAGCTAGGGAAGTGGGAGAATGCTGAAATGCAAAATATGTGTGATAGAGGTCAGTAAGACCCTGTTTACACTAGAGAACATGGAAAAATTCTGTTGGAATAGTTCCATTTTGAACTGAACAGTTCTATACCTCTTATGTAAACACAAAACAGTTCCAAATGGTTCCAGAAATAATTAAAATAGAGAATGAATTTGTACTCTATCACAAAAATCCAGTTTTCTTTGGTATCTGGCACATGAAATAATAAAGCAAACAAAGGAGTCATCTCTCATTTTCATATCCATTCTCTTTTGGCTTGGTTCCATTTGGTTCTGCCCATTTACACTGAAACTAAACAGAATGGTTGCAAATAGACCTGTACCTTCAGCACAGCCAAAAGAGCACAGATAGCAGTTCCAAATGGAACGATTCCAATGGTTCCAGTGCAAATGCAAGGCCCATTCATACCAATTTTGAATTGGTTCCATATGGAACCATTCTATTTGGCTCCAGTGTAAACAGGGTCTAATTTCATCTAAATCAAATGTTCCCAAGTCATGAATTAGGAGTGGGATTGGCACAGCATATATATTCAAACTCACCGTATCTGCACCTGGTTTCCAACCAGCAGGGCAAACTAGAAGCAAAACAAAAAATGAGCATCAAAAATTAAGAACTTAAAAAGGCAAATGTCAACATTCCAAGCCCAAGAAAGATTAACTGCCAATCAAAATTGGATCTGAAGTGAGCACTACCCATTACTTAAGTGAAAAGACAGACAACTGTGCAAAAACATGATAGGCAAATCATGCTGGCAATTGTATTTATCAAGATTATTATTTTGGGAATAGAAAAAAAAACTGTCCACACCTTCTCCATGTTTGTCAGTGTATTGGAATGCTTGAACAAGTCTTAGTGTTTCATCTACTGATCGTCCTACCTAAAAGTAAGGCAAGGAGAAGAAATCAGTGCTCATACATCATAAAGAGAAAAAATGTGAATTAAAAAGAATAGCAATGACAGCAATAATGGTTTTTGAACATTCAACATCATATACAGCAATATTTAACTACAACAACATATCTCACTACATCAAGTAATACATAATTAGCTGTTTGTTAAGAAATTTATACAACAACATGCAAAAGATTTCAAAAAATTTAAAAAAATGTAAATTAATGAAATCTGTAGAATAAACAGTCTATAAAACATTGTATATACTATGAACATTCACATCAATCTATGGCAAGTTCTAGCTAGGCTCTTAATCACTGAAAAAATCAATTAAATATACCGATAAAACTCTTTCTAAGTGCAGATATGATCAATCACTTACTGGAAGGTCATTCATTGTTATTTGACGCAAGATACCCTTGTCATCAATAATAAAAAGACCCCTGTAGAAAAATATATTGATGTAATCAGTGGAAAACATAAAAAATGATTGTTGTATCTAGTTGTATAATTGAATGAATAAAACAATTACAAGAAGTAACTTCCAAAATGTGCAGCATCTTAGTCTACATCAAAATACCTTAGAGTGTGGCCTTCATTTTCAAGTAGGACACCATAATCTTTAGCAATCTGTTTTGTTAGATCAGCAAGAATTGGAATTTGCATCTTCCCAAGGCCACCTTGCTTTCTTGGAGTATTGATCCTGAGCAAAAAATTTATGACATTCAATATAGTGACTATAGTGATTATAAACTCAGAAGAACAATTCACTTATTCACATTCTTATATAAATATATAAAATCAAACAGAACAGGTTATTATTTTGCCAGAATATACAACAGCTAAAAAACACCTCTAGTAGCAGCAGAAAAGGAGACTAGAATTGAGAAAAAATACAAATACTATGGTAAAAGAGGTAGTATTACAATCATTTTCTATGTAACCACATATTCAGCGATATTGAGGATTGTTTGCCATTATACATGTACATGCTAGCTACATACCATGCAAGATGAGTGAACACTGAATCAACAGAGCAGGCAACAACTTCAGTGTTAATCTTTTTAAATTCATCAATTCTGTCACTAAATGCTATTATCTCTGTAGGGCATACAAATGTGCTGTAGGAGGAAATGATTTGAAATGAAATTAAGCATCAGATGTCCATACCTCAATACCTCTTTAAGCATCAGATTGCCATACTTGTAGCAGTAACAAAAGCAAAATAGGCTAAGAATAATATAACTCTTTATGACCTCCAAGCCTTTGAGGCAATAACAGGCCCCCTCAGAGGCTTTCAAGGAGTAGCTATCTGCACTATTTGATGTGAAATGTGATCAACTCAACAAATGTTGAAAGAGCCCTCAAGTTATACATTTCTTAAGGCATCAAACTGCCATACTAAAATTTATTCACTGCAAAACCAATAGCAAAAACATACTTCGAATGATAATAATATTGCTACCTCCATCAACACAGCTGGCCTAGCTATCTACATCATGGCAAAAATCACCTTTACACTTTGTGAACAATATTCAGTTTTGCTAGACAAACAGCTCATGTTCAGGAATGGTATCTAATGACACTAGTCAACACATATTTTTCATCTGAAATCTCAATAATCAATTCCTAGCATATCTTTTGCACTGATTTCAGATATGTAATTGGTTATTCTCTAGCATGTCAGGTTTTTGAGAAACAGAAGTGCCAGCTGAATTTCTACATGCATCAAATCGATGCAGTTAATATTGTGCATAATATTTTTTCTGTGTCAAATATTTTATCAGTAGGGTCATTCCATGTGAAATCATCCAGGCCATGACACCCTTCATCTCAGAATTCCTTCAATTTATACCAGTTGTAGGTGTTGTCAAGATATGATTAACACTAAAATTGCAAGGTCTCATTTGTTACCTTTCTCAAGTTATGGCATCTTAAAGTTTCACCAAAATCACCACTCCAAGCCAAAATCCACCATTTTGAATTTATATTTTTGTCCGTAGTTTTCTACCCAGATGATATTTTCATTTAAAAAGTTGCACAGATATACACTTTACATTGATAAATATAGAAATTAACTTCATTACTCTTCAAAGCAAATCAATTCTACGATATTCAATGCTTTTTGTCACCTCTACCCAGAGTCAAATATGGGGCATAAAAATCCATGTGGCAGGATAGATATGGCAAAAATTGCTACTTCCCCATGTTTCATACATGTAACCCCACAATTGAACAAAAACTGGTGTTGGGCACTCTTTTAGATTGCTCATAATATCATCACAAAGTTAGGAAGACTTCTCATGATCTCATTGGCTTGTGAATAGCACTGACATCATTTTGGACAAAAATGACATCATTATTTTTCACAAGCCAATGAGATTGTGAACAAGCTCCAGTATTGCGTGAGAAGTCTTCCTTCCAAGCCAAAAATGGTGGATTTTTGGCTTGGAGTAGTGATTTCAGTGAACCTTTAAGATGCCATAACTTGAGGAGGATAATGAATGAGACCTTCAAATTTTGATGTTTATCATATCTCAACAGCACCTACAACTGGTATAAATTTGAAGAAATTCTGAGGTTAAGGGTGTCATGATCTGGATGATTTTACATGGAATGACCCAGTAGATAAAGTGTAACAAGTAGAGTATTTACCAACATATTTTGATTATAAAATGTTTTCTAGAGTTTTTTTCAACTATTTTGCATGAAATGCTATGCATGGCTTGCATTTAAGTGGTTGAGTGAAAAATTTCTGGGAAAGAACAAGGCCCCTGATTACAAAGGTAGCACCAATAATCTCATTGAAAGCTACAAAGGAATAAGATACTATACTAATTACTAATAAAAATCAACTTCTTGCATTCCCATTTTGACTTTTCTAAGAATCCTAGGCAGTAAATAATGAGCAATGTGAAAATTTTCCAAAAGACAAAAAACTTTGGAAGCTCAGTATTAAATATGTTGAAATGAAAGCATGAATGCAGATCACTTCTGGATGCTGTATCGCAATAATCCCAGTAAGATACTCTAGTGAAAATCACACAAATGAAGAATCTAAATCACAAAAATATCACAATTTCTAAGGACATAAATAAATTTTGCTAGATTTGAGCTATGAAAATGAGTTCTCCAGAATTATTTTTGCAGTATGAACTGTTGCATAAGCTCTTTTATCGAAAACAAAATTGATGAACTTCAAAATGAAATTACCAAAGAAATAGATTAAGCTGCTTTATCATAAGATATCAAAAACTTTGATTTGGTCTTGTCTATGATTAAAATGGCTGGAAATGGTTCAAGTAATGTCCTGGAACCATAGTAGCATAGGCAAATCTTCTGTAAGTTGTATTTTATTGACCAAAAAGATATTTAAATTTAAAAGGTCATCTGTATCTCAAAAAATATGATGTGTAAGAGAACAACTAATTACATATCTGAAATCAGGGCAAGAACTACCATCTAGAACAGTATATTTAAGGTGTTAATGACTTCTTTGGAATTAATGGCCTCCAGGCCAAATACATGCTTAAGTAAAGGAGTAATTTATTGTTACTTACAAATCCAATGGATAGAAGAAGAAGACAAGATATTTTCCCCGAAAATCACTTAATTTTAGGTCCTTGAATTCTCCATTAACAACAGCCTTGCCTTCCCAGTTGGGTGCTGGCTGAGAAACTGAAAGGAAATTTTATAAAAACGTTTAAAGCAAGGTAGCAAGAAATAAGAATTATGAAAATGTAATATGTAGTACATGAAATATACAGCTTTTAGAAGCTTTCCTTAGAGATTGTGTTTTTTCCAAGGAAAGAGCTCAATTATCTTGCATCCTCTAAATCAGCGGAGAACCCATAAGGTGACAATGATACAAGAAGTAAAGGTATTCCCGTATACTTTCACATGTAGGGGAGTGCCTGTTAGAGAGGACACTTATCCTGAGCCATTGGCATGTGAGGTAGGGTGGCCAGTTCCTTTCCTCGCCGCCTTTCAGTGATGCCTCCTGAAAATGCAAGAAATTCAACCAACTTCTGTCCCTAAAGATTCTTCTCTAATTATCCCAACCTGCTACACAAATGCACGTGCCACATCAGAGCACAGAGTCAGTCATTATTTACTGACCCTTGCAGTTTGATGAACCAGTGCAGTTTATCCTAGCACTCTAGGCCCGCGTGGTACGGAGTAGGAGAGAAGTCCTGCCTGCAGCATCATAACAGAAAAACCATACTTACTCAGAGCCTTACTCCAATGGAGCGCATGATCAAGTCCAGTTTTTACTTCTTGTGGATAAACCTGGCCTCCAGCATACGTTCTACAAGAGTCATCATCCTTCTCTACACAGAAAACTGCACCAAGAGCGACAAACAAGATAAGCCACCTAGACCCTGTTAATGCTGCCATTTTGGAAATGGTACACAAACACCCCCACGTGTGCGAAAACGAGACAATAGAGCAAATGGGTAATGAACGTGGACCAATCAGAGATTAGGAGGATTTCATTATTAGGAAAGTTCTGTGATGCAATTTGGACATGGAAATGTCAGATCGGTTGGGGGTCATGTTTGGGAGATTATGAAGCTTCGAGTGAGAAGCATGCATCTATGTCTAATCGCTGACAAGAATCCACTTTTCTAACGCCGAAGCCCCTGCGGAGCTGTATGCATCAATCCATTCAAAAATGCCTTGCTCTTCCAAGTCCCGCCCCCTTAAGCTCCTTCCTCCACCACCCACTATGATTGTGCAATCATAATCATTACATAAATTATATTCTCAGCAGATTACTTAATATGCAATTTATTATTTTACTTGCATAAAGATGCAGTCAATTTTGCAAGTAGTTATTGTAACTTGGTGTTATTGCAATTAGCTATTGCGAAAATTTCTATTCAAGTAGGCGAGAAGTCGTTAGAGCAATATCACAGATAAGTCCTTCTTTTATTACGAAAAATATAATTTGTGTCTCGCTAATAGACATTCGAGAATTGGTAATCGGACTCCATTTACTTTTCATTTGATTTATGTCAGTCTATGTGCCAACAAAGAAAGTTATACAACTGATTTACGGTCGAAGAAAAGCAACATTTCAACAGCATACTCGCGGTTTTTTCTAAGACTTTGTGCTCTCAATTGTAAATAGCTGGTACTGCCGCAATCATTCGTTGCAATACAGTTGATTTGAATTAAAGGTAAGGCAGACGAATAGGACTTAGACACCGAAGATGATATCACCTGAACATGGTCGCAAATCCATTGTATCTATAGCGTCAAAAAGCTCATATGAAGACGTTGTAGAAGAGGAACTATCAGAAAACTCTCAGATCTACAGAATACGTGAAATCAGTAACCGGATAGCACACGAAAAGGCAAAAAGAAAGAGTTTTTGTAAATGTAGTCAAATCAGGATGATACACATTCATTTATTTGGAACAAAGAATAATGAACTAACTTCGAGGACAATGAAACCAAAAGCATGTTGCGATTATGTTAGCTATAGGAGTGAAAAGTTATCGGACAGACGAGAAAGTGGCCAGTCTCAATTGTTTGGTGATGATGATGACATGCAGCGGAAATCTCGGGCATACCTTGGAAATGGTTACCGTTCTACAAGAGTTGGTATTAAGAAAGACACATCAAATGTGACTCAAAAGGGGAGATGGGCTTTAATTGCAAACCATTTTAGACTAGGCCAACGCTCTTCTCAAGGAATGATAAGAAGTGACAGACTACGAAGTACGTTGTATCAAGAAGGGCTGCCTGCAGGGATCCAAAAGAATAGAGTAGCAGAATCTATGCCAAATGGCAAAGTACAAATATATGCCTCCTTGCAACAGAAGAATGATGAAAGATTACCTAAACTTAAGCACCCAGTACTAGAAACATTTGACCATCCAGAGATTTTGCAAGAAGAAGATGCAGTAGCAAACAGCAAAGACTTTCTTGACCAAAAAGATCAAAAGCTGCCTTCGTCTTTTGGCAAAAAAGGGAGAATCTTCCCTTCATTTAAAGCTGAAAGAAATGTAAGTAGTATGTCAAAGGAAGCCAAACAGGAGCAACAGGATAATTTACTACAGTTGCCAACCAATTATGACAGTCAGCAAGCCAGTTTTGATGAAAACAGAAGAGGAAGAATGCCTGGCTTCACAGCTAGAGGGACAGGAGGACAGCTGCAAGGAAGGAGAGCATCGACTTCAAAACGTCAACAGAGGAAAGCGGACATGAATGAGATGGTTAATGCTGAAGCTCGATTGTCAAATAATGAGATATCAGTGATGAGACTTTCCGACGAGTTCAAAAAGTTGGAGTCATGCAGATATCTGCGTATATATAAAATGAGATAGGAAATAGATATAATTATTTTAAGTGAAATGCTTTCTTTTAGAATCTTTCCAATTACTTAATTTTATATAACGTCTTTGGAAAAGAAAGCAGGAAGTGACAATGACAACTAGAGCAGTTAGGTAGGTGATTTAGTTACATCTGCCTGTTTATATCATAATTTATGAATTTTTACAGTATAATGTTCCTGATTAATGTCTGCGGAGAGATAAAATAATTTGATAAGGGAGTAGTTGAAGAAAATATCAAAAATTGTCAGAATGCTTAACCTACCAGTGAATCATACTATAGTTGCTTCAGCAATCCCTAACCAGACACTTGTAACGAAGTGGTTGTATATTATCTAGTATATTTTGTGTCGACTTGTGTGTTCCTTTAGCTGCCATGCTTTCTGTGCCAATCTTGCGTTCATGTGGAATGCTGTTGCGTGTAGTAAACACCCTTTCCGGGCAATGTGTTGTATCTGTCAAATGTATGTCACATATCATGTACTATATGATTATTATTAAGTACTCTGTGTTTAATGATCTAAGTTAGTCTTCTTTGGTTTGAATTACAAGATATAACATCAAAGAGTCGTTTATATTGTCAGTCTACATTATTCCTAGGCCATAGGCCCAGGCGTAAGGATGCCTCCGGGTACAGAAGTGTAGCTGTCACCCAGGTACCGCAAAATGCTACACACTTCCAAAGAAGTGTATCAAAGGTTTTTCTAAGTAAACGTATTATACTTGAGATTGACTATAAGCACCTATTTGCATGCACTGGCTTCTCTTATCTCATTTAGCATTTGTTCTAAAATGGGCTTTAAAATTATATATAATTGAAGGGGTGGCTCTTCTCTCGTTAGCTCTTGGACTACTGGGAGAGTCCTCTCTTAAGTAATTTCATTATCTAAGCAGAATAAGCAATATTCTTTGTAGTATTGCGTCTTGTAGATATTGCAGAATTATGTATTGTGTCTATTCTAGTTAAGTAGCATTTGGAACATCATCAAATAAAATGAAATGAAAATATGGTTTAAACATCACTTGTAATGCATATACTATAAAAAATTCTACGGACATTACTTCAACATTGTACATTAGGACATTTTTTAACTTGTATGTTATTTGTCGTTTAATTTAGTGATTTATTTAAGTTGTAAGTTTTTTAGCTGAGGGTTCCTTGTAAATCAGCGCTTGCTGAAGGATTAACCTCTCTCTCTCTCTCTCTCTCTCTCTCTCTCTCTCTCTCTCTATATATATATATATATATATATATATATATATATATATATATATATATATATATATATATGTATGTATTGACATTGACATTTCGCTGAATATAGCTTGTAAATTATGAACAAATGACAGTTTTATTAGATATCAAAGTTCAATCAGAAAAGCAACGAAGCACAGTAAAATGCCAAAGTACTAAGCACTAAGAAAGTATGTAGTTCATACTGTCTTGAAAATTTCTGACCCTTTTTCTTATTTAGAAGTAAATGCATACAGAAGTGGCGCTAGAAACCAAAATCTCATGTGCCGACAAACTTAGAAGAGCATAAGTGCTGACGATTTAGAAAACATTGCCGACGAACAGCCAATCTAAATGGGTGTGGCAGCCACACCTAATTTTAGAGAAAGTGATTATTTCATACACTAGGAAAGGGAGGAGTTGGAAATCTCCGGTAAAAAATGCTTTAATCATCACGCCCTCTTACAATGGCTATTACGTAACGAATGCCATTTATAGTTCCATAAAGGTCGCAACGTGGGTTGGGGTTTGTCTCCAGAAAAAGCGTTACCACTACATGTTTTGCAATACACCTTTGCAAGTGTTTTTGGGTGGCAGGCGCGTAACTAGGAATTTTCTGGGTCAGGAGTCCTATCCACGAAAAAGGGCACACTAATAACTTTCCAAAGGAGGTGCAGCCTTGGAATACCGTTTTGCAGATTCGCAAGTGGAGGAAATACTATGGGAGGTTTTTTGGGCCACGCCTTTTCCAAGATAGGGAAACACCCTTTTTAAATAGAGAGGCCAGCAGAGAAAAGGGCACTTTCATTCTTTTGCTGAAAAGGGAAAAGGTCTAGACCTCCAGAACTCCTCCTCTAGCTGCGCGCCTGAGGATAGGTAAGTTTGTAAGTTCCTGTTAGATTAATACCAAGGTATATTAATTCCATGTAAAGTTCACAATGGGAATTCAGTGAATTTTGCCTGAACGCCAAGGCAGCAAAGCAATAAACGCAGAACTTCTTGGAAAAGGAAGCTTGCAAGCTCTACTTATTTACAATGCAAAGCAAGCCTTGCAACTACAAATGCTGTCGGAAAAGAAGCATAGTTGTTGGAAATTCTAACCAAAAACATTTTGAATTGGCAAAAAAAGAGAAAGGGAAAGAAAATGGGGGTCTAGGATCTTGCTTCCAGGAACAATTTTTGAGGACCACCCCATCTAGAACTTCGGTAACCGCCATTTTGAAAATGAGAATTAAAATTGCTGCTACTGATTTTTGTGTGGAGTAGGAGAAACTGATCTGAAAACTTAACACAATGAATAACGAATAGTGTCAAGACTTTTTTAAGAAGAATAGCAGCTCTATGCTTCTGAAGAAAAGGCAGGGATCTCAACCTTCAGGATCCCGTCCATAAGTATAGTATAAGTTTATTTAAAATATGGAAGCGAGCATGAAATGGAACTTCAAGTTTCGACTTATTTTGTTTTGCAAATAATACCATGCAGGTTATCTCTACTTAACATCTGACTCTTAACTAAAAGTCGGAATCTACATAGAAGCGTATTGTTTCCAATCAGCTGTAATAAGCGAAATGAATCATTCTGTTATCTAGTAAAAGAACAAGCCACGTCGTTGGATGTAATAAAGAGAGAAATAGCACAAGGACGTTGCCCTACATAGAAATATGTTCAGCTACTAGATCTGGGTCTAGTAAGTTGCCCTGTAAAATACACTACTGCCGTTCTCGCCCTGCTAAGTGGCAATTCTTCAAGGTTGGTGTGAAAAACCCTCCCGTATCCCCCTTTAAGTTTTGCCCCTGTTTGCAAACTTCATTAGATTAGCTGCCGACGAATCATTTTCATTCCAGTGCACAGTTTCTTATAACTTCCACGACACAACAGTCCGAGAATTTATTGATAGAGTAAATGCTGTCTATTTCGAAAAGTATTTTAACTCCAAAAAAACGATGAACAAATCTTCAACTAAACCAGGGGCGTCGAAACCGGGGGGGCCGGGGGGCACTGGCCCCCCCACTTTTTTGCAGTGCAGTATCAAAGAAAAATCTTAAAATATATTGAATGCATTTAATTTAATGCTTTCACTTCAAGCGTATGGTAATAGCATCTAACTAATAATAAAATACTAGAATCCTGTGTTATAAAACATGCTACTTTTCAGAAGTTATATGGTGAAAGGTGTATTGAAATAGGATTTTAAACTTTTATTATTCAACAATTGTTTTTAGAACAAGGCACTACAAAAAACCAGTTTCTACGTGCTAATATTTAAAAAACTTTAAAATGTGATACTCTAGACAGCAAAAATAAGCAGAATTCCGAGCTTATCCGTGACCCCTGTGAATTCGATTTATCAGGCCCCCCCCCCCACTTTAAGAATCGTTCCGACGCCCCTGTAAACAACTGTACTCATTTGTTCTTCGTCGTCATGAAGCTTCAGCTGGATCCTTCGTCTTCGTTTTTTCAATCCGCAAATAGTAAAACAGCTCATCAACTTATGTAACCTTTCAACTATCGTTCTTTTGTTCTGCTATATTAAAAAACTAAATGTGGTAATAATCAAATGTGTATGTCTAGATATGCTAGGCTTGTTGCAATAACAGGTGGAACAGATTTTGGTGTATACAAAAGATAACCAACCGATGACTTCAAATAGCAACCTGGGCTGCCGACGGCGTGTCATTTTGAACTTTTTGGGGGCAGCTGCCCCCCCTTCCCAAGACACTTTCATAATTACTCTCGTACAAAATAGTGAACGTTTGTTACGTCACTTCGACCCATTCCTCTTGTATTTCTTGTTTACGGAACAGGTGCAAGAATTTATAATTTTATTTGGGGATTCCATCAAGAGATTTGTAGGTGCTTTTCGTTGGCTACCGAGCGTTTTGATTTGCAAACATGTCGTTGAAGACTTTGCCAATTCTTTTTCTTAACCTTGGTGGTGAGATGATGTACATTTTAGNGATCAGCGTTTACGCGCCCAGAATATACCGAAGGAGAAATCAAAGAAAGGTAGGTAGGCCAATGTCTTCTCTGATTACACATTGATTAAGGTTACCAATAGTAACTGTTGACAACAGGCAAGCCGCCATTGTAACATTTCAGGCTAGGTGCCATCAGTAAAATGAAAACAAGATTTCTTTTGCACTTTGGTGTAAAGTTAAGGATGGTAAGAAAGAAAAAAGTACATGATGTGGAGGTGGGTTTTTTAAGAATTGATAGCATTTTCCCTTGATGTACATACATGCATGCATTACTGGCTTTATAATGCAGGTTTGCCTGAATGTAGCTAACGTTTATGTGGGTCTGCAGAGAAAGACCTATAGCTTTTTTTTAATTCAAGAGTTCCTACCCTCTTTTTAGTTATGCATGATATTGTTGGTACTATGCTCAACAGTCGATTCATGAATGAACTGTTCAAGCCACAAGATGCTTACTCAAAGAAAGCAATGAGAACTGTGTTTGATAAACTTGCACATGCATCCATTATGCGCCTAAACTCTGCTAGTATGGACAAGGTAGAATAGTCACATTTTTGATCTCAACTTTGTTTATGCCTGTACATTTTTGTTTATCTGAGTATTGGCTCTTTGATTAGCTGTGTGAAATGAATACCTCAAATGGCCTGTACAGGAAGACTTCTAATTCTTTTTGGGGCATTTTGCATNTGTTATAAATGTATGTTTTAATTACCCACAAATGATATCACTCAGGTGTCTGCCAAATGAAGAAAATCAGGGAAGTTTGTATCAATACAGGCAATTGCTTAAAGATATTAGAGGAAAATCAAGGAATTTTGCTAAAATTAGATAAAATCAGGGAAATGCTAATGAAATTTTTTGTGTTTGTCTCATAAATTGATTCCTGAATATACTGAAAAACATGCAAGAAAACATTCTGAAAATAATTGCTTTTTTTATGATAAAGTTAAAGCACATTTCTTTGCTCAAATAGGCTATAAGAGATACCACTTGAACACAATCAATTTGGAGGTGCAGCTTTTGAGACATGCAACTGTGCATCAAAGACATATACATTATCAATTTCTTCTCATTCATGTTAGCAGTTCTTCTAATTGAATTTCATTGTGTAATCAATGTTGACAACTTCTAGTTATTATTTGCAATATAAGTAATAATACAAATTCTTTTAGCTTTATGATCTGATGACCATGGCTTTCAAGCATCAGGTATGTAGAAATACCTGAGAGATGCAAATATTTGCATACACCTACTGGTAGAAAGTTTTGTATGGCTTTTTATTTTTTGCATTATCAAGAGCTATCAGGTTTCAAAAAAAATTAAAATGTATTGAAAGCACATTTAATGCTAAAATGATGCAAATGCCTTTATAGCAAGATGACAAGTAAATTTCACAACTAATACATGAGTCAGCTTGGAAATGCAAAGAACTCAACATGCAACTTGGAAATTGTAGTGTTAGAAAACCAACCGCAGCTTAATTAATTTTATTCTATTTTGCTTTGTCATTAATCATGTCTATTGTGTATCTGCTTTTTCAGGTTAGCTTGTGTTTGAGACCTCAAGATATAATGTTGATAACACTTAACCATATGGATGCTATGTATGAATTTGTCAAAGATAGTGAGACAGTTCTGAACCAAGTTGAAAATGTCTTTGCCCTTCTGAAAGAGGTGAGCTACTTAAGTCCAGTTGAGAACAGTGTTGAAGCACAGTACTTTATCAATCTTAGTAGCTTTCCAGGGATGTGAAATTAATTAGTATGATATTTCAGAAAACTCTGATAGTGTACCTTTTCATGTTCCTAATCTTGTGTCATTTTTTATTTCTAGCACTATGGGAACCTCACTGCTGGCCAGTTCCAACTAATAAGGATGACAATTTTATCATTTTTTCAAGACATGCACATTCGAGTATGTAGAAACTTATATAAGTAGTGTATTATGAGTTGAACATTGTCAGACATTGGAAATGCTGTGTGGTTAACATTTGTTGCTACTGTTAAAAATGTTGAATTATGAGAGACATTTGTAATATCAAGTTTAAATCAGAAATACAGTATGGCAAGAAAAGAAAAGAAATTATGACATCAAAATTTTCCAAAGCTATATCTCAAAGTGTCATGATGCTATAGGGACAAAGCCTTTATAATTCATTTCAGATGATGTAACTGTTAATGCTTTCATAGTATCTTTTTCACAACATGAAATGGCAAGTAAACTATCCTGTCTTATGTGCTGACTTTTACCCCTTCTCTTCCAGGTATCTATTTTTCTGAAGGACAAAGTTCAGACACCAAATGGTAGATTTATTTTGCCCAAAGATGGACCAGTCCCATGGGATACTGAAGTCCCTGGCACAATCAGGTAAAGCTGTTATTCTACATAAGTTTTTTTGAATATATTTTTTTCTACATTAGAGCCATGTGTCAGCTTCTACAAGCACTGAAATATAATTTAATTTCATTCAAAAGTTCCTATATGAATTTGCACATTGAGACAATTGAATTTCCATTGATTTTTTGCAGGTTTTTTGAAAATGGCCAGCAATCCAAAACAATCACATTCAATACTGCTGCTAAGAACAATTTGCCTGACAAAGCTGGGTCATGTGAACTGTTTGGTGATAGAGTAACCAAACTTGGGAAGAACATGTAAGTTTATCCAGTAAATTTCCCTGTGTGCAAAATTTATGTAGACCTTCCTTTACTCAGTTTTCTCTTTTGCAGCCAATGTGATATGAAGATTATGTGGTATAAATGACTTCTTGCAATCAATTTTCAATTTTGTCTTAACTTTATATTTAGTGGCAGCCAACTGGTGCTTGTAGCCTCAATTGAATGCTGATATTAGCCTCTATTCATTTAAGGTATGAAGTAGCCCGTCAGGTAGAAACAACAATCCAGCAAGCTGGGCCTAAGCCAGTGTCTCACTCTATGCCAGAAATTGTAAGTCTATATAACCTCCATTCCTCAAGAATGTTGAAATGAAAGCTATTTGTCTCCTCAATTCATTGTATCTGTCTTCCTTTTCTGTTATCCTGCCTTTTCTGTCTTCCTTCTCTGCCTTTCCTCTCTATCTGTCTTTCCATTCTATCTGTCTAAATTCTCTAGCTGTCTTCCTTCTCTGTCTTGCTTTTCTCTCTGTCTTCCTTCTCTGTATGTCTTGTTCATTTATTTAGAGCTACGACGTTTTATCATTATTGGCCTAAGCTGGTTTTGCTGTTAAAGATGATACTGATTATCTCTCATCTTTATTTCCTCCTGAATTGCATCTGCGGCATATGCACTTAATGTTTCATGGTCATTTTCAGGACTCAGAAAACCGCAATCCACTGGCAAAAGCGGAGCTGAACCTTCTTTCTTACTTGATTTCTGGTGATAGGAAAGCAAACGGTAATTTTATCATTTTATTTAGCACTCATGTTTTGGTATATTTTCTATTCTTCAAGATGTTTATAGACCTTTTCTGTAGGCCGTAGTATTTCAGAGAGAAAATATCACCTCCCCTTTGATGAAAATGCTTTCTCTTTCAGATAATGCGTTTAGGCTAAATTTATTCAATACAGATGAAGAAGAACAGTAAGGAGATTATTACTACCTTTGTCTCTTCGACCCATTGTTTCATGGCTTGTATAGTTTCTTCCCTTCCTTCTTTCTTCTTTGTTATCAGTTTATCACCGTTGACAAGACAAGATTTCAGGTAGTTTTTCCATAGCTTCCTATTCTTAGTGAGCATTTTTGCAAAATTTAAAATGCCATTGTCTAGCAAGAGGTATTTCCCATTTCAGAAATGCCGAGAAAGAGTACGCCAAAGCTCGCCACCGTGAGATACTGATAGATGCTTCTAAGGTAACTGCTTTGCACATATCATTACTTGAAATAAACAAAATTAAGAGAAGAAACAACTACCAACTGTAACTTCTGATGCATCTGGACGCAATGTCTTATGAGGAAATAAATCAGACGGAGTTTACCCAGGTTCATAGCGAGAGGTCGTCTGTATGCTAGAAAACTTTGTCATATGATATCATTGCCAAAGGAAAGGTTAAATTGATTTAGGGATTGGTTGCCAAGTTACTTGACACCTTACTCATTGAAAGATGATTTTGAATGAAGGAGACTTGTTAGGATTTCTATGAAAATAAGTTTTGGTATTCGTGTTTCTTGTAGGGAAAGCAATCTGGTGAGCTGAATCAGCTAATGAACGAATTCTCGATTGAAGGGGCAGGAAAATCTGGTAGCAAGGGTGATGATCTTCTTGAGTTAATGGATGAAGCATCAAAATAGAATTCAAATTAGAACTTAATTTCTCGCTGTACTAATATATTCCATCAGTTAAAAAATTTATCTAGTAGTTGTTTCTATTTATATTAATTTTCTGAACTTCCCTTACTGGGAACCTTCCTTCCAATGATATTCATGTCTATATAGGCTGTTCAACTTCAGTATTCAAGAGAGGAGCCATTTTAGAGATACTTTTTGAAAATCTAAAGTTTGACACCTTTGTAAAGTTGAGCATCATTCTAGTTGATTGGTGTTGGTGGTTCTGAACGATGGAAGTGATGCTCTAGCAAGAAGCTCAAATTAGCATCTCAAGATTCATATTCATCTTTCTCAATCGTTGGATCTTACCTTGGTAGCTGACTGTAGTTTATTAAATTCAACATGTAAACGTTTTATAGCTCCTGACATTACCATATTTACATTTCATTAAATGGTGCATGCAGTTGCATATAGCTTGTTTAGCCGACTCACTCCAGCAGGTAGGGCTTCTAGCCTCTAGCCTTTATCCTCTTGTACTATCTGGGCATGGTCAAGGAAGATTCGTGTGGCTTTTCATTATTCAAAGGTTTAGTTTCTAAAAGGCCTAATGTAGGTAAACATTGTACTCTGCAAGAGACTCGAACATCACAGAAAAAGTAATTTTCATAACAATTAATAAACCGCATTGTAGTAGAGTTTAGAAATGCCAACTAGGACTATTCACTATTGCAAGGCCTTAGTTTATCCGTGGCTTTATGCCATCTCAACGATACCCGTCTCAAGATGTATAAACGGAGTGCTTATTGAAACAATTCTGTACAGTTTTCAACTCCTTTTGCAATCGAGCTTGTCGCCATTGTGACGTCTTATCATTGCATTCTTTCCCAGGCCTCTTTCTCTCAAGGAAGCTGTTATAACGTCATATTGTTGTCGAGGTTTCGCTACCGAAGTAAATACTAGGTCGTCTGAGCTCATATAAAAGTATCTTAAGGAATTTCTAGGGCATGAATTCGTAAAGATGTGTCGATTTACCTGTTACGAAAACATATGAACGTCACGTTTCTACGAATGTCAGCGTTCATTCCTAAAATGAGAATGAGAAGGAGCTTCTCGCTTACGAAAAAGACAAAGGCTGTATTGGATAAGCTCCAAAATGAACGGCAATTTATGTCCATGCTAATCAAGTCAGCACATAGCAGAGGCAATCCGGATTTGCAAAATTTTAAGATAGAAAATGGATCCAAGAGGCAGCCGTTACATACTGGTAAGTATTAGCCAAAGCATAACCTTTTAAGTGCACGGATCTATAGCTTCAATCGTTGCTATCATATTTTCAGCTGTCTGTTTCAACTGAAGCATTTTCATTTATAAAAATTGTAACAATGCGTTAAGGTAGGATTCTTCTCAGACTTTTTTTGCAAAAAGCTGAGCAAGCCTCTACAATCTTAATTCTTATGCTGAGATCTGATCTTGATTCCCTCTGATTTCTGGATACCAACTGCTTTGACAAACAGACCGTTTTAAGCAATTGCTCGACCATGTATTAAAGCCAGAAACTAGTATCTTTGCCAAGTGTTTTGGCTAGCACATTAATGTAAGTAATTTCTTGTCTAATTCAAGCCTGGGAATCAAAAATACTATTCAGGAACTTATAGCACCATTATAGGATTTTTAAGTATATAATTGAATTTATGACTGATCCTGAATTTCAACTATGTATAATTTCTAGTAAAATTTGAATTCTTAGAGAATGCCCCAATCAAAGACCAGATTTCCCAAAAAGCACAATCTGAGGCAAAGACATTAGAGGATAACTCTTTAAACCTTCCTCCTATCCAAAAACAAAGAACAGATAAAGAATCGTCAGATGAAGCAACCCGAAATCAAGCAATGACACAAATAACTTGGGGCATTCCCCCTTTGAAGTCAATTTACATAAAATGGGAGAAATACAGAAGATGCTTGGCATTCCTAAGTTCAGAGAACATCAAAAGGTTTTTCATGCCGTACGGGCCAATCGAAAGAGTGGTTTACTGCTCGAAATGCAGTGCAATAGTAGTATTCAAGCTCATCAGATCTGCTTACATCGCATCAATAAACGCCAAGAGGCAATTTGCAATGTACAATGTAAATGTCATGTGGCTACCAGATTGCTAGAAATTCAAACGTAGAGATTTTGTAGTGATTTTGGTCAGCAATGCGAGGGAGACAAATAAGGGAAGTCACTGTAACAGCTTCCCAATAATGGAAGTCATTGCAGTAGCTTTCAAATAAGGAAAGTCTTTGTGATAACTTCCCAAGAAAGGAAGTCATTGCAACAGCTTCCCAATAACGAAAGTTTTTGTGATAGCTTCCCAATAAAGAAAATCTTTGTAAAGGAGGCCATCTCTTTGTAACGAGTCTGCATGATCTCCTTAAAACAGCTTTGTGTGAATTTTTATAAATTCTTCTTCTGCACACAATGTACAAACAGTTCTCCAACACTTGAAAGAAATTAAAGAAAATTAATACATAAATTGCAAAATTTCATGACTTTATTAATGTATTACACAGGCGAGGTGGCATTGTGATTAGAGCGGATGCCTCCCGTGCGAAACGTCTACGAGTCCGACTCGATTCCCTGCATGAATGCTCACTCACTGTTCACCCAGCAGCAAATGGGTACCTGGTGGCAACACTTGGGAGATAAAGGCGGCGAGGAAGGGAACTGGTTACCCTCACTCATATGTCCATGGGTCAGGATAAGTGAAATTACATGGGACTACCTTTACTTCAATTTTTATTCCATTAGTTACTTGAGGTTAGAAAGCAAGAAATCTATGCATGCAAGTGGCATTAGGGCAGCAGCTGAATAGTACTAAATTCCATCTGCTTCCATAATGCAAATTGCAAGCATAGATTTTTTGTTTTCGAACTCCCTTCATCTTGATAAACTAATTTTTTAAACCTCATTTCCAGATCCAGATTTTAACATTACATCCTTTCTTGCGTTGTTTCCGCTAAAAACTTAATTTTTGACGCGAAAAAACTCATGTCACTTTTGAGGTTCAATCTATCACCCCTACATATACTTACTTTATTTCTATACATTCAGGCTATATAAGTGGCAGCGTTTGATGTCTGACGGTTTAGCAATATATATTCTTTTTGATAATGTTCTCTTTATTTTGTTACTAATAAATATATAATATCTTATCTGTAATGTGCATCTTTAAGAGCCAGTCAGAGGCGTGCTACAACATTTGGGTTAAAATTAGCTGAAATGAGACTTTTTGGACAAAGTTTGATAGCATGAACACTGGTATAAGACATAAATTAATGGCTTCAGTTAAAAGTTAAAAGCTCTGTCCATCTTTGTAGCTTCATTGCTACCTATCAAAACTGTTTCTGAAATACTTTGATTGTGACTAGCGAGGTTGCAGCTAGCAGGGAGTATGGGGATGTCACACAGCCCAACCTTCGGTGATCTTGTCGGTAAATAAGATTCAATGGCTTACGTCAGTACATAACTGCATTCTTCGCCAAGTCGTAGTCAAAATAATATTGAAAATACCCTGTCTAGCATCAATGCACCCCCATAGAATAAGGATTTATTGCTAAGAAGATGCTTCTGTCGGTAAATTTACACACCTTTCGGTGAGTTGACAGCTTATTTCAGTTTCTGTCGGTAAATCATTACCCTACACCCCCTCCCCAGAAACAGAGATCACGCGACGCCAGCGCCTGCTAGTGATCTGTAAAAGAGAAAACCAGCAGTTTACTGTACATTTAGGTTTAATGCACCAGTTTAAACCACCAGCTTACTGCACTTTGTATGCAAGCACGCTAACTTGAAGCTATAACATTCTCCACAAAGCACCAACATATGTCTTTAAAGTATCGAGATTCACATCTAGAAGATTACTTTTCTGCACAAAAAGCTTTGCAGATGAATCAGGCAATCTAACGATACCGGTACTTCTGTATTTGAACATGCTAGAGGCACTCATTGCGCTGACAAAAATCAATGATATTGCTCTCTCAAAAAAGCACACACAGACAATCAGCTGAAGATACGAGATGAATTAGAGCCATAATGACAAACAAAAAGGTTAGACGCAACTAATTCAAGTTTCTGCAGGCTGAAAAGGGGTGCATATAAGGACATTATGCCCATCAAAATAAAAAGCCTTCTCCGGGATGTTTTTTAGCCCCACTTTTGATGCATAATGACATACAACCAGTAACTAGAGTGCTAACGGTTATCCATACTGAGAGCGAAATTGTTCGAAAATCAATTTGAATTCCACACATAAGAGATCCCTATTGAGTAAAATGAATTCATTATTTTCAAAAGGGTTTCGCTATAGGTGGGGCACAGCCCTCATGGGTAAGCGTTAGCCCTCATTAGAGAATAAGTCAGACTTGTTAGGAAACTTATTGGAAAGTACGCCTGTATGCGAATCCTGAAGTCTCGAAAAATATAGTTCCTTCTCTGTGTCAGGAAGCTCCTCACTTTCCTCTGTAAGTTTTAGTGAATCTCTTTTGCACAGAGCTGAAGCAGATTGATCTCATTCTAGTTTGCAGAGTGAAGTAATTCTCTCTAATTTTAGACAAATATTATCCTCACTTTGTACCGACTGCTCTTCATGGGTGTATATCTTTGTTGGAGATACGCATCCCTGAAGTTCATGAGCTAAAGAGCATTCCCCTAAAGGGAATCTAAGAGTATGCGTAGAAGGCGTATTTTCCGTTTCCTTTATTGTGAACAATGCAGTGGGATAGTGCATGGTTCGCGCATGCCAACAGATTCCGCGGCCAATGATTGGTTTTTGACATCAAAGCTAAACAATAGATTTTAACAATATGGGGAGTCCTCTGTGTCCCCAACAAATCTAGTGACATTTGAAGAGCATAAAAAAACAAGGCAGTTTATGCCAGCCTATAGGTCGAGTATAATCTCATACCAACTAGTAAGCAAAGCTAATAATGATGTTTTCTTCTTGATTTTTACTATATTACTTTTGATTATAGAAATATGACGGTAAACTGAAGGAACACGCTTACCATGCAAATTGATATAACCAAAATCATTGCGAGAATTAGGGCGTGTTGACAGTGAATAAACTAAAACTTGTAAATGCGCAAAGGAAAATGCAATCGCTTTTGTACGCAAGCAGGTTTCTATTTGTTTATAACTGGTGCTCGTCTCATTTTTACTACATTACAATCCAGCTGGCAATTTCATGCTATCAGAACAGAAGAAGCTACCGAACTGCTTTGTTCTGATTAATTAAGCAAACGATAAGTTATTCTTGAGGAAGGATCATCATGGAATGGCAAGAATGATGGTGCTTGTTGGATTGATGTTTTTTTGTCTTTTATGGCAGAGTCACTTTGCTTCTGGTACGTAATCTGAATTTTGCTATCTCTTTTTAACTACATATATCTTGGAGAAATCTCTTCGCACAAACGTTGGAAGGAATTTCCCAATTTGTGAGGCATTTGTTGGAAGAGGGCTATTCAAGTTGATGCACAATGAACTGCAAGTTGGAAAGTAGAAAATGCAATTACGATTGCTGCCCTCTTTATCACATCCACGCCGGTTTAATTAGATTAATATTACCAGAAATATATTTCTAGTACTATGAGTTATGAGGTAGCTAAAATAAATCTTCCTCAATCCACAGCTGTAAGTTATGGCATCATTCTCTGCGCTAGAACTTAAAAACTTTGATAGGAAAGGTGGATAATGTTATGATGGGTTGTGATTCAAATAAATTCTATTTGATAACAGCAAATTTTTTGAATAATGAATGTAAATATTAACGTCTAGGAAGTGGCATAAATAGGGAGTAGAGAAGGTTGGATGCCTTTCCTCGACTACAAGAAAAGCGAATGCTCGTTATTCCTTACATACGGGCATTCTGTAAATTATCAATTAATCGAGTTGTGTTCTTACTAAACTCTGATCGGTACAAATATCAGCAAAAACTTTCAACGACTCCATGTCCTTTTGAAATTTAACTCAAGTTGCGACACATATGCAGTTGCAGTTTTCAGAGGGTGATAGAACCCTCATTTCAGGGGTATCCAGACGAACTTAAAAGTGGAGGGGCCTGATCACTAAATTAGGGGATAAGCTCAGGTAAAAATAATGAAACATGCTATTTCATAAAAGATCTGGGGGGCAGTTGCCTCTGCCCCCCTCCCGGTTTCGAGGCCCCTGCATTTGTCATATGAAACAAAATATACATTCTTATTTTGGCTTCGATACTTCTAAACTGGGACGTAATTTTTATGAGTAGTCATGGGCGTAGGAGGACGTTAAATTTAAGGGGGCTGTAAATTTTCTGCCCGAAATATCAAATAGAGCTGGAGAGTAGACAGAAAAGTAACCCGAATTTCCTATTGTTCTTTCATAAAATTTGCCCGAGTGAAACGGATTTCTGCCCAACTTAAGGGACTGCAGCCCCCTTGTCTCCCACCTCCTACGCTTATGGGAGTAGTGAAATTAACAGCTAAAAGCCAAATGCTTATTTGTTCATGCAGGACTCTATAAGGGAGTTATCAATTTTGATACTAGGTGCAGCGTTGAAGAATTGTAGAAAAATGAGATAATTTAATTACCTTATTCATTATATTCAACAATATTTGAAACCTAATTTTGAAATGCTGAAAGAAGTTCACACCCCATCATGAATTGGCAAAAAACTTGATGTGGCATTAAAACAAGGCAAGAACTTCTTCCAAACATTCTTCCTCCCCTGAACCCAGCATTTAAAATGACAAGTCCCTATGCACCGTACACGATTGTCACCAGTTAAAATCTATGTGCCATTGCAATCACTCTAAGAAACGCTCAAGCGTATTTCATCAAATAGTCTCTTTCGTCTCACAATGCAGACGGCCTTAGTTACAGCACTGTAACTAGAGGAAATATCATTAGGCAAGCTACAATGAAAAGATATTTATGACTTTTGCAGTTATTATGTGAGGAAGTTAGTGATCGCAATGATAATACCGATACATGTGATAAAGTGTAATTCTTATCAAAGATAGTAGTCATAACTCTCTTATCGTAGTTCATTATAAATGACGGTTATCTACATAGAACTGAAATTGCACTAGTTATTGTGTAATCACTTGCATTGTACATCTTTGTATAAAAAGAGACTTTTGTCATGCAAATCTTCTGCAAGCATAGATTTTCATCAGGCAACGTTATTCAAAAGTCAAGAAAATTTAATAAATTAGACCATACACACAAAATTCCGTATAAGTTAAATGTATAGCCTTGACAACGACCTGCTTTTGAAATTATTGTTCAAAAAATTCAGATTAAAGCAACCTAAGCACTTCAAATGTTTAAGCATCAGCATTTGTGAGGCCCTATTTAGGCATAGAAGAATATGGGATGTTTCTATTAGAGCTATAGGAGATGTAAAATTATTAGGGTGTGGGGCACAGGGGGCATGTACCCCTCACTTTTCACAAATTTTAAGCATAGTGCCTCCTTTGCAGCCTACAGAGCTCACCTTTTCTTGTGAGGGTGGCCTTAAATGCATTTGCTCCTGCTTTCGAAACGGCTCCTACTTCCTTCTATTGGGTGTTCGGAAAAGGAGGCGTGGATATTTCTAGAGAAAGCATAAGAGAAATGTGATATTCTCCAAAGCATTACATTAGATATGGGGTATTCAGAATACTCTAATGAGGTATCATCTTTACTATAGGAAATCAGAAATTGTCAAGGTAATTCGGGATATAGCTACAGTTAGACAAAATCACCTGAAGATTTCTCTTAAGTAGTGAAGTCAGAAAAAGGCTTTTCATATATCTATGTGTGCTTCTTAGCTGGTCTATCGTGTATTGGTAGTCTGTTTTTCTGATGGGCAATCAGAAGTACCGTCAATGCAATGTATGAGATATTTCGGAACTCTCGACTGCCTGCACTATGGCTTCCACTACAGGTAGTTTTAGCTCTAAGTTAGCTTCAGCTGCAAGTCGGTGGGTAAACAAACTAAGCCAACTAATGGGATGTAAAGCCAAAGACATTAAACTTCCATTGCCTACTCGGTTAAAAGGTAGGAAAACTGTTCGGTTAAATTGTGAAAGACCAAAATCAATCGAGAATTACCTTTTTCAGAAGAATCCTTAGTGAAGCCACATCAAGAGCTAACTTTAATGAAAGACCTTATCTGGTACACCCTGAATGAATTAGGACCACTATATTACCACCACTCCCTTGAATGTCTAATACCAGCAACATTTGAATGGTTCGTATTCAAAGTTTGCTTCGTATTTCCACCATTTCGCCCTAATCCTATACAAAATTGCAGTATATTTCATCAATATTGACAAAGTAAAGAAATAGATGCAAAGTTTAATAAGTGAATTGGAAGTAAACACACCCACATATGCAGGTATGCTTGCCGTGCTATGCAAATCGCATAAAATATGCATATCGCATAAAACATCTATATTGCTGAATTCAAAATGTCTAGATACATTAGTGGTTAACCATTTCCATAGTGTTTGCCATGTTGAATGCAATAGCTCTGTGACTTAGTCTAGGTAAGGGGTGGCACAACTGGGGGGTGTTTGGTGGCTGGAATCCCCATATTTTCCATAAGCTATCGTCGGCACAAATTTTCTAAGGTTTCTATGCACTGGCGGCATTTTCACTTGTTAGATTTCCATATTTTAGGCCAAATTGAACGGCGTAGTTCGTTAAAGCTTTCTCGATCGGCTTACTTTCGGCACTCAGGCAGCATTCGACCCCTAAACATTTCTTTCTGATCAGAGCAGTGGCGTATCTGAAGCAAGCTAGAGCTAGGACAACTCTCACTGGCCCTCAAGCTTTTGGGGTCCAAAGTGCCCGCCAAATGTTTCAAGAGACAAGCTTTTTGCACAATTTGTTGTAAATTTTGAGATGGTCCGACTGCCTTTCTAGGCCACTGAATTTGCTACATTTTGACTTTCAGAAAGCTTCTTGCAATAGACCTATAACTATTAGGTCTAATATCTTGCTTTAATGAGTTGTAGCATAAAAGGATCTCCTTTTTATAGCTATCCATAGAAATACGAACAGACCTAGTTTGCTAATGAGTCAATATAACATTACGTAGAACTATAACCTAGTAAAAGAGGTAAATCTTAAATGTTTCAAATATGATTGACTCTATGCTAGAGTTTTTTAACATGCAGTTCAACACAAGCTGTACAGTTCTAAGAAAATTTATGACAGTTCCGCTGAAACAACTGTGGTCAAAAGTTTGCTATTCAGTGTCCCAAGGGTGTAAGAAAGTGACTAGCAGTAAAAATGGTAGATTTTGGTATGAAATAATAGTTGATACACAACCAGAAATTGAAGTGTTAGAAGTAGTAGAATCTATCTACCCCTTTTCGCTAAAGCAGGGAGCTCAATCCTATCTACAAACAGAATTTAATTCTTCTACAAAGCAGCGCTGAATTTTGTGTGCAGTTCCAAATTTTTCTTTAAAAAGACCCTGCTCTATGCATTAACTGTCACAACTTTCATAGCTATGCCACATGTTATATAGTTTGTTCATTTAACAACATGATTTTGCATTGTTTGATACCACGACAATAATACTCTTGCCGTATACCTTATGTTATATACCACATGCATATCATAGTACAATGGTGTGTAGTACTGACAACAGTTTTCCGTATATCAGCAAGCCTGGTCCCAAACCTTCATTGGACATTTGACGTCGATGAAAATAAGAACACATACGAAATGAGGTCAGTCACGCAGAATGTAGGAAACATGCTGAGTGGAACAACAGCTCTGCCGAGTAATGAACGATATGGATCTGTAGCACACTTCAATGGAAAAGATTCTGGAATAATCATCGATAATGTAACGAGTTCTTGCTTCATTGATCCTGGAGTCTGCATACAAGGATTATCGTTCAGCTTTTGGATAAACTGGCAGAAATGGGGAACTAACCCCATTCTTGCTTCACCAAGTAAGTACTTGTTTCCTTTCACCTTTTTTGTTTCAACATGCGTTAGAAAATCTGCTCATAAAAAACTTTGTATGGTCTACCACGAGAGTTTTTTGTGTGTTTTTGGACCTTCCTCATGAACGTTCCATATCAGGTAGTGTCATCCATA
>OLMO02000325.1:11575889-11591309 GCA_900291935.2 Cassiopea xamachana
TGGAGGTCACCGTTAAGATTTGATAACACATAGTTTCCAGACTCGTAGGTAAGCATCATCGCTACTGCATCTTACTGTCCTGTATTATGCAGATATAAGGTTGTAGACGCAAACTAATACAAAGCTTGATGATGAGAACCACACACTTCATTCTGTGTCTTAGGCATAGCTATGAAGCACATGGCAGAAGGCACTCTAATTGCAGAAATCTGGGATGGGCAAAAGTCATGGAATACATTCATTTCTCGTTCTTCGCCGTATAATGGAGTATGGGACAACTATATCTTCACTTGGGACAAGATATCACTTACAATATTTGTGAATGGTGTGTTTTTGCTGCAAATAAATACCACAAGGTCAAGTCGTCATTCTCTTTTGTCTGCTTCATCACCCAGTCTTCCAAGGCGGCTTGAAATTGGAAAGTCCTCATCAAGTAGTGGCTCCTCAGCGCCGAACATTCAAATGTATTTGGATGACTTTCAAATATGGGAAAAGCCATTAAACACAGGAGAAGTGCTTCAAGTGTATCAATCTGGTAAGAAAAAGTTTATTCGGATGCTACCTTAGTTGTCTATAGTTAAAGTCTTCCCCACCTATTTTTCATCGAAATTATATGCAAATATTATGAATATGGAATTATATTAGAAAAAACAACTGCATATTCCATACATATAATGAAGAATGTTATCAATCTTAGGTAGATACGATCCAAGCCTTTTCGAAGTCGAAGACATTTCACTCCAACTCCAGGTATCATACATTTCCGAAGCCGACCTCACAGAAAAGCTTTCTGATGTCATCAGAAGTCAAGTAGTTAGCCGCCTTACAGATTGCTTTATAGCTTGCTTCAAAATCT
This sequence comes from Cassiopea xamachana, assembly GCA_900291935.2. Classification (NCBI taxonomy): domain Eukaryota; kingdom Metazoa; phylum Cnidaria; class Scyphozoa; order Rhizostomeae; family Cassiopeidae; genus Cassiopea; species Cassiopea xamachana. The sequence goes on from OLMO02000325.1 coordinate 11,576,746, forward strand.
CCTCTTGCAAAGTCGTAGGGTATCAAGAGAATGGTTCACAGAATGTATGCCAGTTGAGAAATGGGATCAGCTTTGACGAAAAGCAGAAGATTGAAAATGAACGATTTCATTACTATTGGGTTGACAGAAGCTGATTGTTAGAAGACTAAATCGTAAATATTTGATTTTGTTATGCCATTGTATCGAAAAGAGACTTGCTGTTTTGCATGAAGGAGAGGCTTATTATTGTTACTTCGGAAACCGCACTTCTTTTACAGTATTCGAATTGTGAACAGGAAAAGCGACATGAGACAATGTTTTTTAATGACATCTTGAATCTTTCAAGCACTTTGGTATTTATAGAAGTAGATGTATCGACTCTGATTGAAGAAGATAAGAAAGGCAGGGGTTAAGATTGCAAGTTTTTCTATTGAATTGAAAAAGTACGTGGACTTTTGAGATTATTGAGGTGAGAATCTATTATATTGAGAGATGGAAAGCAAAATCAGCTGCAACTATAAACGGGTAGGGTGGAAAGGAATGATGCTGATGCATGCATTTACATCAAAATTGCCTTTCAGGGTTAGTGCATCGGGAGAATTAGCATTTACATTCTTCAAATTGAACTAAATATTAGGAGTAGATAACGAAAAATCAAAACACGTAGTTATTTAACAATGAAATTTTATGTCAAGTGCAAGTAATTCAGCTATTTGTATCAATGGTGTATGTTAAATATTTGCTTTCAAGGCATCTTTAATCTCGGTATGAAAAGATTTTATTTCTCCTTTTTTATCGATAATACTGCCCTAGAACTCTGTAGATCAGTGGTTCCCAAACTGTGGTCTGCGGTCCCCTAGGGGAACATGAAGGGTATTTGGAGGACCGCGAGAAGCTGCTGAAGTCTGCAAGTTGAAGAGTCACACTCAGATTTTTATGTTCTTCTTAGCACAAAGTTGAAAACCTCGACAGCTCGGCAAACTTATACTTTCAAACCCTGTTTGTAGCTTTTTGTGAAAGTGTATTTATTGCTACTGAGCAGTCGGGATTTGCATCTTACATCTATTGGAAGCTGGTTTTAAATTGCTGATCGCATACCTATCTGTGGAAAAAAAATAGTATGAAAGAAAACTCTTTTTGGAGTCAGTTTCAGTAAAATTCAAGGATGTCTGACCAAGATTCTTTCCTCTACGTGCTTTCTTGTAAAAAGCTGCTACGAACTATGAAATCTTCTTGTCGCCCATAGCAAGCTTGATATTGGGAGGTGCAATCTACGTCAAGGTAAAGGACGTAGTTGCGAGTATTTTTCCGAAGACTCGGCCTCCATGGAGGAGTTTGAAGCTCCAAATCCCTCCTTCCCTCTTCACACCAAACATTCTATAAGAAAAAAATCTACAGAATTGGGCTTTTAAAAAGCAAGAGTTATATCTCTGCAATGATCGTACTTCACTAAATTTCCTAAAAAGTTAATGGACATGCCAGTATATTGCTACAATGCTTATTAATATTGGTGACTTTGAGTAGCATTAAGGCCTCCAAGCACATAAACGAGAGCATGGACGTAGGAGGATATTAAATTTTTTTGGGGGGCTGTAAACTTTCTGCTCGAATTTCCTATTGTTCTTTCAGAAAATTTGCCCGAGTGAAACGGATTTCTGTCTAGCTTTGGGGGGCTGCAGCTCCCTGCCCCCGCCTCCTACGCTTATGAATGAGAGTGTCAAAAAGCTGCTGCTTGGTTCTTTCTTATTCACTCTTTGTGTATTAGAATTTGAAACCAAACCCAGCGTTCAAACCCGAAAACTCAAAGGCATCCACTTGTATGTGTTGCTTATATAAAACTCGGCAACGCAAACACTGTATGATATACGGATACCAGTAATTATGCCATTTCTCAGTGACCACATTTTGTCTATGAAATTAATAATGCAGACGAGAAAAGGCCACAGAATGGTGCAAATTTTACAAACTACTATTCGAAGTTAGAAAAGACCTTAAAAACATGGCAAAGCTTAATTGTCAGTGTCAAAAAAGAAATTTAAAATGGGTACCCTGCTGGACACAGAGAAGACGTAAAAATCATAAAAGAGAACAATACAACGAAGACAATAAGTTACGATATCATAATCATTAATTCATAAGGGTAATCTGAAGTTAGTCATTTTGCTGCTTTTAGCAGAGTAGAGTATACAAGTTTGGTACAGGCTACAAAGATGACTAAAACCGGTTTGATATACTACATTTGCTTTTGCTCACTGAAGTGCATCACTGCGTCCAAAGGTGAGTAATATTTCGTTGTTGTATCTGACTCCTCGACAGTCTGCCTCACAGCTACTGCAATTTGGGGCTAACTGGACCTTCAATGATAAATGGAATGCGCCGTATTGGGTTGTACGTTATAGCATTTTGAAAGCTCACGTTAGGAATTGAAATTGTTCTGTAAAATGCTCTGCTATTGAAGACATGTAATGTAAGATGTTAGAGGTAGGATAGACAAGGCAGCACGGATGAGCGAGGGGATTCAGGGCCAACAGTGAACCGAAGAAATGAGGTTGCAAAATGGAAGTTGCAGAACCTGTTGCTACACACTTTAGATCTTCCAGTGATGACATATCATGTTTTGATGATACAAGAAAAGCCAGTTTCCCATGAATTAAATTCTACGCAGATTGCAAAATAGTCTTGATGTAAAGTCATGTTTTCTGCTTTGTCAAATCGGGGCTTTTACAGTAGTAAAGCCTTGTTTACACTATACAAACTAACTTAGGTTCCCCCCAGATTAAAACTAACCTAGGTTACTTTTTCGTAGTGTAAACGCGAACTAACCCAGGTTCGCCCCAGGTTGACTCGACCCATTTCTGGAGGTGGGTTCGCCCTAGGTCGAACCTAGGTTAGTTTTGTAAAAATGTAGTGTAGACGCAAACCTGGGGCGAGCCTGGGTTAGTTTTTCCTCTACGCATGCTCAACTAACAAAGCACTGTGTACATTTCAATAGAACAGCAGAAAGCTCTCAATATATAGGGAATTCCCGCTTTCGATCAATGCACTTAAACATTGTTAGAACCGCTGCTTGAAAGATACGTAAGTTTTTACAGGTCATATTAGGATTCGGGCCGAAGAAGCAATTTAGCTTCAACGTAACTTGTCGAGAAGTAAGAGGCGGATCTTTGGGAAGTTTGCAAAGGGATTGAAGGCTGAGAATGGCTTGAAAAGAACATGTCAGTCAGTAAAAGAATTCTCTCACTATGTTTTTCCCTACTGCGCACGCGTTGATACCAAGCTAACCTGGGTTTGCCCCAGATTTCGTTTACACTACAAATTTGGAATGCACAAGTGTAAACGCGATTACAACTGACCTGGGTTAGTTTTAACCTGGGGCGAACCTAGGTTAGTTTTGTGCAGTGTAAACAGGGCTTAATACTTACCTCCATATCACATAGCTGGCGTTGTTGATCGTGGTGATCGTCCTAATGTTAACAATACTTATACCTTGAACAAATGTTTACTAAAGTAAATCCTTCTTTTCTAACCACTAAACCAGGCAACTTCGTTCCCGATTTCCATTGGACATTCGATGTCGACGATAACAGATATACATACGAGGTGAAATCTGCCATACAAAATGTAGGAAGAATGCGGAATGGGACTACAGTTGTACCAAGCAATGAGCGATATGGATCTGTGGCACATTTCAATGGTGAATTTTCTGGCATCATTATTGATAATGTAACGAGCTCTTGCTTTATGAATCCTGGACTCTGCACACAAGGATTGTCATTCAGCTTTTGGATAAACTGGCAGAAATGGGGAAGGGAACCTATTTTTTCATCACCAAGTAAGCATTGATTTCCCTTCAACTGTTTATATTCCAGCATGCGTTACGAAGGAAACCCTTAGCCAGGCCTGTGTTTCAGGGGTGACAAGATTGTCCAGGAGGAATTACGTGGTACAAAATCTGAGAGGTTATTTTAGAATTTATGTTATCACACTCAAATTGATAATGTGTACGCATTAAAAGATTGAACTTTCTTGAATGTCACAAGGACCAAGATTGAGCTCAACCAAAATTTCAGGATATCCCTTCTTAGCTATATAGGTTAAGCAACAATAAAATATTGCGAACAAATTCCCAGGGTGGCAAAAATCTGGCATCCTATTGCCCAGGGGTACATTTTCCACCCCATGCCACTCCGTTGCTACTGGCCTGTTACAAGCTATTCATAAAATACGTTGCACCAGTGTGACCAGACTTAGCATAACTTCGGACAAAAATCATCATTTAGCATAAAATCTGGCTTAGAAAAGCTTCTTGGAAAACGCAGCTGAATTATAAATGTCAACAGAAAAGCCACGACAAGAAACATGTCAGAGATTTCATTTCTTCTCTATTTAATGCGACATTCCAGAGTTCATTAGGCTAGTTCGCCATACCGTAAGACGTAACCGATGCTAATTTAAGACATAACCAGAAAGACTTCACCTAGGAAGTATAGGACGTTTCGAGACATTATGCCTCATCCTCAGCTAATGTAAAGTGGCAGTAAGGAGTTTTATAGACAAAATTGGGAAAAACAAGTGGGAAAAATAAGTGGGAAATCTAGAAAAGTAAACTAGCCTAATGAACTCTGGGATGTCGCATGAAATAAAGAAAGGAAATCTCTGACTTGTTTCTCGTTGTGGCTCTTCTGTTGCAATCTGGCATAATCCGAAATCTAGCATAAATCTAGGATATTTTTGTTATCATGTCATCAAAGGCATTGTTTCCGTTAAAAGTACTGTGGTACTTCGCGTAAGTGTGTGTTGCGACGAAAACTGGCTGTTTTAGGGACCGCTCATTATTTATGCCTCAGGTTGGGGCTGAAGAGAAATAGGTTGGGTAAATGATTTTTCAGGCAGCTTTAAGTTTGGGTATATCATTTTTTGTCTTATAAAAGGTTGGGTAGCATACTTTTAATAGCTCTGTATTGGTTGGGAAACTATTATACTTATAGTGCACAAGGTTGGGTAACAAAAATAATTCCCAAATAAACCTTTTCTCTTCAGTTCTCACCTGAGGCATAAATAATGAAATGGTCCTTAGTCAGCTTGAGTACAATGCAGAACAAAGACTGGAAACATCCATGGGTACTACTGTCATCAATGTGATCAGCCATTGTTTTCAAACTGAGATAACATAGGGTTAGAGTCATGTTCCAGGTTGGAATTTGTTATTCTGTGCATATGACAGCCTCTTTTTCACATATTACAGCCTCGTTTTGAAATTTTGTAGTTTTGGTAAATCTGGCATAATTTTTGGACAATTTTGGCATAATTTTTGGACAATTTTGGCATAATTTTTGGACAATTTTGGCATAATTTTTGGACAATTTTGGCATAATTTTTGGACAATTTTGGCATAATTTTTGGAAAAGTTTGGCATAATTTTTGGACAATTTTGGCATAATTTTTGGACAATTTTGGCATAATTTTTGGAAAAGTTTGGCATAATTTCCAAATTAAGATCTGGTCGCCCTGTGTTATACCGCCTGCCACTAGTGTCCTTGCTATATTTTGTAGGTTATGTTTTATGGCTGGTAGTAGCGTTGTTCTACACACTAAAGAAGGGCGGCCTTTTGTAAGGTAGTACGACCACTACTGTTTCTTATTCTCTAAGGAAATAACATGCAGATATAAGATATAAGACAGATATAAGACGCAAACTAGTACTAACCTTGATGATGAGAACCACATACTTCATTCTGTGTCTTAGGTATAGCTATGAAGCACATGGCAGAAAACACTCTGATTGCAGAAATCTGGGATGGGCAAAAGTCATGGAATACATTCATTTCTCGTTCTTCTCCATATAATGGAGTATGGGACAACTATATCTTCACTTGGGACAAGATATCACTTACAATATTTGTGAATGGTGTGTTGTTGCTGCAAAAAAATACCACAAGCCCAAATCGTCACAATCTCCTTTCCTCAAATTCGAACAAACACCCAACACGACTTGCAATTGGAAAATTCTCATCAGATCTTGATACCTCAAGTTCAAAGGTTCGATTGTATTTGGATGATTTTAAAATATGGGAAAGGCCATTAAATGCAGGAGAAATACCTCAAGTGTATCAATTTGGTAAGAATGGCTGAATCTTTGATTCACATTTCAGTAATATCATTAGCGAAATGTAATGATCCCCAAGAGGCGGATCATCTATTACCTTGATTATTATTGTCTAATTAGGGATGGGTCACTAATTAGTTTTGGAGATGGGGTGGAAGACATTCTCATTTATTTATGGACTTTTCTTAGCCCCTCTGAAACTTCTTACTACCCTCTCCAACACACTTCAGAAAAAACTATTTATACTTTTCATGCTTTAAGTGCTGTGAAAGTCGAATTGAGTTACCGATAAATCCATTTTTTTATATGTATGATTAGGAAAATTTTCATCAATCTTAGGTAGATACGATCCAAGCCTCTTCGAAGTCGAAGACATTTCACCCCAGACTCAGGTATCATACATTTCCGAAGCCGACATTACAGAAAAGTTTTCTGATGTCATCAGAAGTCAAGTAGTTAGTCACCTTACAGATTGCTTTGAAGCTTGCTTCAAAATCTCCACTTGCAAAGTCGTAGGGTATCAAGAGAATGGTTCACAGAATGTATGCCAGTTGAGAAATGGGATCAGCTTCGACGAAATGCAGAAGATTGAAAATAAACGATTTCATTACTATTGGGTTGACAAAAGCTGACTTTTGATATACTAAATCGAAGATAACTGACTTTAACATGCTCTTTTTAGTGAAAAAGAGGTTTGCTACATTTCATCATAAAGAGGCTTATCACCTGTAGTTAGGAAGGATATATTCTTTACGCTTTACGCAAGGTGGACAGAAAAAGTAACGTGGCACAAAATTGGAAGACTCTTTTTAACTTAAAGTTTTAAGATAAACTGAGAGTAAGGATTGGAATTATTTTTACTATATCAAGTAAATGCAACAGCTGTTGGAGATAAAATATGTTAAAGCGGAGTAGTAAAATAAATGAACCATTCCCTTAGCCAAGGAGAAGTTAAGGCTTGTATGTTTGAATGAAACATATTGTTGCACTCTACAAATGATGAACTCTACATTTAAGGAGTCTGCAAATTCCAAAAATAAGGTATAGCTATATTCAAAGTCCGTTAGTTCCCTTCTTTTCTTTACCAAACTACTTTCTCTCGAGATTTTGCCCTTAAGGTAATGGCAAACCTTGTGTATAATCTTGTATTATTCTCATAGGGCAATCTGTGAGGTGAGGCTCCACCAATGGTAATCAATCTAATTTCTCTATTCCTTGGCCAGTATAAACACGCTTAATTTTGTCGACTAACCTCGACAGACTCGCACCAGGATCTCATGTATCTAGCAGATCGTGGTACAAGGGGCTCAATGGGTGTTTCATAATTTCTGGGTGGAAAAGGTGGGGCTGGCAAATAATTTTTTCCAATAAAGATAATATATTAAATAGTTTTGTTTTTAGATACATTAGAGCCAAGAAGGCTTCCTTGTTTCTTGCATTGGGCTACATAATTTTATAGTGAAGTTCAGAGCCCCTTTTACCCAAGCCCCCTTCATACTGTCTGACGCTTCCCTCAGCAGGTACAGCACGTCCAAGGATGTAGGAGCCATTCAAAAAGTGATGGGGCACATGCATTCAGGGGGCACTCTCACATGTAGGAAGGTAGAAAGGGCATTTATATAACTTAAAAAGGGCACTTTCTTTAAAAATCTATGAAAAGTAGGGGGCACGTGCCCCCCCCTGTGCTCTCCAGTTCCTACGTCCATGATCATGACAAATTCAATTTTATCCTCTTATCCAATAGTAAATGTTAAAATAGTTTGAGAATCTATACTTTGATCAGTGGGCATTTTACACTATATTGCGTAAAACATTTATAGGATATATTGCACTAGCAATTAATGAAATCATCATAATCGTAAATTGATAGAATGATTATTAGTCAGGCTGACTTTGTATCCTAGCAGGAGGGGTGGCAGGGAAGACTGTATCCCCAGGCTCTTCTTGAAAGGCATTAATAAGGGTACCATTAGAAGTATAAAGACAAAGCTATCTGATTTCTGATTGTGACAAAGATGGATGGCTCGTATAAGTTGTGTACCGAGAACTCAAGGTTTCCCACTTGCACATGCAGTGTACAGGGACAAATTTAGTAGATGATTCTTGGAGGTGTAGGTCTTTGAAGGGCGTTGGGCACTATACCTTTCAGATGACTAAATATTGAAGTCACACCGATTTTTTAATTGCAATATTGTCCTATGTTTAAATTACGTTAGTATTAGAACTCATAAACTTTGAAAAGCAAAACAATCCTATTACTGCAAAAATTTAAAATTTTGAGGCTCACCGAATGGTATGAAAATATTGCATAACTTACCCAATGGTATGAAGATATTTCAGAAGTGCCGAATAACATAACAATATTAAGTGGGTAACGCATCCCTATACCCCCGGTAAATCCGCCTATGGTTGTGCATGAAATGCAAGACAAAGTGAACAACATAAGGTATACGAATACAGTAATAATGCTATTTCACGGAGACCATCGTCTGTCTATGAAATCAATAATGCAGAAGAGAGCAGCGACAGAGTGGTACATAATTTGATAAACTACAATACGAACTTATTAGACACATTGGAGCTTGGTTATCAACGTTGAAAGAGAAAGTAGAAGTGGGGTTCATACTGTACACATGAAGAAGATGCTCAAAAACTATAGAAGACCCTAGTACAATACAATAAGTTCACCAAACGACCTGCGGTTCGTGCACTTTCTCCAAGTGGCCTGGACGATGTTTCAGTCAAAAAGGGAAGACACCATTAAGAGGTCCTATGAACGTAATTTATCCTATCAGAAACAGACCACAACACTTACGCAACTGACTTCTTTCGTTTTAGCAAGTATTCAAATTTGTGCACAACTGAAGGTGGGGAGGAGGTGTTACTTAGACTGCACACGTGCAACCCAGCTTGAGCTCTTGATTTTGAAATGCAGCCCGAGTGCACAACTAATAGAATACATGCTTTTGTTATTCTTTGAATGAGCCTTTTCGGTTATGTACTGAAACCTTTTTAGCTTTTCAAGATTTTCACGATCGAAATTTTCTGAGGACTTTCTTAGCAAAGTTTTTGTGTTGTGATATTTTGCACAACACATTGGAGAAAAGTGTCAAAAATTTCATGTACAATTGTTAAATCGTTGTCATTAACAGAATATAGACGCAGGCGTTTCAATAACACGCACGCATCCATCGCGCTCGATTTGTCACGCGTGCAAAGCTATTCGTTTCATTGGTAGCGAGCAATTTCATTTCAATATTAATTCTTGGTATATGTTAACCCCTCTGATACTAGTTATATCCATGTACAATACATACTAAACAAAGATATTTACGTTATAAACTAAGAATAAGGCTAAAAACAAGCAATTTCTAGCAATAGCTTTATCATTCAAGCACTATGGGAAGCTCTCCTTATGAACGGATTGAATTTGAAATCAGTTGGCAATAAAGTCACTTCACTGTGTTTCAGTTGATCTTTAAAATGTTTGATTCTCACTACAAACAGTAGTGAATTCTAAAAACTTTATGAAGGGGGCTCTAAGTACAACCATACCCACAATTTTTGTGTGGCCTAGCTGCAACCACGCCCATATATTCAAAGATGAAAATATGATAACTTAGTGTACACTTTCATAGTATAAGCAACAATTAGAAATATCTCGAGAACTATATAGCAGTGAATAATTGACCATAGCAATAGAAAATGCTTTAGAAGCAAGGTCAATACACTTTGAAATGCAAAGTCCATACAAGAGTTTTAGGGGGACTCAGTGCCCAAAATGAACTGAAATTTAACAAGGGGGCTCAGCCCCCCTTAGCCCCCTAGAAATCACCCCTGATTACAAACTTTTGTTCTTGAGCTTGGATGACGGTGCAAGTACCGCAAGACCTTGTGTTGTATATTCAACTATCCAATATTCATAATCATGTTAACTTTGTATACACGAAAACCCCTTCAGCTACATAAATATCAAAGTCAATACATCACACTAGATTAATATATAGCTTACATTAAAAAAAGAGAATTTAAAATTTAACTAAGACTGTTCAACCAGGGGGTCGTGCTTGAAAGATCATAAGCTCACCTATAGATCATCAAATACATTTTCAATTGCTTTATGAAGTAGCTCAGCGTTGGAAGTTCCTGATGCTTAAGGGGATTTCATTCTAGATTTTAAGAGCTGAGTATGAAAATCCTTTCTTGGCACACTCTAGATAATACTTCAGTTTAGGGCAGATGGTTTTTGGCTTACTTGCATCTCGTTGAAAGACTTTAAAATATATGTAAAAACCAATGGGATTGATTTTCCATCCTCATAGGTTCATGCAAAATTAAGTACCACATAAAAGACGACCCTTGAAATGGATCTTTTTTTCGATAGAATTGCTATATAAAAAGGACATCTCTCTCTTTTTCTGACAGTCTGATAGTGCAAGATGAAACAGTAATCAATCAGGCCTATTTCACATAGTGCATTTCTACTCCCAATATGATATAAAGGAAAATTTTATAACAGTAATCAATCAGGCCTATTTCACATAGTGCATTTCTACTCCCAAGGGTGTGGAAATAAACAGTTTCCCTGGAGCTTCACTCTTAAGCCTCTATCGTCTACATTTTTTCTCAAAGAATAGTTTTGGAACCAGCCCTGAACAATTTTGCAGTAAATATAAATCTAACCTGTAAATAAGCTAAAACTAGGGGAGATCAACCCCCCAAAAAAGTGGCGTCAATAACATGAAAGATAATTGGCTAGGAAGGGGAGAATGGTAGCGAATTTGGTGCTCTTGTCGAAGAATTCAGTTAAGAGTACTGAATATGATTTGATTGGGAATGATTAAGCCATTCTTGGGAATATTTAAAGCTTTATCATATCTTTAGTTAAGTAACAAAAAATGTATGTAAAAAACAGCGCTTGTCAACGAGCCTACGCGGGCGATCAACAGCGCGCGTCCGATTTACTCATGGAAAGGCCTTTAGACGGTTGAAGGGTAGCCAATGTAGCGTCATAACGTCTTATACACAAATCATTCGAGTTTTATGTTCATGTGAGTTTATCACCATTCTTTGGCTCAAAAATCTTGAATTTTCAGTTATCTTTTAGGATTCTAGTACTACTTTTTTGCAAGCCACTTTCTTATAGAAAAAGGTGTACAGTCCCGCTCTTCACTTTGATGAATCAATGAAGTAAAACCACGTAGAGACACTGAAAGAGCGATTCAACAAAATCAATACCAGATTGAATTACATGAATATAACATATACTCAGTGATTGAATAGTAACATAATTTACTAATTACGATACACTTTTGCAGCAGCCAGCAATGCCTTAAATGTTTCTTCACCTGTTGGAATGATTTGGTCGCTAGGCAATATGAAGCCATAGCGACCTTGGTCTCTGAGCTCAAGAGCATAGGAATATCGGACACCAAGTATGCCATACGTCCAGTCTATACTGCCTCCAGCTACTGAATCTACAAGTTAAATAGATTAGGCTCTCACAAAAAGCCCACTTATTAGCAATGTGCAGAAAATACAACTGGGGAGCCTAAAAGCAATATACTGTATGGAGGCAATGCTTCTGGAGGACATCCCAAAACAGAATTGGCGTCAGTAGGCGTTAGAAGAGGGGTAGGAGCTTATAGTTACTGTCAGATCATGTTAGCCCCAGAAGATTAAAAACCCTTTTCTCGGGGCTATATTAGAAGTTTCAGTACCATGGTAGCAACATTTCATATCCCCCGTCAGAAGAGTCGGCGCTCCAGCGGAAAATTCCTGGCACCATCTCTCACCCAAGCACATTGAGATCGTGGGACTTTGCTCCTAAAAAAGTCTCCAGACAACAGGTCTTGTACAGAGTGAACTCTTCTGTCCTTTCTTTTTCTGCTACTTAATTGTACTGTTCTGATACAATGCTTGAAGATCAAGACTTCTACAGTACAATTCATGCAACTTTGGTCAAATGAAAGGTGATATGCCAAAATCATAGGCTAAAGGTGATATGCCAAAAATCATAGGCTAAAGGTGATATGCCAAGATTGATATGCTAAATGTTATACGATGAAGGTGGCACACCAAAAGGTGTTATGAAGGTTCAATAGCTTGGAAATGCATCTCGCAAGCATAGATAATAACATTTATAAAAAGTTCTTTTCATTTCATTCTATACCATTAGCACACAGCAAGCATCTGGCATATTTGAGTGTACTTACAAATGACTCTCGATGGAGGACCAACTCGGTAGGATGTTCGGTGAACCGAGAATAAAGCACTTGTGGCAACGTCGGCAACTCGTTTCTGCAAGGTAAAATAATCACAATAAACTTTAACTTCAATGTTCTTTATTCGGCAAGGAAAATGTTTTCATATAGTAAAGGTGAATACATACCTTTCCGTTCCTTCCTTAAACTTAAAGCATTACAGACTTTCAATGCTAAATCTAACTCTCCTAGAAAAGTTCAAGCCAACCATTTCAATATAGATCACGTGTGTTTACTACCCATTTTTTGCCCCCCTTCCTTCTCTCAATCACTAGGAGCCTGAATTAATTGGTGTTGCAATTGGCTTTGGGGGTGGTGTTGCAATTGGCTTTCGGTATCAAATTTTGTAAAATTTGACAGGGCAGTTATGATCTAAAAAACAATAAACAGTCTCTGCCCCGATAGCCTAAAAGGAAAACTTGTTACTAGATCTCAAATATCTAACTATTCAACAAGAAATTGCTTGCATTCTTGTTGAATAGTTCTAGAACATTCCAAGACAAAATCTAGAATTCCCCCCAAAAATATTTCTATTATGGTGCACAGACGTGGAACGAAATCCCATTACATACAAAGGCTTGTTTAAATGATCCAGCATTTCACCCAATATTTCAGCCAACAAATTTCAAAAATCTTGGGAGGGGTGTTCAAATGACCCAATATTTCATCCAACATTACTATGCAGGTTATGATTTGAATACGCTGTGAAGGACCTGTGCGTTTGAGACTAGGAATCACAATCAAAATGCAAATAGCTTGCGATCTTTTTAAGGGAGAACGCATGCGCAATGCCAAAATAATGTTGGCTGAGGTGTTCAAACGACCCAACATTTCATCCAGCATTTGAAAACAATGGCATTGTTGGCTATCGTGACCCAACATTTTTGACTAGAATCAAACTTCACCCAACATCGAAAAAGTCAATGTTGGGTGACCCAACATGGTGTTGAGACGATCCAACTTTTCACCCAACATCAATGTTGGATAAATGTCGGGGGAAATGTTGGATCGTTTAAGCAGGGTTTAAGAATGAGTTCAACGATTACCTGGTTCAAAAGGAAATTAAAGAAACTATTGCATAGTTAGCAACATTTCACAAAGCACGATCCCTGGGAAGACCAGCAATATCTACCAATATTATTCTAGTTTAGTTTAAAATTTTCATTTACTTTTCTTTGCATATGCAATTAATAGCTGAAAAGAATTTTATGTTTAAATAAGATGAAAAATTCTTTCCTAGTCGTGTCATCGCAAAGTATTGATAGCACTACTGCAGAAGATTGTCCAAGAAAAATAATGCCATCAAACACGAGAACCGCAAAGTGTAAAGATACTTACAATCTCAGTATAATCATTAGGATACCGCGTTGTATAAGACCACGGCGTCATCCAAAGCTGGCTGTAAGCATGAATGTCATAGTATGCAATAAGCTGCCTTCTGATGCTGTATAAGTATCTTGCAACACTTAGGACTTCAATCTCCGAGAACGGTTGCGTACCAGGATAGATATCTGAACATGGATTTGAACTGGTTCCAACACCTTTAAATAAATCAAATAGAAACAAGACTTTATCCCATTACAATGGAACAGAGCAAAATAAAACCAAATTACTACTGTAAGATCATCCCAAATCTATAGAAGCGTATCTGAATTAACTTTCCAAAAGCAAACTGTTGGCTGACAATATTACACAAGTAAATGTAGCCAAGTCCTTGACCAACCTCATGCTATAAAAATATCGACACAAAAGAGTTAATTCTCCTTTTCTCTTATGATAGACTTGAACATACCTCCCCATTTGAAATTCCAATTTCTGTTTGGGTCAGTACCCATGCAACGTGTTCCAGAGTTGGGAGACCTTGTCTTTCTCCACATTCTATTGTTGGTGTGGGTGAAGACATAGCCATCAACGTTAAATACTGGAAGAATTACCCAATCGTATTTCTGAACAAGGCCCACCACTTCTGGATCTCTAGCTGTGTACTTTTCAAGAAGCTAATGATAATGAAAGATTGGTCTATATATTAGAACTAAAATGGCCATGACTATTGAGTTTCCTATATACAAAGTATTTGCAAAATCAGGGAAGTAAATTTTCCTAATTTTCCTTGATTTCGACCCTCTTTCTCTTTATCTCTCTATCTATCTATCTATCTATCTATCTATCTATCTATCTATCTATCTATCTATCTATCTATCTATCTATCTATCTAT
>OLMO02000325.1:11601910-11644579 GCA_900291935.2 Cassiopea xamachana
CTGTAACTTCACTTCACATCTGAACGTCTTTCTGAAGGAGTTAAACGCAACTCTTGCACACTGTTTTTATCCCAAAATTAATCTTGAGATGAAGAATAGCCTACTTTCGAATGGTAGCGAAGAAAAATTACTACCAGAAAATAAATGGTTTTTTAAATTGTTTGTTGAAAGAGACAAAAGCTGTCTTTTGTTTCATATAACAATAAGGAAAACACTAGATCAAATCAAAATTTGATAAGCTAGTAAGAAATTTATGGCCAGAACAGGAAAAGCAAAACAAAACCTGTTATCAAAGCAACAATGAAGTTAGTGTAAAGAAAATAAAAGAAAATATCTGACAACTGTCTACTTCAATTGAAGAAGATACAGAAGTTGTTCACACTGAAAGTCACAAAAAATTTAGTTTAAATCATAGGATAGAAAATCAGACTTTAAGATAAGACTATAATAACAATGGCGATGTTATTCAATGTTACTTGAAATAAGAAATGGGCAGTTAGATAAGAAAGGTAAACACAATAGTTACCTGTAGAAACAATTTTACTTGCCTTTCAATCGATGTGATTTGTAAAATATTGCAAAATCACATCATTCGACGAACCGGCAGCTCTCTTCCGCAGTATGTTAATGTTTAATCCATTAATGCCTTACATAACATCTTAGGTATATATTTGCTCATCTGATTATTTATTTAAATAGCTATATTTATCTAGCTTGGTGGTCTAGGCTAGGGGATATATGTCTGTACATACGCGCGACTGGAATATAAAATTAGCGAAGAATGAAAATGGGCATATCTTCTGGGTAAATCCCCTCGGAAAATCGTGATATGCTACTTGAAGGAAAACACATAGTCGGTTAGATATGTCATTGAAGAACTGGCTAGCTAGTCATCAGTATGATGACATATCCAACTGGTAATGTACTTTTCTAGGCTACGTTACCTGGTTAGCTAACCAGTAGTTTATTACCAGGCTTATCAGGCTAAACTTTCTTTCCTATGATCTTCATTAAAAACTTTTTTGCTGCATCATTTATTATGTCCATTTAAATTTCAATTTTTTAACTTTAGACAGCCTAGAGGCACAGGACCTAGTGTGAAAACAGCAATATTTACACTGAAGTGGTAATCCTGTGGCTATTAAAAATTCGTATATTTTTAATATTATAACTACTATTATTTGGCTAGATGGTCTGTTTGAAAGCTAGTAAGTACTTAAATACATAGGTAAATTACAAAGGCGAATGTTTAATATAACCTTAATCCTCGCAAAATTGTGCAGGCCATTCGGAATTATCAATGATCAATCACCATAGCAATTTTCATGGGTAAGCAATAGAATTTCAGGAGAACAAAACATTTCGAATCGAGGATTCTATAACAAAATTGGGTTCCATGCTGACTATACAACCTAGCCACTGAATTTCAACCGTTACGTCTTATTGGATTAAATTACAGCGGTCTACTTTGATACAGCAAATGCATAGAAAAAGCAAAATTAGAAAAAACACATTGAAAATTCTAGATATCTAAATTTTAAAGAGTCTTTCACATCTGGTTTTATGTAAAATGAGAGGCCCGCTGATAATAATTCCGGTCACACCCGCAATCCTCATTACGTTATTCCTAGAGCTTATACCGTGTTTCTCCGCCTATAATTATAATCTTCCCTGCACATAAGCACCCCCGCAGATAAGCCACCTTTTCCTTAACCCATGCTTCACTCTGCATATAAATCCTCCGCAGATAGACCTTATAACATTGCTTCCGAGGTTGATGGAAAGAACAAATTCACGAATAGTATTGTATCTATCTTATCAAATATCTATCGCTTTTTTGTGAAGTTTTGTACCACAGAGTTTATAGGCACTACAAGGTAACTCAATGCCTCACATAACTAGTTATTACATCGATTGTTGTCAAAGATAATGTTACTCTCGCTGTTTAAGCTAGCAAAACTGAGAATTTTGGATCATTTTCTCACTGAGCATTTTCTTACACCTCGTATAAGCCCCCCCCCATGGATAAGCCCCCCCCGCAGATAAGCCCACGAAAAAAAACCTTACGAACACCGATAAGCCCTGGGCTTATAGGCGGAGAAATATGGTATACGATTACATTGTAAAGTTTCGAGGGCGCAACTCAAATAGCATCATGACATCATTTCAATGTCCATGCACGAGCATATCTTCAGAGTAAAAGCAACAATCGCTGAATGGTTGAAATTTGTGTCTTCGTAACTCTTCTCTTCAGAAAAATAAATGACAACAAGCAAAAAAGATATTCTGCTGCAAGCAGTGAAAACGCTCCTTATCAATCCTCTAGCATTGATTTCATTAACATACAGATATATGAATCTCCATACTCACAAAGCTTGGGTATAACATATTTCGATAAACAGTCAGCATTGTGTATCAAAGATTACATTACATAGCCAAGTCATTAAGTGGCCAAATTTAATCGGCTGATAGGTAATACTTCAAAGCAGAGAGCCATTGGTCGAGACATTAGTCTCAGAGCTCTTTATGTCTGATATCACCTCAATGCTTTATTCCATGAAGCTGAAACGGCAGCCAGATCAGATGAAGTGCTACAATTCTGAATATAAAATTCACGGTTCTGCACATTCCATCACTTTACAACACATCACTATCCTCGAATTCTAACCAAGAGAAAATCGAAGCACTGCAAGGTAACTGCATCATACCATAATGCATTTCAACTTTCTCTGCTTCAACCTAACAAGTATCTCTTTGTGTAGAAGTTCGATGAAATCTCTTTTTACCTGCAAAAAGGGTTAGGAACTAAATAAACTAGCACACATAAAAGGCATTCATACCATTAGAAATACGAAAATTAAGAGAATAATGCATAAGGGTGATGTTCTAAAAGCTTCTAGAAAAACATCAACGCAACGTGGCACAATTACCTCCGGGATATCAACAAGTGTTCTCTTTTTCGCATCTTCAAATCTCCAATCAATCATAACATATTTTAGTCTTTTGAACTTTAAAAATCCTGAAATGAAGAGCATTTGAAGGTGATTAGAAGATGCTATATTTCCTCGCATGGATATGTACATTAAATGAATAATACACAATACTGTAGAGCACTGGAATTAAACGAAGTATACTACTTTATAAGAACTTTCATCTACCTTCAGATTTAAGCCGCAATATCCTGTTTGGAGTCCCTACACCGAGATGAATTATCGACTTTTCCAGGAACGCTTGCTGGTCCTCCAACTAAAAACACGTAAACAGCTATGGTGAGACATCGTAGGTAAACACAACAGGAATGACCACAAGGGAGTCCTAAAAGCTCACAGACCAATTCTTAAATTAAATTTACATTCTGTCCTTTTCTTTAGCTGTGTAACTCATCGATGTATTTGATGACAGCAATAAGCTACTGTAACCCATGCATTACTAGGGCTAGAAGAGGTTTCTTAGCGAGCACAAAGACTTCACAACTGTAAAGATTTACTGCGTTTTCCTTGAACACAAAAAGTGCTACACCCGAGAACATAGGCTCCAAATCATTGATTGTACGAAAGCTCTGATCACATCTAAATTCTTCTTACCGTATTAGCCAATAGCAACTCTGGAATTTGACAAAAAACGTAACTCACCACTAAACTTAGGCCCATTCCAGCCATTGACTGCAAGGAGAATTGAGATGTGATCAGAGCTCTCGACCAATCAAAGATTTGGAACCTATGCTACACCTGAGAACGACCACAGGTGCGGTGTATTCAATGCGGAAGCACAACCTAAAAAATTTAGACATCAAAAATTCCGCAATTCTTTCGCTTTGATGAGCCAATGTTTCAAAGGAAACTTCAAATCAAAGCATAGATCCTCGCTCAGAAAGCAATGCTTCTGTTATGTACACCAACGCTGAAAATAGTCCTGCAAACAACCCAAATATTTATTTGTTTTCTGTCAACAAACAATTGCCATAAAACTTTCCAAAAAAATGCTGCATTTCTTGTCAACATATTCAATTTGCAAGTGAACGTGTCATTCTGTTGCTCCCTTCTTTGTCACTAAACCAAGGCTACTAAACAGATACGATACAATAACACAGTTTGAATCTGTAAGCTCTAACGTATGTATCAAAACATCAACAGTAACAAAAGTCTTACCTTAAAATGCTTGGCGAATAGTTTTGCAGTCTTACATTGCGGAGTCTTCCAATCTTGCACTGCCCTAGTGATGATAAAAAATAAGCCTCTTTCACATTTATGCAGTTGGCATGGAATTTCTGTCTGGTAAATGAAATCAATCCGATATGTGCTACTCAATTTTTGAAAAACTTATTTTGAACTACTGAACTGGTTCAACAATGACTGAAGGAACATATCATCAAAGTGCAATCTGAAGTCATTGATAGTAAGAAAAAACTATAAAGGAGCATGGTTAATGTGTGTGAGTCAGGAAACTTCAGCTCCATTTGGAGTAGGGCTAATCCCTGCTATACCAAAAAGATGGGCACCGCACACCTGGCAAAGATGCCATAGAAGGAAAGTAGCCACTTTTATGAAACTAACGGGACTGCCCTAGGCAATTTTGTCCTGGGAAATCTCATGAATAAAAAAGAATTTGTCCTCTACAGTACTGAAAAACTTTTGCTTCACAGATGTGGATTGTTACATTTTTGACTAGAAGGATGCATTCAAGAAACATAAAAAACTTTTTCTATGAAAATTATGACAGATTGTTACCTCAAGACATCAACAGATCTTTTAGCGGAGGCAGTAACAATCAACATTACAGGGCAGCCTTTGTCTTTATCTTTGAGGAGTGCCATATCATTTTTCCAATCTGGGATTGCTATAAAACATTGCAACTATATCCTAAAACACTATATATAGATTTGTAAGTTATAAAAACTACTAATACTTACAATACATTTAGTTGTGCTAATAGTGTGTACTATTTGGTGCCTATTAGAAGAGGGATTGGAAAATTGGATGGGGAGGGCTGGAATGAATTTCCTAAAGTTAATAGGCAAGCTAAGTGCAACAATTAATCTGATCACTCCAACATGTTTTCAAAAAGATTAAACAAGGCACTATAATGAGTTTCTCTAATGCAGTTCTCACTCTTATCTGACCTTCAAGATAGCCTGTGAGTTGTAACAAGAAAATTCAAAAAAATTTGAAAAGCTTGCTACTAGAGGGACATCTATCTAGTACCAATGAGCCTGAGTGTTACATGAATCCAAAATCTTGTTGTCACATACATACATATATACACATATACTACAGCAAAATGATTCAAATCTTTAATAAACTAATGGAATTAAAATATTATTCTTACTTTTTTGTAAATATCCACTAAGATCAGTGAGTGACACAAAATGGGAATCAAAAGACAGAAACTGATCACCTAGTACAAAAAAATGAACTGTGCTAGTTGCATTTGGAACTTGAAATCTGCAAAACTGGTGTTCATCTATTAGCTAAGCAGTTGTTTGAAAATTCAAGTTTTATAACAAACAGAGGCAAATTAGGCAGTACTGTAAGTGGAGCAAGTTTTATTACAAAAGGTGTCTAAAATAACAGAAACTTTAACTTTGTTGACCATTGCATGTCTAAAACTAACTGAAATTCATACATAAAAGCAGCAATAAAAGGCTAACACAGAGTTTTGATTTGAATAAAATGTGAAATTGCTAATAACCACATGCAATGGTATTAAGGAACAAATAAACAACGAACAGAAGTAAAACTGGGAAATTCATGAAACGAAAGATGCTTACTCTAGAGTATAGAATAATCAGTGGGTGGGAATAATTGGGGGAAGGAAAATTTTTGGAAATTAATAATTGGGGGAGTGGAAAAATGGGTGGGATTGAGAACAAAAATAACAAATTGGTGAAGTAAGTAATTCAAACAAACATGTCTATTCATATGCGATTCACTTTATACACTGTTCCTTGCACTTCTGTATCTGGGTTGTATTTGATTGCACACTGCAGCAAACTCATTCTCTGAGAACTGATTTCAGATTCTCTAAATTCAACAATAGAGCAGTTGGAATAGCAATGGTGGGGGGGGGGTGGAAAATTCCCAAAAAGTTAATAATCAGGATGGGACAATTATTCAGCCCTCTAGAGTACAAGATAAGAGTCAGAATGTACCACAGATTGAAAAGAAGGCTACAAGTGAAACTTTCATGATATCTAGGACATTCATAGATAACAGAATTTTTTCCATCAATTTGATACCATTACTAAGCCATGAAGGATATACACTGACCACTTGGTTGTAAGTCTTCTAGCTCAATTTCTGAAAGCCTTCCTTTGCTTTCTTTCATAAAGAATGCCCAGAGGGTATTTTCATCTATTTTTCTGCTGATAAGATCCTCCTAGATAAAAAGTTTAAAAAATGTAAGAAATTACCTAAGGAACTATTATCAGTCTAGGCCTAACTGTTTACAATTTAATGAGCTGGCAGTAAACAGTCATCAAGTGAATAAACGGTTGGATGACTTTTGAAGCTAGGAAAGCTATTAGTGTATGGAAGCTTGAGCTTGATAGCTGGTTTTTCACTGCTCCCTGGGGCAATGTCCAAAACTAACTGATTGAAATAAAAATGGCTTGAGCAACATAGAGAGAAGCTTTTATTGATACATCTGCAAATAAAACCATACAGTTGTCTGAACTACTGATCTAAATGCTTGCTAGATATTAAAAGCCAAGTTGTGAAAAAACATTATTGCAAGAATTATGCTTACAATCAAGTTATTTACCTCACAAAAGAAACTACATATTATGCATACCTTGTTAGCCTTTGTCTTTCTTTTCTTTGATTTACTGCTCTGTTCCTGTAAATTCTTGTCTACTTCCTGTAGCAAAATAAACATTGCCAATATAAACATAATTAATTCACTATAATAAAGATGATATGCTTGATATTGTCTGATTAGAAAATGTTGACAAAGCAATAGAATAGTAAGGACAAAATTTGAAAAATAGGAGCTATCTCAAAAAATAAATTAAACAGTCCTAAAAATAAGATAAAAAACTGGTCTGAAGAAGAATACATCTGCAGGGTCTGCTGTTAACTTGTTATTTTAGTGTATAATACTTTGTATATAGTTGTTTGGCTTTTTGTATTATAAATAGTATTGTAAATACCAATTTTAATTATGGATATATGAAAATGAATATAAAAGTCTATGGAAGTCCAGACTGCAGTTGAGACTCTTTTTGTGCTACATCTTTGGCAAGAAAAAGTCTTTGTAAATACTTGCCAATTGTAATTTTGGTGAGATCTATTAGCACTTAGGCCAAGTTTACCTGAGTTTTATCAGTGCAACTGGTGAGCCATATTCTTTTAGAAAAATTTTGGGTAGAATCTGTGGCAAAAAAAAATCCCAGAATGCATACTGCATCCAAGTATCAAAGCACAGTAGAATTTATCATACATACTTTAGATGTGTCAGTCTTTCGCTTCTTGGAATTCTTTTTGTCTGAACCTGCCAAGTAAATATCCTGAAAATCACACAGTAGTTCCAGACTGGAAAGTTTCTTGTACGCCCACAATATCTTGTCTATGTACTGTATAGTATGCTTTCTAATATTAGACATGCACAATCAGTCTAGTGGTTTTATGGCTGCACATTTGAAGAGGCAAAAAGTCAAATACTTCATACTATTCCCAAAAGTTTCAAAATCTGATCAGTGCAAGAATTCTCAAATGTGCACCATGAATTCTTAAAAAGTGAAATTTTCCATGCAGTAAACAAACTTTCCAGTTGACAATGTCATTAGGTATTCAAATAACGAGGCATAATAGTAGCACTCAATCCAATGGAGAAATTGGAAATATCACAATATGAAGTTGGAGTACTGACCTATGTGTATTGTAAAACATCAGCTAAGAAATGAGTAGTATACTATACTATTACAGGGGCCGTTCCATGGGGGGCCATGGGTCATATAGTATACTATACACTTGTATAGTATATTACAGTACTCATAGTATACTATAGTGGGTATACTATTTGTCTTTCTAATCCTACAGTACTATTTGTACAAATACAAGTTTTTTTATAAGAAAAGAGTATATAAGAAAATGAGGCTCAAATGGCCAAAATTTTAAGTAAATCTAAAGATGGAATTCAAATTCGAGTAATTGCAGGTCTCCAGCCAAACCACACTCCGAAGATCCCAAAGGTGGAGTTAGCTTTCCTGTTGGCGTGGATATAGCCTAAACTATACTCTTTGGCACGCTGACGCTATAAAATACACATCTCGACGCACCGTTCTTTGCACCTCAAGTGTACGCCAACCTTCGACGTTGGCGTACACATGAGGAGCTACTGGCGTACCTCCGGAGTGAGGTTTGCACGGAATGCACCCTGGTAAACAAAGAAAGTGTAATCCATTTTAGCCAGTTTATTTGCGGAAAAGTGGAGAAAATTTAAAGAAAATCTCAGGCTCAGTTTAGGGAAAGCTCCAGAACGTCGAGGCTCAGGAAAAATGATGGTGTTCTCATAAAAAAAACGTGTGGTACTATAGGAGTAGAGCATACTAAAAATAGACCATGCCTTACAACTGAAATTCTAAAGAAATGTTCCCAGATGATCAATCAAGCTCAAGAGGAAAGCATAATGAGCAAAACAATTGAAGAGGTTGTGAATGAAGTACGGTTGCAAAAAAGGAGGTGAACCGAACCTTGATCTTCTTGAATCCACCACTGATCATCGCACAGATCGTCCGCCATTATTCAAATTTCTTAACTGGAGCATCCACACGAGGCTATTCGAACATGGCACACTCTAAGTTGACCACTGATCACATGATTTCGTATCACATCTAATTTTTGGACAAAGTAGCAGACACTACTGTGTGTGTTTTAGATTTTGCTGAAGTATGAAGCTGCTTGTTGTATTTAATAGTCTTCCTGAAATTATGTTTCTGTGGTACGATGAAGATTATTTGAAGCATCTCAAAAAGTCATTAAGCCGTGATGAGTTTTGGGGAACTTTCGATGTCGACAAGGAAGATGTAAGATTGGATGTTATAGGCCAACGTTTCTCACCGTTGATCGCTTCTCAAAAATACATGCTAGATATTGGAAACCCATATTCATCAATAACATGTGAAGATGGCAGTATTTTAGTTATTCGTCAGTTTGATGACTTGTTCTATATATCGTTATGTGGTGATGGTGAAGAATCTGAGTGGTTCCTTCAGAGAAGACTTTGCTTTTTCCGTTATCTTGTAAATGCTACGTTTGGTCCCTCTACGGATCATCTGAAGCCAGTTTTAACGCTTAAACGCCAGGAAAAGTGGCAATATCTGAAAGGAATACTGGACACCTGGCATACATTGTGTAGACAAGAGCAAATGTTTCTTGTGGAGTCTATAGAAATCTTAAGTGTGAATGCAGAACTTAGCTCGAGATGTTTGCACCTTTTAGAAGAAGTCCTTTCAAAAGCCAACAAAGAAAATACAGCTGTGCATTCATTGTTGTTTGTAAACAACAAGCTCTTAGGCCTGTATTCCAAAGCTAGTCTCCAGGAATTGAAACCATCTGATATTCTTTTGTTAATTGTTTTTGTAAAAGAGAAGTTCAAGTACTTGGATCAGTTAGTACCGTATTCTTTGAACAGAACACCTCCACAGCTTGCAAGTAGAAACCCCAGTAAAAGTACTGCCTTTGCACAGAAGGAATCAACATCACCAAAAGAAATAAACCAAGCTACTGCAGCATGTAAATCTGTTGGCTCACCATCATCAGTAACTGATTTTATGTCAGCAAATTCAACTCCAGGCATTGACCCATCATGTCATTCTGAGAAATATCACACGCCCCATGGATCACCAACATCTATATCCAGTAATGAAAGAGATGGAAGCAAACAAAGATACTACTTAGCAGAGCAAGGCAATGACCCAGATGCTAGTGCTGATAACAAAAGTGAAACTTCACCAACTAGTAGTGAAATATCTGCAGGAGCTGCTTCCAGAAATCCATCTCTAAAGGAAACCTCAGCAAATAGCAACCTTAATGTAGAAGAAGAAACTCAGAAGCACCACAGAATTCAGCTTTTCCTCAAAACTCAAGACTGCCCTTTTACACCATGTGATATAGATATGATCAAACTTGATTCAGCAACTGTACTAGTAACAATATCAGAACACAAAATGGCAAAATATGCTGTTTTGATTTATGAAATTTTGAGATTTCTTAGGATACTTCTGAAAAAGCATGGGCTTACGATATTCTCAGATAAGAATTTTACAGGAAAGCTTTTTGAGAAACTAGATGGTTGTATAAAGGTACTTGTAGAATCAATAAGTAAAAATTCAGATCTACATTATGATATCCTTTTAAATAACATCTCTATTCTTAAAGAACGATGGGAATCTGCTAAGCAGAATGGCTTACGGGGTTACATGGACTCTGAAGAAGCAGAAATGCCCTCACAGTTGTATACACCTCTTATGGAGGTAGTCAAGGGAGTTAGAGCAGTATTTGCCTTTTTGTTTATCCAGTTGAAACAGGAGTTATCTGAGAGACACATGAAAGTTATGTCATCAATTCATGACTTAGCTATAAGCCGATTTTCTGACTTCAGTAGCTATTTACAGGTCCGTGGCCAAAGGAATGTCACAATGACTGCATACTACAATGACTTTCCAGGTCTGGTCCATTTTATTTATATAAATCGTTCCACAAATCATCTTATTGCACCATCCATCAACCATCAAACAGAATCAACAGGAAATGTTCAACATGTCATCAAGCAACATGTTTGGGAGATGTGGCAATATGCTGAAAGTCATGTGAGTAAGGGATACTCATCGTTCATCATAAAAGATGGAGAATTTATATTTTCTTATTTTATATGGTTTGAAGACACAATGGGAAAATCACTTTCTGTACAGAGGAACCCAAAACCCAATTACCATAGAAATTTTACTGGGGTGATGTCATCAGACTTTTACAGTGATCTTATCAAGCATTGCTTTCCTACACTGAATGCCAGTTCAGTGCACTGTTATGAACTGTTTTGCATACATATAGGAATTGTAAATAATAAGTTTGTAACTGCATCATGTAAAAAATTGGCTGCTCTTTTGTGGGAGACCTCGGGAGAAGCAAGCTCCCCCATTGGATTATTGTGATCATGGACAGCCCCTTTACACAGTGCTCCAAGACAGAAAGATGGGAATGAAGCAGAAGCTGAGGACTATGATTGTTATATAGAACCATAATATTGCAAGATGGAGAGAAAAGAGAAGGATTTCCTGAGAGCTGTCAAATTTAATTTTATCAGATTATACTTTGAATAATGAGGATTAATGAAATATTAGCTATGTATTTGTCTATTTATGATTTAGTGCAGTGAAAGATTCACCATTAAGTGATCAGGCTCCCCTTTTGAGCTTTTGTCTCTAAGAGGGACATCAAGTTCATCACTTGGTTTTAGTTTGTCAATGTTGTTCAGGAACCACATTGAAGCTCTTGGTGGGCCAAATTGTTGATATCCCTGTTTTATATGGAGAGGGGCTAACTGTTGTACAAGGCTAGCCATCACCAAGGTCTTGCCTTGCAGTTCACATCCTTACACAACTCTCTTTGTTTAAAAAAGGCAAGATAGACTAGCTGTTGTAAAAGGGCTGGCCCTTTTCATTACAAGCAGGACCTTAGATTTTTGAGCCATCTTATTGAGGCCCACAAAAATATGTGCCAGTATTTTTTGTGCTCTAGTTCCATCCTTTTGCAAATGAATGCAAAAGCTAGTACAATATTAATAGCTGTCTATGGAACATGAATCTCTTGGTGGACTATATATTGTCTCCAGATTTTCTTCACTTCCCTCCTGTTTTCTGATCAAAATTATATGTCTACTCAAGCCATTTTGGCCATTCCCTCCCTTTTTATATTAGTAAACTGAGTAATTGAGCATTTGCTGATGCCTAGACTGAGAAGAGCATTGCAATTAAGATATACACGTTTTTTTTGTAGGAAAACTTTTATAAGAAAATGAGGCTCAAATCGTCAAAATCGTAAGAAAATCTTAAGAAAATGACGAGGCTCAATTTCCACAATATAGTGTTTTTATAGGCCAAAAATCGATATTTCTTCGTTATTGTATTCAAAATGTTAAAGATGGAATTCAAATTCAATTATAAAATATTATTAACGAAAGTGTAAACCACTCTAGCCAGTTTACTTCAGTATAAGTTAAGAAAACTTTAAGAAAATCTCAGGCTCAATTTCGGGAAAAGTTAAGAAAATTGAGGCTCCTGCAAAATAATGATTTTCTTATAAAAAAAAAGCGTGTAAGCTTCTGAATATGTTGAAAGTTTGAAATTATGCCTGCGAAACTCACTATTGGTTGTAGCAGCTCTTTCCCAAGCATTCATTATAGCAAAAGATGTATTCTGTGCACACAAATGCATGCTGTTGCTGTTGTTGTTCCTAGAAGCATCACTATTAACTGCTGAAACGAGTGTTGCATTACGTTATCAATGTATTTTATCAAAAATCAAATTATTCTTTCTCAGAAATCAGCCTTAGTTTGAGTAAGTGCTCATGTATCCTCTTCTTTAGAGGCTATGTATTATTTTATTGTTGTTATTGATATAACTGTTAAGAAGTAATATATCGAAACGATTACTTATGATACTTAGAGAATAAATGATGTACTATTTGTGGGTTTGAATATTGATCAAAGATAATGAATACCAACGGAATAAACTTGTCACTCTTGTGTAACCTTAATATAAGCATCTATGTTGGGTCATTGATTTTTAACTTTCTCAACCAGCTTTCTATGAGGATTGTCCGGCAAAAACTATAAAGTATTGTTAGTTTTGGTCTCAGGACTGTGTGGCCATCTGTGAACAAGTAATCGAAAATATATCACTTGAGGTACTTCGAGTTCGTTGATTCATATTCTGATTCAAAATAGCTATCAGCAGTCACACAGCATAGACGCTTGTAAAGACATGCATTTGGCACTGAAAGGAGAAGGTGGATGAGCCTTACTGGATGCTTCGTTTCGAGTCTCAAGCAGAGCTTGTTCCAGTCGTGTTTGAAATTATTCTATTAGAGCCAAGGGAGCTTGCAGCAATGCTGGGGGATTGGCAGATGTTGAATACTCACGGCAGCACTAATTCATTTGCGCAAAAGGCAGGCTACGATATGTGAATTATGACATCACTAATTGAGGATGGAAATCTTCTGTAATGAATGCTAGTAAGCAGCATTCGATAAACTAGGATTTGATAGGAGACGCAAAAGAATCTATCATAATATATCATGCAGATTGATATAGAATATAACATAAGGGGAATATATACTAAGATATGCTATAGCACTTATATTAGTATGTTATATGTATATATGTATATATATATATATATATATATATATATATATATATATATATATATATATATATATATTTATATATATATTCTATAATCACATAATCATACAATAAGTACTAAGGTATACATGTATAACATATATATCATATAAGGTTTTAATATCATTCAAAGCCAATTATGATTGTGACTAATAGATAATAAAGGAGTGTTCTAGTGTCTGCTTTGTTAGAATATTGCTCGCCAAAAGTCATGAACTTATGGACAGAGAATGTTAACTATCCTAGTGTCGAATGGATACTTCTTGTCGATCTTGATGTCTGTTGACTTGCAACCCACATCTTGATCCTCTGCGTCATCAGATCCGAGATCGTTCAAGGGTGTGTCTGATCGATTGCTGTTTCCTTCTCCGCAATCATATCGAGCTTTATAGTCCTTCTTGGTTAGAGGGTCTACAATTTGCCCACTGTTGTCCAAGACAGGATGCCCATTTAGTTGTGGAAGGTATATGACTTCCCCAGCTCGAAGCATTCGGCTGTCAAATCCGGAAGGGATGCTTTTAAGCCAGGCAATCTACGGTGATATTCTTGTTTAAATAAAGCACCTTCTTTAGCAAATACTACACTTACCTACATACATTTCTCAATTCCCTGCAGTGCAAGCAAGGCCTTTTTAACATGTAAGCATGGAGAGGAAATTCCCCTTACTCCTCAACACTACCCCCAGTAAATGGATTTTTACCCCCAAAGATTATCTCCTTTGACTAAAAGCTTTACATTAGAACTTAATAAATTGGTTTTTAGTTATAGCAACCGTGCCTTAAATTGTGATGGTAAGTGATTATTTGAAATGTGGAGATGTCATATTCCTAAGTGTTCCTCTTTTGCAAAGCAGATACAGCAGAGTTGTCGAAGGTCCTTGTCGCTAATAGTAAGCATGATATTGGGAGAAAACTTTTAAGCCAAAGCAGAAAACACTGCATCAAAAACTTTCCTGGGAAGCACTGTCTCTGAAGCTGATTGATGGCATTTTGTTAAATGCACTTGCCTTTGTGACACATCGGAATTTCTAATTAGAAAATTAGGTAGATCCTTCTTAAAGCCACTTTGATGGGCTTTACAACAGAAAGTGTTCCTAATCTTCAGTTGTTTTCTCTCACTTTTGCACTAGAATGTCCCCTTTTTTAGGGTTTCCCCCCCCCAAGTAAATATTTCTTACAACGGCTTTTCAACTAAGGATTGGTGCCACCGATGTTACTTCTTGGATAAACATTAGATAGAACGTAAGCTTAAAATTCAAAAAATGTATATATATATATATATATATATATATATATATATATATATATATATATATATATATATATATATATATATGTATGTATGTATATATTCACTCAAAAAAACACTTTTGTGACGTTTTGCTAATCGCTTCTTCAGAAATAACTTTTCATATACAGGAACAGGCATATATACTTAAACCTAACGAATACAACTATTTAACAATAAAATACGTTACACCAGTGACAAAATGGGTTACTAAAGCACATAGAGCAGTCCAGCTGGCTCCGAAATAGAAAGTGAAATAGAAATAGAAGTGTTTTTTCTGAGTCAATATTTATTTTCTAAAACATATATGTGGGAGTGCTGCTATGAGTTTATATATATATATATATATATATATATATATATATATATATATATATATATATATATATATATATATATATATATATATATATATATATATATATATATATATATATATATATATATATATATATATATATATATATATATATATATATATATATATATATATCTTTCTATGCATATAATCGCATGCCTTATCTCTTACATGAATACATGGATATAAAAATGTATGTGATTTCTTCTGAACAATGATTGAGTTAGTAGATTGGATACCTGTTGAAAATCTTTGCACCTTGTTGGAACATGAGTGATGTAAGCATTAGAAGAATCCCCAAATAAGAAGTACTTCTGTTTGGTTGGGTAGGCCTCGTCTGCTTTGTATCTTCTCAGATCAAGAACTTTCTCGACACGAACCTAGATTTGTTACAACATAGTGATGATTATTAGGCGAATGTAGAAAGGACCGTTTGGTCATCAAATTTGGATGGAATTCACCGCAAAACACAAATAACTATGTAATTCTAATTTTGTTGTAGTGAACGCCTTTGCCTGGCGATGTACGTTAATCATAAGTTGCAGAACCATGCTGCCCGAATTGTAACTGGTAGTAGCTTTTACACCCCTTGCAAGCCGATTATTAAAGAACTTGGCTGGAAGACCATAGATCAGCTAATCACTGGTGAGACTAATATCATGGTTCACAAATCCCTCCATGAATTAGCCCCTCAGTATATGTGTAATCTGTTCACCAGAGCATCCCATCCAACGTCAAGGTGCTTAAGAAACACACTAACTGATTTGAGACTACCTAAGAAAAGCTCGAAAACTGGCCGAAAATGTTTCTCTTTAAGAGGTGCTAATACTTGGAATGCCCTCTCTGTTGAGCGAAAGCTGGCATCATCCCCGACTATCTTCAAAAAATGTATATAGCATATAGTCATTTTAAACCTTCATTCTTCTTTTTCTGATGCAGTATTTTTTTTATCGTTAATATCCACTTTAGTTAATGGTTTTAGGACTGTTCTAGGTTCACTCTGTTTGATTTTAGATATGGTACGTTTATTTTTCAATGTATTTTATGGAGGGCCTCTTGAAAACCACCACTGCTGATGGGCCACCCTCCTAAAATAGTTGAAATGAAATGAAATGAAGTTAATCAGTTATCGGTATGGCAAAGCCAAAAATTCTTTTGGTGAGAAATATGTTCTTAGTCAATAGCAAATCTTCGTATAAAGAACCATTGTATAAGGAGCGTACATGTAGACGACCGAAATATCTAAAGAACTTATGCTCCAAATGGAAAAAACCTAAGGATTTTTTTTCAATTTGACAAATTTTTATGAATGTCAATAATCAGTTCAGTTACAGCCAATACTCATACAGATACATTTAAGCAACTTCTTTCCTACCTTATTTTTTCTTATAATCTTGCATTCTAGCTAAATTAAAAGTAAATTCAGAATTTTGATGTTTCCTTCTGTTTGAAGGAAGTTATTGATGTTTCCTCTTTACCACTTTTATAGCAATATATGTGTAGTGAAAATTAAGGAACTATTAAGTAACTGTTAGTTCTAGAATTTGATAAAAAGAAGTCCAAAAATATGGAGCTTTTAGAATTAGGCCTTGAACAAGGCTCCTTGTAAAAAAGCGAGTTACGAGTAGGGTGGCGCTAGGAGAGGGGAAGTGGCGGCTGTAGCCTCCCGTTGGAGCATTCTAGCCCCATTCGGAAGGTGAAAATGATATGTTTTGGAGACTTTTGGCATTTATATCACCCTGAAAACCGTATTTTAGCCCCCTCTTTGGAAGAGTGAACCCCCCGTCGGAAAATTCCTGGCACCACCCTTGGTTCAGAGTCGTGATGACTTTTGTGGAGCAGTAAATGAGACACATTTCAGTATTAAGTGTCCTGAAAATAGTACAGAAGTAGACTGTGCTATACAGAATTTTGCTATGAAGAATTGTTGCAAAAAAGTAATGTCAACAGCGCAAAGAAAGCAAGAAGAGCATGTTTATGGTGAAAGTAGCTTGTCAATCTAGAAGAATCATGTCGGAATAAGCGCTGGAAGAAAGACTGTCTTGAAATCTATGATAGTACTGCTATGAGTCAAAGTATGAAGCACTATATGCTCATAAATTGGGTGTCTATGGTCGTCAGAGCGTAAGCAGTGCAAAAACATTGCTAACAAACAAGTAAATGTGCTCAAAAAATCTATTTGGAACACGGTGTGAAAAATTTTGCGCAAAAACTAATAAGCCGGGTGTTCTAATAAGAGCAGGGGTTTTGAAAACTTTTCAAACATTGATTAGCGGGGGGAAGGCAATTAGGCACTTAACAGTAAGTCTTTTGGCCCTCTACATGTAGATTCACCACAACATGGCTCTATACTTAGAACGCTAAGTGCAATATATATGTTTTTCAAACTTTGCATGAAGCAACCCATTCATTAACACCCCCATATTCAGCAAGACCACCCAGCTATGCGCTCCATCGTACAGAACTTGGTCACCTGTCTGCATGAGTTAATGACGTATCTTTTCAAATATCCGAATCTGTTAAGCAGCAAGATCTCATTGTTGTTAAACATGTCGAAAAAATTAGTAAATAGTTCAAATCAAATACGTTTTCCTTGGCATAATCAAGGCGAGAGACCTCCAGCTGGTCTTAGCAGTTCTATTGGAATATTAGCTCTGTTGCCTTGGTTCCCTACTTGACTTCAATTTTTTAACCGAGTAATTATTTGCTCTCTTTAATTAAAATATATTAAACATTTGATTGACATTCAAGTTTTCTTTGCGCACAAGATTGCCGCAAATGCAATGATGATTGTTTGTGAACTGCGTTAGAAGTTTCATTCAATACCCTGAATTCATGAAAATATTTTGCTTTGTCGAAGATTTACGCTAAACCTACAGCTAAAGATTAAATGAATAAATGGATAAAGTTAGCTTACGACAATATCTTAAATTTCCGTGAAATAGCGCAGATTTTGATAATAGATTGCCGCAGCTATATAAGATCCTTGTGCTCTGTCTATTTCACGTAGTTATCAAAAAGTAGAGCTATGATAGGTTTTGCTGGCTCTACAGTGCTTCTGGGAAGATACTTCTTCCTTCAATTAAAAGTAAGCTGCAAGTAATGACTAATAGTGGCTATTTACTGTGCCGTCCCTGGTACAGGTAGAAAAAAAGTCATCTAGCCTCCATCAAGAACAGTACGTACCACTCTCAAAAATATACGCTCTTTTTCTGTAAGAGCAAGATATTGCATAGTTAAGGGTATTTGAGATAGTAAATTTTAGTTATTATCCATCAGTTAAATATTAGCTCGTTGCGTTTAAACATATGCTTCTAGAAGCTGAAACATTTTCTGCTATGGTGCTTAATGTATACCTATCTCCATGACAACTTGATAGTTACTTTGATGAGAGTAACGGACTTTACATCCGGAGCTCTATACTTCACTTAATCATATAATTCATATCTACGACAAACACTTCTACGAATTCAATCATCTAGACCTAAATGTAGGCCTGCTTTTACCCTTCTTATTTACCTCACATGGTCCAATTGGTCTGAAGTATTGTGCAATTCTTGTACCAAATAATGCCATGAATTCATGCCCTTGTGTCAACAAGTCAACAAGCTTTATTGGCACCTTGAAGAGAATATACCAGAGCTTTTATATGTAATGCCTAAAAAACATTTGTCTTTTAAAAAGGATATGATAATTAACAAAGTTAAGGAAATATTCTGATTGAAGCGGCCTTTATAAACTTTGATAAAAGAGTCTTTTTGTCTCTGCTTAATGGAAGCTGAATTTCAAACGTCTAATGCTCCAATGTGCGCATCCTAACAATTGTTTGGAGTTGAAAAACTAAAAATCACTGCCAAACGATATACTGAGATCTAAAGACGGATGAATTATACATCTTGGCATGCAAGTAACTGATCTTAAATGGAATACGTGTGACTTACCCGATAGTTGATGGCTAAATTGTGCTGGCTGTCCCTTGCATGCCCATCTTTTACTTTCTGGGCACAGTCAGCATTCAATATCTTGAACAGAGCCACTGCATGGTACCAATGTTGTGGCAATTTTAAAGCTGATATGTGCATTCCATACACTTCATTCATAGCGTTAACCTTGCCTGGGATAATGAAATTGTGGCCAACTCTATCATCACTCATTGCATCTGCAGATTTCTGTTGAATAATGACAAGATATAACACTTAAACTAACTTACTTCCTTCTCTGAACCCTCTAACATAATTGTTTCAAATTCACAACAGCAACCTTGACTTTGTCTCTCGATCTATTCAATCTTCTTCCTTTTCTTAACCTTTCCTTAGTCAGTACTATGCTTAAGGTCCCCAAGGCCTTTCCCTGAGATTACATACTATAAAAAAACTATAACAGGGAATATTCAGTAACGCTAGTTCTTCATCTACTGCATTGGGTCTTTGCTAGCGAGGAAAATAGTTCAGAAGTTAACTTTAACCTGTTAAAAAAATTACGCCAAGGCTAGCAAAGAAAATGAATGCAACAGATATGCTAGCAGCGTGATCCTATGGATGTATGGCTGAGGCAAAAAATGTTACCAGATGCTAAAACTTCTGGCTTTTGCTTCTATCTAGTAAATTATGAGGAAGCTTGTCTTAGCAGCTGATTTTCAAGTATAGAGTGAAGTCTCTGCTGCTGTTTGACGTGATAGTAGTTTGTGGTCCTACGTGCTTGTTTGAAGAAAAATTAGTGTATGAGAAATTTTGATTAATAAAAAACCAAT
The DNA here is from genome assembly GCA_900291935.2 of Cassiopea xamachana. Taxonomy (NCBI): domain Eukaryota; kingdom Metazoa; phylum Cnidaria; class Scyphozoa; order Rhizostomeae; family Cassiopeidae; genus Cassiopea; species Cassiopea xamachana. Next base: position 11,621,707 of record OLMO02000325.1, read on the forward strand.
ATCTAAACACAATGTATTGTGTGATACCTAGCCTAATATGCTTCTGAAACTTTTATTATACATATTTCTGAATAACATATACTATATTAAAAATATAGCCTAGATATCTATCAAGAATACTGCCGTCATAAATTGCTCAAATTAAACTTTTGCTAACTATTTCCGATTAGTTGTTTAATGCCAATCAACGCTTCCTTCAGAAAGATTACTGCAAATGTTGATTTTTGTTGTCCCTTTTGTTAAATATTAATGTGAAAGGCTTGGCTGTAGACTTTCCTAATTATTTCTTCTATGTTTTTGATTCTAGCTATCAGCCAGGACAAAATTGTTAGACAAGCACTGCTTTTTAACTATTTTCCTATTTGCATAGCTCTTTTTCTTCACATCCATTGCCGTTAGTTTTCATTGTTAGGTCGCAATGAAAGAAAACGATTCAGACTCTTTATAGCTTGTCCACCAACCCGAAGCATTGAAACACTCATAGCAAACAAGAAATGTTTTCCTTGTTACCAAACAATATAATTTGAGCGAATCCTGAAAAATTGTTCGTACTATAGTTAATTCATTACAAATATAACACAATACATCCATTACTATCGACAACAATTACAACAAAACCTGCCTTGGGACATTCAAAAGACTTGTAGCAGCGACTGTTGTAGCGAAGCAGATTGTCAGGACAAACGCATCGCTTGACTTTGATGCAATTTTCGGGTTCAGATGTTGAGCCTGCAGGATCTTCACAAGTTTTCCCTTTCCAGCTTTGGCATTTGTTAGCTTCAACAAGGTCTCCTTCACAGTCCTGACTGGCAGATACTACAATGTATAATAATTAGATAGTCTTTGTCCATGCAGCGAAGTAGTTTGGGACATTCCATCTATACATTGAACTGATTAATTCAGCTTTGGAGGATTAGATGGACGCGTCAGAAATTTTCGTTTTCAAAATTGGCATAAACGATGACATCACTGTTGAAGGTGGGATTAGAAATTTTTTGGCTCCTGATATAGAAGACTATTAATGGAAGTAGTACGAGAATTATAGCCTAAGATTTAGCCGAGAGGCACCAGGGGAGGCCTGGGGGCTATAGCCCCCGTTGGAAGGTGAAAATTACTTTTCGAAGATTGTTGGCATTTATGGTTACCCTGAAAACAGCATTATAGCCCCCCTCATTGGAAGATTCAGCCCCCGTCAGAAAAATCCTGACGCCACCCCTGGATTTAGCTGCCATTTTACTCTATCTAGCAATGGATTCCAGGTGAATCTAGAAGAAACAAAAGTTTAGCAATCACGCAGAGTTGAAAGCCATCACTTATTGAGCTGTAAAGTCTCCGTGTATGCGTACCGACAGGTGAGCCAAACATCCTCAAAAACCATGGTCAATAACGTGCAACTGGAGTTACAACCTTATTGAGCTATTACAAACATGGATTTAGAGAAGGAATCTGTCTCTAATGTACACTGATTGATATTCGTGTGGTTCATTAACTAAGTAAAACAGACAACATTGAAGAACTATATAGCTTTATTTACAAGCATAATGAGAAGACGTGCATCTTCGAATGGCGTCAAAGGATAATGCATCAGTGTTGGCAGATGATTTTCCACCTTCCCGCACAAATCCAAGTTAAAACCACCCCAAAATCCACCTGCAATCACGCAAAAACAGCCCAAAACCCGCACAAAATAGTACTTGTGCAAGTTCTGTGAATCAACATCATTCTGGGGCTTAGGGTTGCATTTATGAGCAGCGTCGTTCAGAAAACGAAGCTACTTTTTTACTCAAAATTTTACAGAAAACTCAGAATCCTAAAACCAGCCCAAAAACCGCACACCCGCCCAAAGGTAAAACCAGGCATTCAGCCCAACTGGGCGGGAAACCACCTATCTGCATGCAGATTTTTTGAGGATTCTTTTAGACTACTCTTGTATTTTCAACCGTGTGTAATAAATTGTAATTATTCTGAAGGCAACAATGCAATATCAATAATGCCTCTTTACACTGTAGTAAGAAAAGCAAGAATACTGTGATAGCTCTCAAAGAGGAATGATTTAGTAAATTTAGTTACGAAAGACCAAGCCGCTGCTTGCTACATCTAGTGGAAAGCATACTTCGGCACCAAATGACAGTAGTCCATCCAATTCTTTGCCAACGCATGAAGAACATAGCTACTTATACACTGCTATACAGCTGCAGCAAAAGAGCAATTACAGGTAATATTTTAGCAAGAGTTTCCCTATTTTTAAAGATCTTGGGGAATACATAGCTTTTCAGTGCGTTTCCTTAATGACTTAATCACTGTAACGTCTAGCATTAGTTTGACTATATTTCATGTATTTACTGCAAAAAAACTCACCAACAGAACAAGCTACAATCAATAAGGAAAGCGCCAAAGTTCTTGAAACCTCCATTCTAGCAAGGTACGTGCAAATGAACTGTCTACAACCTGGCTCACCAGTCAATGTTTACTATAGAAAACAGTGATAAAAGACAGCCAATGAGAGTCTTAGGATCTTTGGGGAATCAAACAAACCTGAGCTTTTTATCAGAAAATTGTAATCGTCTCTAGGCAGCTACGTTTCTATGGTAGCCATTGCTATACGCAGCAAGTAGGGAGGATCATTATTGTAGATGATCACGCATTGAGTAGAAATGATGGAGTTCCAAGTCATTATTTGCTTTTAGCAGCTTATACTTCAACGTACTGTTTTGCTATTCCGAGTTGAAATTGTGATTAAAGAACCACTATTGTTAACTTCAATGGCTGGGAATTGCAACATCGACAAAAAATAGAAGGTTTAATCAAGTTCTATATTATGACTTTCCAAACTATGTTATCTTATATCTCCAGACGAAAATGCCCAACCTGTTGTCACAATAAGCTCACCTTAACACTTAGTTATAGAAGTGAAGAGCATTGAAAACAAGTTAGATAACGCTGAGCTTATTCATCTATGCAAAAGGCCGGTCACAGGATTAATCGAAAGGATAAAGTTGTGACATCGAGGACTAATTTTTTATTATTGCTAAAACTAGTGTCAAGACATGTTTTTTTGTCATTTCATATATACGAATCCAATTACAAACACTGATTTGGAAACGTAATGCGAGTATTGTGATCACTCATTTCACCTTACAATGAGCTGTGGAAGGCACCTTTAAAAGTTAATCAAATCCTATAATGCCGGTCTTCACAGTACATGTGAGACATTGAATTTTTCCCTTGCAGCTCCACCGCTGAAACCATGATAACGCCAAACCCGAATGAGGAATCTTCGTACGGAATGAATAAGGAAGACCAATCTGAAAATTTATCAGATCCGGGGGTTCGCAAATGAGAAGAACTGTTCTTCACATTAAAGCCAAAAAGTCTAACGTAGAATTATTTAAATAAGAAATGCATTTAAACAATAAAACAGTTTCATTGTTAAACGTATTGCAGAGGTTGGAGAATTCGTAGAAAGAGACCCATCTGTCTTACACAAAACATAGATGTAAATAAGATCACAATTCAATAAACAGGACATTCAAACATTGTGCAAAAAGGAATAAAGTTTTGAATAGAGAACGATAAGCGGCTAAGAGTTGAAATGTAAGATATTGAGATAGAAAAATGCTGTTCTGAAACTTTATTACAGACAGGGGTGGATTCAGAGCTGGACTTCTTTGGGGGAGGGCATCTGATCAGTGGCGTAGCGTCAGGGTATTCACGGTATTCACTGAATACCCTACAATTTTCAGAAGAATAAATATCTGCACTGTTTATGGTTCTTGAAATGCAAATGTGTTTGCCTTTCAACCTTTTAGTCATCCTAAACTTCAATATAGTGAGCTCTGAAGCTGCGAGGCCTTAAGAGAGAAAGAAGAACTTCATGTTAAACTTAAACCGTCACGAATACGCAGTGAATACCCTGGACGGTATTCAGCCAATCAAAATGTTCCATTTCAATCAATAAATTCCTCATTAATTGGCGAAAACAATGAAAGTGGACGCAGAAAACCCTTCAGTGTCCAGCCTCGGTTAGTGATCAACAGTCGCTCGCAGCCGTAGTCTCACTTCCATATTTATAAAAGCGATCATGTCTGCTGTTGCAAAAAGATATAAAAGTATTTATGAAAGAATTAAAAGAGAGTTCCGTTGTTGTGTATTTTTCAGTAAACAATCTATAATTGCACGTTATTCATTAACATCTCTGGCCTAAGGCGCCTTAGGCCAGTTTATTCACCGTATGAATCTCTCGCCTTGGTTAGGAAGGGCACTATAATGTGCATTTTTGCTTGAGTGGTGAATGCTAATAGATTTCAAACAGCTACCTTGACCTATCAAATTCATTGGTCTTTTAAAGTTCGAAACATTTGCGTACTGTTTAGTTCACCACTTAATCATATTCTACCACTTACGCTGTGATGTGTACTTTCTGTTATCCGATAAAAGACATTCAATACGGAATGTTTACTAAACAACCTCTTTTGCCATATTCATGCCCAGGCTCAAGGAGCCACACCCAGTCACACCCAGCCACACCCAAAACTTCTAGAAACTTATGATAGAGTACCTAGTCGAAGAGGTCACGCTACGCCACTGCATCTGATTCATTTTAATATCTTTCTCATGTAAGAAGTTTCTTAACGCTATTGTTTGCTATAGGAAATATTGCCGTTTTGGGAGGTTATGGCCCCCGGCCCTTCTTGGATTCCCTCCTAATTGCAGAACATTTTCAGCTATTTTGGCTAATCCAATAGTGCTGCATTTGAGCTAAGCTGAATTTCGAGAGACTATAATTATTGATGGTATGAGAAGAATCAAAGTAAAATCGAGATTTTCCCTGGCTCTTTCAAGCCTGAAGTAGACATATGACTTTCAAAAATTCAAAGCATATTTCTCTCTTGAAAAGGATTGTCTAAAACTGTACATATTGTTTTAAAGATGATAGCTAAAAGGAAGACATGTTTCATATCTCCTCTGCCTTTTGCAATCTCTCTTCTGCTTCGATTCATGGAAATGCCATTTCATTGTCTACAACTCAAACACATGGCACATAATGTGATTGACATACTACACCAGCAGAAGCTTTTGTAACAAATGCCGCTTACACTTGTATCTCGCCACCCGCATAACAACCAAAATGCCCGCGAGTCTCGCGCTGCTTCTGCTAAATGATCAACTGAACAGATTCTTTTTATCTCAAGAAGTTTAGTGTAAACAATACAGACAAAGGTTACTTAGTAACATGCATTGAAAGATTTTAAGGAACTACGCAGATTGCATTCAATAAGGTAAGTGGAATTCAATTCTAGAAAAATTTTTAGGTTGATTCTCTGGTTATAGGCCGTTTGCTTTGCTGCATGTTGCTTAAGATCAAAGATAACTTTACTTTAACAGATGCACTAAGAACGTTAAGTGTGAAAATGTCTCTACTCTTTCTTAGTGAAAAAGCTCTCTTTAAACTTCTCCTTATAAACGAAAATTTATAACACTTGTTTATATTAGAGAACGAGTAGCCAAAGATTATATATTTGTTTTAGGATAATGATCATTACTGAGCAAGCAATTTCAGAACAGCTGCAAAACATTCATGGCGAAAACGCTTTTTCCTTAAAAATCTGCTAAAGTTAATTCATAGTGATTGGTGAACAGTACTTTATCTGCAAATTAGCTCCAGACTTCATGCAGTTACTTTATTTTTCACAAGATAGTTGTTTTCTTTTGCAAAAATTTTTTTCAACTGTGTGCCTTATTTATAACCTCCTGCATATACTTTTGTTTAATTTCTCTCTATCCTTAGTGATCTCGATTTTACAGCTTTGACGTTTTCATTTTCATTTCATTTTCATTTCACATATTTAAGGAGGGCGGCCTTTCAGTAGTAACTGATTTTCAAGGGGCCCTCCGTCTATAATATACTTACACATCTACCACAAAAAAGTAATAATTACAAAATATGAAACCTAATTACAATGTCTAAAAAGTCTAATTACAAATCTTAACATAACAAAATATGCAATTTAAAACGGTTGTGATAATCTGTAAATACACTGACGCAGGCTAAATTAGGCACTTAAAGGCTTTAATTGAAGTAGTTTGTTTGACCTTAGTTGAAAGGCCATTCCAACATTTTGTTGTATTTGTTCCAACATTCCATTCCAACGTTGTCATGCGATATTGCTTTGATGTCTTTTTGCAATAAGTCCTGAGTTACTTTTTTGTTTCCCGAAGCATTAAACAGGGATATCGCATGGTGATGTTGCCCCATTGGCTACTGTATGGCATCCTCACTCCATTGCTGCTGATGCACAAAACCTTTGGTCGTCACTGGATCCCCAAGTCACATGATGTTGTTCATGGAGTAAGAATCGGACATATAGACTTTATCAAAAATCAGCCACTTAGTCAAAGCCTTCGCTTTCAGGTGCACTACGACACTAGCGTAAACATCTTGTCATACGAGAAACAAAAACTCGTAAAGCAGCGTCTTATCCCTGCTGCAGTTGATTACTTTCACCATGCATACTCCGTCAGATCAACAAATGAGCAAATCAAGCTGCAATGGATGTGTAAAGACAATTCTTATTTTCTTAAGGATATACATGGAAAAGACAGTGGTGACGTGCAGTACTGTAAAGGAAAGTGCCTACCAACCACTTGCGGGCCTGTTAAAGTGCCAGTATCATTCCTGGACCACTGTCGAGTGTGCAATGATCAAGGTGTTGATTGCAGAACTATAAGCAAAAATATTCAGCAAAAGCAAGGTAGGAACTCGGATTTCATTCTTTTTGTTTCTGCAATTCCAACACAACATTGTCACGAATCCAACATTGTTGCATACGCATCTTACTGTCAGCAAGAAAATGCATTAAACCGGCCTGTTGCTGGATTTGCTAATCTTTGCCCGGATAAGCTGGAAACTGATGCACAAAACTTTGAAAACCTTTTAGCAACTGTGAAGCATGAAATATACCACGCACTGGGTTTCAGCGTTGGCCTATTTGGCTTTTATAGAAACGCTGATGGGAGACCACTAGTGAAGCGAGATAAGCATGGCTTACCACCTTATGACAATGTTACCAAACTATACAAATGGAATGAAAAAATACTAAAGATGGTCGTCCGGAATAAATGGAGTGTTTCTGGTGGACACGAAGAGCACCAGGTTCAAATGATTGTGACGCCGAATGTGCAAAGGGAGGTACGGAGCCACTTCAAATGTCCCGATCTAGAGGGTGCTGAGCTGGAAAACCAAGGAGGAGAGGGAACCGCACTGACTCACTGGGAGAAGCGAGTATTTGAAAACGAAGCCATGACAGGAACATACACACAGCATCCAGTATTTTCAAGAATAACTTTGGCACTAATGGAAGACACGGGATGGTACAAAGCCAACTATAGCATGGCTGAGGTGCTTGACTGGGGAAGAGGTCTTGGCTGCAAATTTGTAAAGAACAACTGCAGGGCGTGGATTGCCGATCGACTAAGTAAGAAACTGACGACAGCTCCTTTCTGTGCCACGTTGAAACAGTCTCCATTGCATATGAAATGTACGCATACAAAGTTGTCTCTTGCTTTATGTAATCTTGTCAAGTACACCAGTGACCTTCCTAGAGAGTTTCGATACTTTGATCGTCTTGGAAAAGCAACGGTTAAGGACATATCAACTTACGGTGGAGCGGTAGAACTGGCTGATTTCTGTCCGTTTTATCAAAAATTCACGCTAACAGACGAGAGCGGTAGAAAGAGAGGCACGACATGTACTCTACACGAAAATGCACCAAAAGGAGACAAAAATTATGCTCTTGAAGCATATAGCAAAGGATCAAAATGTGTTCAGCATGGAAGACACTGGACTGCGCGGAAGGGTCTATTGACGCGTACTATGCTTGACTGGGGAAGCGGCTGCTACAAATATAAGTGTAGTGAGAATGGCCTAACTCTTATGGTTTCAGGCAAAGAGTACCACTGCAGTCATGAAGGAAAGCGTCTTGAGATTCGTGGATTAATGAGTAATTGGAAAGTTAATGGCTCACTTATCTGTCCAGCTTGTGAGGAATTCTGTCAAAATGAAGAACACTGCAAAGGTCAACAGAAATTCATTACGTTGGAGGAAGAAGAACCTACCGAACTAGATGAAAAAGAGACAATGTTATCAATTGAGAATGGCAGTTATAGCCAGATGCAATGTAACTGCTTTTATGTCTTCATTCCCGTATTTGCTGCAGCCATGCTTACAGTTCTGTAAGACATTTTTCAATGAATAGCAGCATGTTATTTTAGCAAATGTCCTTGAATATGAAAGGTGATGAACTACACTTTCAATATATACGAAGATTACTTTTTACCCGAACTTCTTAAATTTTCTCGAAATTGAGGCTGAGATTTTCTCAATATTTTCGTAACTTTCTCTGGAATAAACAGGCGAAGTACTTCTTTGTTCATCTTGCAATCTCAAATATGTGTCGGTAACATCTCGACTTTACGAATGAGGTAATATAGAGTTTTGGCAACAATAAACTGAGCTTTGTAACTTAAGCTTTGTGACTTTTTTATGAATTTCTCAAGATTTTGGCCCTTTAGACTCATTGTTATAAACATTTTTCTTTTATAAAAAATCGTGTAGCGGCTTATTTTGTGGGCAGAGTGGTTTAGAAGCCTTAGTGGAGTAAAATTGTATTTTTATTTGACTTCAACTTACGCTTGACTTCAAAAACTCAATTGGGATTTTGAGTGAATTTGGCAGACAGTGGTTATGCAAATGTGTTGTTATTGTTGTAATCACCGTCTAGAGTCAACATGTGACGATAAGATGGTGGCTGCGTAGGAGATGTTTCAAAACAAAGAGGGCGCATGTTGCACTCGTGCACATCGCAGCTGGGGGAACGATTATTTATTGATATTTCAAAATGGTAAAGAGGAAAGAAAGCTTACAGTTATACAAAGCAGAACGTAGTTGGTAAGAGCTTTAATTCCATTTAGGGTTGGATTATGATTGGTTTCTTAGCAAGCTATCGAGCAGTGAGGTACTATTTTAGGTTTTCAATGACCAAGAACTAGCTTTGTTCTGATAAAGTTTTTTGTGAAAAATAAGCTCAAACTCAAAATATTTTTTCAGCAAAAAGGTAGTCAATTACAATATGCTTTTATCAAAGAGAAAAGTTGTTAATTCTAAGCTGATGGACACTTGGAAAGAACTTAGGGCAAGCTATCGAGTCATGTGTCCAGATTGATGTTATTTGACATTTTAAGTTTGAATAACAACAACAGTAAAAAATAAAGTAAGAAGTAAGAAAAAAGCTCCTAAAGTAGGGAAAGAAAGTGCCGTCTGTAGAAATATGACCTTTTGTCTGATTTCGACATCTTATAATAGGCAGTTTGATAATTGTTTTAGCTTTATCGTGTAATTAGCGGCTTGGTATGGAAATAGACGCAGCACCAGAAGGTACAAGTATTTCATGCAAACGCACACGTTTTTTCTTCTCAAGAAAAAAGTTTATTAGAAAATGAAGCTCAAATGGTCAAAATCTTAAGAAAATCGTAAGAAAATCACAAGGCTCAATTTCCAAACTTTAATGTTTTTATTGGTCAAGAATAGATATTTTGTCATTATTGCATTCAAAATGTTAAAGATGGAATTCAAATTCAAGTATACAATATTAATAACGAAAACGTAAGCCATTTTAGCCAGTTTATTTCAGCAAAAGATAAGAAACATTTAAGAAAACCTCAGGTCAATTTTGGGAAAAGTTACGAAAATTGAGGCTCAGGCAAAAATACGGTTTTCTTATAAAAAAAGAATGCATATTGTTTTAACATTAGGAGAATCATGATTCAGACTCATCTTCTCATTAGATTTAGTCTAGTATGATTTTCTACATTGTGTATTTGGTAGCCATTTTGTTTTTTCGATGGAAGCTGGAAGCAGTCAACTCTCATTTCAGAATTGCAGGGAATCATTGGGCATTAGGATGTCAACTTGTGGCAGAAACAGTAAAGGAATAGAGCCAGCAATTGGTCAAAATGATAGTAACGATGAAATTATAATCAAAGTTGAGCCATTAGGTAAAGTTTCTTGATCCCATGAACATAAACATATTTTTAGGTGGTGCACATTTTGTTTTAAAGAAAGCGAATTTATAAGAAGATAGTACTCAGCTTCTCAAAAGCTTAAGAAAGTTCAGTACTGGATTTTTGAGACTTAGAAAAGTTTTCTAGTGCTTATGTATTTAGAATTCAAGTTATCTGTTTACAAAATGCTATGGGTGATATATTGGTCAGTTTAACTGCTATTTACTAAGATTTGTTATCATTTCAAGTGTGCATGGAGCCTTTTCACTTTCAAGTAATGTACATGAGCAACACATTGGCACTTTAAAATGTGTACTAAGAAAGTCTTAAGAGAGTTTTGATACTGGAATCATGAAAAGGTTAAAAAAAGTTTCAGTACTGGGACAAAAAAGTTTCTTATAAAAATGTGTTTTTGAGCACCGATTGTTGGCACTTAGTTGATAAATAATGCTCCCTTGCCATTTCTTGTGAAGGTATTTCTGGCAGAAACCCCCCCTCCCCATGTCACTTTCACATTTCCTACCCAAACTTCTAATTGTTTTAAAAAATTCATCTGAGTTTTAGTGGTAAGAAATGTTTTCATTGTTAAACATCTGGTCATAAGTAGCTTGAAGTCTCATAAACTACTTGTTAGCTGAGTAAGAAAGCACTTGGCATTGTGTTTCAGCTCTATATAAAATAGGTGACATGAAAATTAAATGCAATTGAAGTTTGCCTCTGTTATCTGAAATGGTGGCACCTGACATAGCTGTATGCTAGTAATGCCCTGTGCTTGGTCTATTTATTTAGACTATGCAGAAAGAGGAGAGCCTTGTTCATCAACTTCACCTGAAGCCAGCCTAGCCATTACAACTGGTTATGCACAGCCATATCATGTAAGTCACATTTTGAAAAAGGTAAAGCATAGCTACATGCTGTAAAGTAAGATTCTTGCTTCTCTCTGTTTTGGGCTTTAGAAAGTATTTTTGTTGTCCTTGTGTTTCATTTGGTATATGTTTGTAGTTAAAAGTGTTCTTTTTTACTTCTTAATTAGTTTTTATTTACACAACAGCTTAAGCCTAGAAATTGGAAGAAGTGTACCCAGAAGGGCACTAGCTGCTATTGAAATTTGTATTTTTTTAATTTGTATTTAAGCTGATTTCTCATTTTAAAGTATCCACCATTTCAATTTCTGTTTGGATGCAATAGACAGTTTTGCCTGCTAACACTTGACAAAAGTGCTATGAGGAAATTGCCCAGCTTAAATATATTTGTCTTCAAATAAACTTTTTTTATGAGAAATATGAAATCTCCATGCCAAGTAAGCACTATTTAACAGCACAAATTTGCTGCACTAATCATTTTAGTCTTATGCTTTGGGACTCTTTTTCCTGGCTTAATCACTATAAAGGTTTATGCTGATTAGCATTTTGCCTATAATGAGTGCCTTACTCTTGAAAGATGCCATTTACAACATAATTAAAAGCAGACTTCTTCTGAGTCCAGGAGAATTGAAGGTAATCACAAAATTATTTTAAAATTATCTCTAATTGCTTTTAATGACTGCTTTGATGAAATTTTCAGCAACTACCATATCCATCAATGGCAACTGCACAGATGAGAAGGTACCCTGACCACAGCCAGAAACAGCATTTTGATCAGGTGTGCTTTGACCAGTCAAAGAATCTCCAAGTTGCCTTTGATAACTTTAAGAATCAGGTTGGTATGAACATTAGGGAAAATACTGCTTCTCTCAAATGTTGTGTGTGAGCATGGTTTGAAATATATTGAAGCAATGATAGAAAGGGCTGGAGGTTGGCTTGTTGGATTGGGAATGCCTGCCATAGGAAGTACTTATTCTGAGTTGTGTTTTCAGTGAAGAAAAGTGGTCAGTTCCTTTCTTTGCCAGCTTTAATCCCCCGAGTGGTGCTATCAGGCCAAGTGCATAACTGGAGGACATGCCCTTGGGGGGCAAAATCTGCCTGCACAAGCACTTTGGGGGGAGAAAAGCCATATTTTCCTTTGTAAATCTCCAGGTTAGTAATTCTTTTGAGGGGGCAAAACCACACAGTATTTTTCAATTGGGGACCATTGCCTCCCATGCACCCTGCAGGTATGTACCTGTATTGGGTTCCCATTTACCAGGGTGATGCTATGGGAGGGTTGTGAGGGATATAGCCCCCTTTCAAAACATGCTAGCCTTGTCTATCACTAATTGGCAGATAGTGAGTCAGTATCCAGATACTAGTGTAGCTTGAATTTGCAACCTTCTGCACATTGAGTTGTTATAAACTCTATCATATTCACTGCAAAGTGAATGTATGTTTAAGTTGAAGAGTTTCTGGATGATGGCTTTGCTAAATATTTCCAGTATATATTCTGCACAGTTCAGATAATTTTTAGTGCTGGTCAGTGTTCAACACAAAATCTGTTGAAAATTATATATTTTTGCTTTATCAGAGATCTCTAACGCCAGATAGATGGTAAAAGCAAGCACAGGAAAATTTTTGCATTGAGCCACCCCCCCAACAATTACCGTCCTCTACACCCCAAGTTGGAAGACAAGTGCGTCCCCTTTACGTTTTCATTGAGATATTTTCCCACATGATGGGGAGAACATGATAGCTATCGCAACACCTTTATATCGCATTTGACTCTGGTTTAGAAAGGCAAACAAGCTTTTTATTGTATACTTGGACTAGTTGAAGCTTTTAACCTGCAATAAACAGTATGCTGATGAGACCTGAATAATGAACACCACCATTTCACAGCCAGGTGGCGTATTTCAGCTCACAGACGTTTTAGCTGGTACCAGATTTTGTACTTGCACACAACTGGTTGCATGAAATACACTTTTAGGCTGTATTCTTGTGTTGAATTCATCTCTAAAAACCACAGTACTGACTTGTAGTACTAAGCATCAGGATCACCAGTTTATGAATTCGGTTCTGAAATGAAAGGAAACCACTTTCGGAAGGTTTGTGCTTGCCTTGTATTCTGCTCTCATAATGCGATGTGCTTTTTGCTGTTGCTGTTCCACACCTTCTTCACTAATATACTTTCATTTGTGCTTAGTGATTATAGTTGAAGTTAACAGGTGTGAAACAGTTTTATTTGGCGTTTGATCACCATGAATTAGGCTTTTTCTTATTTTGAAACCTATTTCTAGGGGGAAGGTTGCCGCTTTTCTGATTATAGCAGTTAGCGAGCATGTTGTAATTCTTCACCAAAGTTTCATAATTTGCGTCTGCAGTAGTACTGCACAGTTTTCAATATGCTGAAACTGCCATTATCAATAATTTCCTAAAACATAGTGAATGCCAGGCATGGGATCTATCAACTAGTGGGAACATTGCTCAATAAGCCACACCATTTCACTACTATTTAGCTAATGATTTGCCACATCCAAGTGTCCTTTCGTTCACTTTATATGAAAACCAGCTTTGTATGTCTCCGGTTACTGTCTCTTGTATATATCAATTAATTTGTTACTTTTTCCTACTGTTCTGGTTCAGTATCTTTTTAGTCTTTCCTGGAAACTGCTATTTTGAAGATGTGACAGCCCTTGTGACATTTCTCATTTTGCGACGCTCCTGTACGTCAATCCCTAACATTGAAAGAGCGAGAGAGAGAGAGCAAAATGCTATCAAATTATTAGCTAGCACAACATATGAGATAGGTCACATGTCAAAAGAGAACTAGTCCTAGATTGTATTGCTGATGGTGCAGAGAGTTTGAGAACACACTTTGTGATACAAAATAAATAATGGACAGGATACAAAATAGAAAATTGATAGGGTATCACTTCACTATGAAATTAATTTCATTATTTGTCTTCTTTTAAATTTAAAGAATATCTCTTTAACAGAGGAAAGCATGTTGCTTTGTAGATCCTTGGGTCGATAAAATTGGAATTCCCAAATGCTACTGATGAAGAGGCATATCATATTGCATCGAAGAGGTGGAATATGCTTAGCGAAGAACAGAAGCGGGTATGATATTTGCAATTCATCTGACTGCCCTCTACTTGTAATATTTATCGAATAGTACGCTCATACTGTACACAATTGTTGTGGATCACTTACGTTCACGCTGTACCGGCACAATTGTAGATCCTTACAGGTCTTTCCTAACAGATGGAACCATAGGCCGGATAGCAGATGAAAACGTTTATTGGATCGCTTGTATTAGTGCAGGGTATATCCTTAAAACCGGTGCTCCGGATTAAATGTGATCCGGTACTGGCGTAAACTTAGGCTACGCCCATTTACATTGTTGGAGACAAGCCGGAGCTGTTGCTTTGATTGAAATTTTTTTTATTGAATGTCTGCCCGTGATATATCTAATTGTTTTAAAGTAGGCCGCCATTTTGGACCTAGTCATGGGTGATGTCTTGTATTTTAAGGTCACCACCACGTTTAGTTTTGCGTCTTTTGACATATCGAGATCTTTTGGCCATGTAGTTGTTATTCTTGTTTATCATAAAGCACAACGTTGTTTTGAATTGTTTAGTTTATGCTCATCATCTTTGCTCTTAGCGTTACGGTTTATTTGTAAAGAGGCTCCAGAATCAAGTCTTCTGTGTGTTTTTCTTTCAGCCTTTTCAATCAAAAGAAGTCCAACAAGATAGTAGAGGAAGCAACTCGTTGTCGAGTCGTCTAAGGGGAATACATTATGATGTCACAAGTATGTAATTGTAGCTAATTTTCAAGCATATCACAGCAAAGCTTCACCTAATCCTTTATTTTGCTTTCCTTTCTACAGACTGTGAACAGAAAATGCTTTTCGCACCTAGAAGTACATTGAATTAATTTTGTAGGTAATGACGATGAACATGGCTGCACTAACGATAGAAGTGCGGCCAAATTTGGCAAGTGTACCTGGTGTAAAGCATTTGGTAATTTGAATGATTATTCGTCAAACCTTCAAGGCCGTGAGATTTACTGTACTGGTTTGTGCTCCAAAAAGTGCTTCGAGCAAGCTGCTTTGAAGATTCTAAACGTCGAAGCTGGTTACGGACTTGAAAGCTCTGTTTATCCGGAGTCAATTCCTATTCGAACGAGTCTTGAAACACTAGCTCAGGATGCACGTGACAGACGCAGACAATCGCACGAGCAGCAGTCACGTTTTGATAGTATATCTCGTTTTGATGCTCCAAGGTTTCATCCAGGAGTAGTAAGAGGTAGTGATTTATCCCGCCCATTTTATGGTGTAACAACACCACCATGTTCTGTTTCATTTCCTGCTACTCGATCGGTGGGACCCATGTGGAATATAAACAATGTCAAAAGTTTGCGTCCTGTTGAACGGAATCACTCTTTAAAGCAAGGTAACTCACATTCGATTTTTTCGTTTGAGAGCCATCATTTTCCAACTTTTTTTATAGTCTAAATCCTATTGACATCCAAAGGCCTTTTAAACTCAATAGATATGAAATAAGACAGAAATTTAATATAGAGAGGATATCAATTGCAATGGACTGGCGTGTTCTTATCAGAGTTTTTGCTTTCAAGTGATGCCTCTAAATTTTTGTGGATGGGGAAGCGACATAAATTTGAATATTAATGCCAGGTCTTCATTATTTCGTGAAGTAGTGACATTGTTCAATCCTAGATGCGTTTGTCTTCCTTCTTGAGTAGTATGTCATCTGATGATCTTGCGATTGTGCCAATTGCATCTTAATGTAGTTTGGAACAAAGGTGTCATAAGTTGTTTGTCCCCCATTGTTAATTTCTTGAGTCTCCTAATTGTAGTTGAATAGAGCTGTGCTTTTTCCTGCAGATCCAGAGTGCAGTGTAGAAAATGCTTTCCAATGGAATGAGTACATAAGACGTACTGGATCTACCGTTGCACCACTTTCGTGTTTCAGGAAGGTGAGGTTTCCTCCTTACGAAATGTTTCTAAATCTGTTAAGTAGGTAGAAAATGGTAATTTGAAGAAACTTAAAGTTCTCTGTTCTTTACTTTACACCCAGCATACCTTGATAGTGTACTAATTTGTTCTTTAATCTGTTGGCATTAATTCACTTGTTAGCTATATTTTTATTTGTTTGCCAACAATGAAGAAACTGTAAAACAAAGAAGTAGAATGAAACAAAAAAATTCCTTTGCTCGTACATGAATCACTCAGTGAGTAAGATTTTGTAAAGTCGTTCAAGTTCTTGCATATCCATCAAAACTCAAATACAGATTATGATTTACGGCCTTTGCTATCACCTTTGAAGTTCATATTTCTACAGAGCTATATAGTAAGTTATATGGGAGACAAAGTTATCTAATTGGAGAAAGCTGCCTGGGTTACATTTATTAGATGTATTGTTTGTTATAAATCTTTCACCTTTTGAGCCTCCACATTATCTCATTTCAGAGTCGAGTCTCTTTTTCTAACCTTTTTCAACCTGAGATGAAGTTAGAGCTGAAGCACCCAGCGGACGAATTAAGCTATTGCATAGCAACTGTAGTGGACGTATGTGGGCCTCGTTTGCATTTACGTCTTGATGGATGTTCAAATCGTGATGACGTATGGCTCCTTTGTGATTCTTCTGATATTCATCCAATTGGCTGGTGTAAAGAAAAGGGATTGAATCTAAAGGAGCCAGAAGGTTAGCTCAGCATCTTTCTCATACTCAACAGTTCTCTGGAGAGATTCCCCATTCGACTATGCTAGCCAATGTTGTTATGATCAGCGTCGTCAGCAGCATTACCATATTTGGTCATTACGACTGCTATTGCTGTTCTGCCTATCTGGTTTCCTAGTAACAACATGTCAGTAGAGTTCTTCACTCTTAATGTTCATTCCTTTCATGAAGCTTCATATGCCGACTCTTCTTTGGTTTGCTCAGTTCTTCACCACACGCATCACATTTGAAGGTGTCACACCCCCAATCTTGTCCACCCTGCAATACTCCGTCTTCAGATCATTTGTTAACGTACATTCCCAACATCATCATCATCATCATCATCATCATCATCATCATCATCATCATCATCATCATCATCATCTTGTTCCCATTTCGCCCCCCAAAAGGGCCTAGGACTGACCCTGGGGTCAATATGTCACCTATGTGTTGTTTAAATGGGTGACCGAGTCGGCTACACTCAATCCACTCTGTTATCCCCAACTGTTACTAGGCAGAGCTGTAGCGTGATCCATTGAGCCTGTCTTTCACTGAAAGGGCCCGGTTGGACAGTTTGCCTAGCCATCATCACCAATCATCATCATCCTCATCATCCTTATTATCATCACCACCATCAGCATTAAAATAATCGCCACTATCATTATCTCCTTTTTCTTCTTTTCACCTCTTAATGCTATGAAATTAACTAAGGTCAACCATAGCGTAGAAGCAAGTATTATTTTAATTTTGGCATCTGGCCATGTTTGCGACTGTAACAATTTTGCTACATTTGTGTTTCTGTTTTCTCTTTGTTCTTCATCAGCAACTTTCATCAACACGAACAGGTGATCCAAGAACCTGACGAATAGCGTTTTATTTTTATTGTGCATAGGATTCCCAATTGACGGAGAAAGTTATATCGAGTTTGTACAAAAGACCTTGAAAAGTACTGATAAATTTGCTCCAATAAGTGCCTTTGGTGAGGTAGGCCAACTTTTTGATGGCATGTTTGCCATGTTTTATTCTTTAACTTCTTCTGACAAGTATATTTACCATTTCCCAGGGTTTCCAGCAGTTAGCTCCATGTTTTCCATAGAATTACCTCTTTGTGCTTGTCACAAACTAGATTTGCTTACTAGATAGTTTAAAAAGAAAAAACGCTGGGCAGACACACAAAAATACTACTATCTCAACGATCCCAGCACGCACACACGTCTAGAAAAACGTCTACTCATCTCCCAGCACGCCTGCTATTTCTTGGCCTCTGTGCTGGGAGAACGAAAGTGTCCATAAAAATTATAAGACCAAAAAATCTAGTATATACATCATATGCTTCCTTATTTTTACTTTGTAGTTATTGACTGATTTCTTGAGTAAATCTCCCTAAAAATACCCCAAGTAAATCATGAATTTCGTAGGAGCCCCAACCACCAAACGAGAATGGATTTGCGGCCGGAATGAAGCTGGAGGCGGTAGACAAATCGGACCCGTTCGTAATTGGTGTCGCAAGCGTTGTTGAAGTCAATGAAGATCGGATTCGAATTCAGTTTGATGGCTTCAAAGGATCTGGGTACTGGACAACTTACTTAGATAGAGACCTTTTCAACGTAGGATGGTGTTATGCGAATGGGTACCCTCTCAGGCCACCAGGTATGTGTAACATTGATATGCACTGTGTGTTTATAGTGTGTTTATTGTGTGTTTATTTGCCCGTTGTTAATACGTGATATTTTCTGAACGGGGCACGATCGCGATAAGTTCGCGGTAGATTTTTGGAAGAATATCTCGTGCTAATATGTATCAAGAAAATTCGAATAACTTTTGACAGATTTAACACCGGATTTTTTGAATGAGGAGCTATGAAATTGAAGATCCTGGCCATCTGATTGGTTAAAGGCAGTGAAGATTCCCCAATTTGGGAGCTTGCTAACAGCCAATCAAGATTTTTCCACTATTGTTGTGGTAGGTACTATGCGATGTCATAGTAAGCAAGGTGGTGTCACAAAATATATTATTCCTTGATGTATTGGATGTAGCAATGCGCAGTATTCTACAACGATTCGCTTCTGTTTTTCCCAGAGTTTTTGGGACATGTTTTTATTATTTTAGACACTAGCTTTTGTGGTAAAAAAATTAATTAATTTAAAGTTTAGTTGTAGTATTATGGTGTTTTGCATCACATGATTTGAAGATTTATTCATATTTATAGGCTTCCAAGTCATTCGACTCGAAGGATTGTAAGTTCATTGGTTATTTTCACTACAATGTAAACAAGCGTAAGGAATTTGTCCTACAAACTATTAGAAATTTTGCTTCATTGGTCCCTATTTTTGCACAACTTATTTTCTATCTATTTTCTTAAATTTATTGGAAAAACTTATGTTCATGCAACGACAAAGACACATCCACTCTATGCATCGATCTGATGTACTGATTTTTAAATTATTTTTCAGCAATACACACAGTGAATATTCGAATTTACGACAATCACCTATTCGGTCTGAGAGGAACTGTCAGCAAATGCCAAATGCTGGTGAAGGTATGCTGCTTCAAACGAAACAAACTTCTTTTTGGATTAGATCTCAGATATCGATTGATTGTTGTTATAGACATATCGAAGGATGCCCAATTTCATTGCCAGAGTGAAGAAGTGAATGCCTTGTGATATGGAAACACTAGGGGGAAGAAGTTTGTGCATTAAAATGAAGATGGTGTGCTTTTATCAGAAGTTGAATTCTGACGTAATGCTATCTCTTTACAGTTGATGTCCATATAAATAGCTGCTGCTATGCTGGACCGTACCTGGATCCAGAAAGGGTATCTTCATTGTCCTCCACGTATAAAGGCTACATTGGCTTTGTGTTGAAAGCTGTTCTTGAAGATCTCATACGCTGCGCCCACGATCAAAAGACTGTTTTTGGTTTTTTAAAGCCTGGTGTGTATTAATCTCAAGTTTAGGCTTGAAAATACTTGTTCTATATTATAGGCAGAGTTTGTTCTCAGCACCTCCTGTCTTTACACTGATGTCATTTGGCCCTTGGGGCAGTTCGCTCTGGAGTCAGTATTGTGGTTGCAACTACCCTGAGCCTGAAGTCATGAGTTTTGGCATACTATGCAGTAGCCTATGAATTGGTTTCTTTCAAAATCCACGGAAATGTTTGCCAATTTCAGTAGACCATATTGTCCAAATCGAAGAAGGAGTGAGGTATTATATAGGACACACCCTCTGACATAATTTTTCATGACCTAATTGCTATTTCTTCCGTGCGTTTAGACTTTTATCTGTACCATCATACCTAGGCAGAGGCAACATTCTGATCAATGCAGTTTCAGAGGGAAAGATTTACAACTGTCATTTATCAAATGTCGATCGGGTTTCTACGTTTTGGAAAGTAATGGAGCAGTTTTGCGATAACCTCAGATGCTGTACGAACCTAACCAGTGGCTTTAAACTCCAATCAACGTGTCCGCAGTGCGGTCAAGGACCCCTTCTCAAAAGCAAAGAGTTGAGTTTTTCATCGAACATGATACAGAACATGCAAAAGCGACCTTCGACTGATCAAGCGGAAAAGCACTCCTGCATTTCAAGCACGCCGGACAGCACCGCTGCCAACACAGTAGAGGTATCTAGTATAAAGCCTTCTACGTCATCTGAATCTCCAAAAAGACGACGTTTAGATTCAGGTAGGTCTCTCCTTCTGATAGTTCAATTCAATTCAATTCTTATTCTCTCCTTCTGATAGTTCAATTCAATTCAATTCTTATTCTTGATATTCTTGATAGTGTTAAAAGAAGAGTTACCATTTAGCTTAGTTTTGTTGAATACTTGGCTTTTAATCATGGTGACTCTTGATTGAACATTTTTTGTTTTTAGTACGTAATGTCGGGGAAAGGCCGTAGGGCCTATAACAAATCCTCGACAAAGGAAAATTGAGAAAATGGGGGACGTTTAAGTAGAAAGGGAGACAAGATCAAGTTTGTTGATGTTAGATTTAAAAGATGACAAATTGTAGGATTCGGGGAAAGTAGAAGATGGATGGCAATGAGTTCCACAGTTGAGGAGTTCTTGGAATGAAAGATGATTTGTGAGCTAGAGTTCGTGGATTAGGTAGGGTAACTTGGAAAAGATGTGAATGGTTAGAGCTTCTGGTGGTTCGAAGACGCCTCACTGGATCAGGAATAATATTCTTGATTTCCAGAGAGCAATGTCCATCAATAGACATGTTTTGACTTTGCTGGCTAGACATCTACTGTGAAAAAGTTTCCTTTAGTTATTGATTTATATTTATTTTTAATCGTATTTTTGATTTCAGCTTAATTCTATGTCTTATATGGAATAGCCCTGTGGTAGTCAGGGTTTCCTCCTCGGGGTATCGTCTTTGTAATGTTGTCAAATGTTTTGCAAGTAGTCTTTTAGGCAATTCGTATTTTATTTGGGGAAAAGCAAAACAAAAAATGTTTTATAAGCGATTTGGGCTTCAGAGCCAAATCTTCATAATGAAACCGGCTCACCTAGAACCCTCGCCTCAGTTTGTTTTCAACCATAGGATTAATGGGGAAAGTTTTCCCGTTTGATGCTTATTTACAGTTGATGCAGTTCTGCATTTCTTTGTCGAGGTTTCACGCCATTTGTTACTGTTTGCAGCACTGTCCCACGCAGTTACGTCACCAAGAACTTGGTCTATTGATGAAGTTGCAAAGCTAGTTGAAAAAACAGACCTTAAAGATTACGTGACTCTACTCCGAGAAAACGTGAGTGTCTCCAACTCGCTTGTTCCGTATGTTTTTTTTCCTTTTCGTGTTGTTTTCTGCTGTTCTGTC
Organism: Cassiopea xamachana; assembly: GCA_900291935.2. Lineage (NCBI taxonomy): Eukaryota > Metazoa > Cnidaria > Scyphozoa > Rhizostomeae > Cassiopeidae > Cassiopea > Cassiopea xamachana. Next base: position 11,643,182 of record OLMO02000325.1, read on the forward strand.
AAAGAAATCGCGGCACCTCTTTGTTCCTTTTCCCATGAAAAATGCTGATGGTAGGTGCTGATCATCTTGAGACACTTTCAACCGTATGCAACATACATAGGTTACAGAGATAAAATGCCACCATTTCAACTCATTTTCATTTCATTTTAAGATTCTTTACGGAGGGGGACCCTTTCAGCAAAGACGCTGGTTTTCAAGGTCCCTCCATCTAAAATACAATACTTAAAACGATAAAAAAAGGTTAAAAATTTAAATACAAATATTAAAAAACTCACAGTCTTTGATATAAAAATAAATGTAAATAATAATAATAATAATAATAATACGAATATTTCAACAGGATAAAAGCTTCAACAAAAATATTGCTGGTTTCAATGCCTGTCCTGCCTAAAAGAAAGAAAAGAAATGTAAAAAGCCTAATTTACAAATTTTTATAACTATGAATAAATATTACGTTGAAAGTCCATGATGATTATTAAAAAGCCTAGTTAATCAAAAATTACTCCATTTTTAAAAACAAATCAAAAGTTACTACGCTTACTACCATTTCTATCTAGTCGAGCAGGCAAGGACCCCCTACCATGTGAAGTAATTCAGAGTGACTTGACCCGTAGACAATCATGTGTACTTGTAAGAAATTTCCTCAATTTTTCCAGGGGTTGATTCTGTCCATCTTTCCTAAATTCAAAATCAAAATTCTAAGCTTTTAGTTTCCATTGATGTAATGTAATGTAATGTAATTGATTATTTATACACGACAAAATAGCCCTTCAGCAACTAAAATATTACGTATGCATATAACACTTTAAATAATATATCAAGAAACAAAATTTTAACCGGCATAATGGCAAGTAATACTAACATTGCTGCTCTTCCAGGGAGTCGTGTTTTCAGTTATTATATTTGATCAGCCAATAGATGTGCTTTTAACTTCTTTTTGAAGCATTTGAGAGTTGAGGCCTCTCATATATCAACAGGCATATCATTCCATAATTTTAAAGCCGAGTATTTGAAGCCATATTTTGCACGTTCCGTATTTAGTCTTGGGATTTGAAGGTCATGGCAATTCCTTATTTCACATTTTGAGTGGACGGATCTTAACTCAAATTTATCCCAAAGACTTTCAGGGCTTAACTTGTTTATAATCTTATACGTGGTATTAAGTGGTAATGTAGATTAATTTCTTTACAGGACATTGATGGAAAGGCACTTCTTCTCTTGCAAAGGGACATAGTTATTAGCTACATGGGACTGAAAATCGGACCAGCCGTAAAACTACTGGACTTAATTGAAGATTTAAAAGAAATTGATGCACGCTTTAGGTGACTTTCCAGTCAAATTTATTTGTAAATTTTCGATACAATAAGTATATATATTATGAAAAGATTTCAAATGTTC
>OLMO02000325.1:11704332-11714416 GCA_900291935.2 Cassiopea xamachana
TTTATTTTGAATGAACACTACCTAATTTGCCTAGTTATAATTTATTATTTATATACCTTATCAACCATTATTTGGTGTAATTATTATTATTATTACAAATATTTATAAAATTTCAGCTATATTGCTGTTTTACAAATTATCCTGTTCTAACAATAATCAAAATAGAAAACTTCTAAGATTTAAAAAGTAATAATTTTTTTCAAATTTCATCATATATATCATATTAAAATCTACAAATACAAATCTCACTAAATAGGTAATCTGTATTTGGCTGGCTTACATGATAAACTAAATTTAAAGAAAAAATGTACATATGAAATAGATTATAATGAAAGAAAAATACACACTAAAGTATTTCAGTACAGAAGCAGTAGTAATATCAACTCATCAACTAGCGTGTTCAGTAGCTGAGAAACTCTGGGTTGCACCATGCTTTGTTCCTCATGCAAAATATGTAAAAGGTCGTGCCAATAGCAATAGCAGATAGCTTGGAAATAATGAAATTGAGATGTTGATTATCAAAGCCTAGTTTAGTACACAATAACAATAATAATAAGGCAAAAAATAAATACAAGTTATAAAATGAAACATTAAAATACCGAAATACCGCTATATAATGGATCTGAAGGTATTCAATGACAGTGCTAGTTTAGCTTCTCGGCTGAGCTCATTCCATAAATTTGCTCCACGATACAATAAGTGTTTTGAACTAGTGTAACAAAGGTCGGCGTTAAAAAGACCGAAGATACGGAACTTTTCTTGAAAAGCACGCTAATTTTGTAAAGCCTATTTTCGCTTGCACACGCCATTTTTGGACAGGTGATTCAGATCTCAGGATTCAAATTACTTGTTTTTGAAAAATAGGAAATTACAAGCAAATTCGTGCTAGGACATTAAAATAACATTTAATTATTTTGAACAGTGGGAAGAGAAGGAAGACGAAATAGACAAAGGTGCTTTAGGAATGGTGATAAGGAAAGCGGAAAGGCAGTGAGACTGTTGTTTCACTAATAAAAGTACTATTCCTTTACAAATTACGTCATGTGGAAATAAGTAGATACACTCTCTTTTTTTTATAAGAATAAAGTCTATAAGAATATTGAGGCTCAAAATTGCTAAAATTTAAGAATAATTTAAGAATATTGCCAGGCTCAACCTTCATCAAAACTAAAATATTTTGTTGATCGAATCAAATTTAATTAAGAGTTTCCTCCCAAAACAAAACATTTGTCACTTTGACGCTATAAATATATCTATATGTGTTAAAATTCGTTGAAATTTATGGTGAATCAACACATCAAAAATGATTTAATATGTTTCTTTGATCTTAAGGCGAATTTACACCTTGTGTTGAGCAAGAAAAATTTAGGAATAATTTAAGAATAATCTGAGGCTGAAAACCGAAAATTTTTAAGAATATTGAGGCTCAGAATAAAATTAGGTATTCTTATAAAAAAAAGAGTGTAATATACATCAATGATTCTTTCCACTGTCGGTACCACTGGGGGACTAGAGGAACATGTCTCCCTCCCTCACTTCTCGTCAAGATCAGGTTTCTAACTCGTCCAATTTCAATGAGAAAATGTTGGGGTTTAGGTGATGGACCTCTTTCAAGATTTTGAAATGGGTATGGCAACAAACTTGCGTCATAATTTTAAGGTATGGTACCCAGAATCCCTCAGTTTGCGATGGCTACCCCCTGAATTTTTCTCGTTTAGCTTTATATTTCTTCTTTCCTATCTACCCATTCATGATTTCATTAAGTAAATCAGCATATTTCCAATTTTAACACCTACCTTAAAGCAGTGTATCAGGAATCACTTTCCATATTGATTAAATGCTCCAAATACTTTAATTATAGATTACCTTATCGGCCATTTTTACGCCAGTTTTCAGTTTACGTTGGCCCCTCTAGTTAAAAAAGTTTCTCCAACCCCGTTTGGAGCCATGTTTTACGTCACTCAGAGCGCAAGGAAAATCAAAGTTGATGATGGATATTTTTACGCATTTCTGCGGGCGTCATTTGTTTTATTTGCTTGAAAAAAACTGTCCTCTTTGTCAAGTATAGCAATTAGTAATTGAATTTGAATGCTTCTAAAACGTTTAAAACCATGTTCCTTGCTATAGATGGAAGATATTATGCTAGCCTCTTTTTCGTTTGAACTGCCCAGGGGCAATGATATAGAAGCGCCGAAAGCGCTAGATGTCCAACTCGGTGTGCCAGAGTGAGGCAAATTTTGTTTTGGCGGCCATTTTAAATGGTAGCAAAAAGATTTTTCGCCAGTGCTGAGCCCTTATAATTTGGTAAAAAGTAAGTGCCGAGTTTATGAAGTTCCCAACGGATTTTTAGCATGTGAAATGGTGGGTCATCATTATCCATCTCTTATCTCAATTTCGATTGGATTTTGACGATTCGTGTATCTATCGCGACGTTTCAAGTAATTTAAGGGTGGCCGTTGCTGCGGTGCGCTTTGTGAAACTCGAAAAATATAATTAAAATCTTTCTTTGCAAGGTAGCAGTGAAGCCACTAGCAACTATTTACATTGCTTTTGCTTTAAAATTTATTTATGAAGTTAACAATAATCTTTTCCCCGTGGTTGCTTGTGATGTTAAGAATCAGAGCTCAGCAGACCCAACTATGAATGCGGACTTAGGTTGTCTGCTGTTTGCTGCCATTGAGGTAAACAGATAAAATATGTCACATTGTAATCTTTAACAAGTGAAATTGGATCGGATCTTTTTTCAGAAAATGGTTAAATCTTGCTCTGCATATGTATGCACAAATTGTTTTTCTAAAAACGGAGTTTCATTTCATAAATTTCCCCTGAAGGATAAGAGCCTTCGAAAGTGGATAGTTGCAACAAAGAAAGAGAACTTCTAACCTACCTTCAATAGCACTAGCAAAAATGAAAGTTTTAAAGGCTATTAGAGTGAATACTGCAGCAAATGAAATTGAAATCGCATTTACTGGCATAATCCCCTTGTGATAAAATGTTTGCCAAACACTTTATTTCAATAAGACAGAAGCACACCGCAGCAACTACCACCTTTAAACTACTTGAAACGTCGCGATAAATGCGCAGATTGCCAAAATTCAAGCAAAATTGAAAGGACAAGAGATAATTCATGCTAACTCACCACTTTACACGCTTGAAATCCGTGCTTAACCTCATGAAATCGGTCCTTACTTTTCACCAAATTATAAGGGCTCAGTACTTGCGATAATACTTTTTGCCACCATTTAAAATGGCCGCCAAGGCAAGATTTGCCTCACTCTGCTCAATGTGCAAACCCGCTAAGTTGGACATCTAGCGCTTTCGGCGCTTCTATATCATTGCCCAGGGGGCTACTTTCCTATAAGGGCCTCCATGTCAGGGTATTTTGCTGATCCAAAATTTTAATTCACAGTTCTGGCGAGCCCCGAATACTGAATCTTCAAATTTTGAGACCCTAAATATTGTCACGTATTTTGGACTACCACTATCGAAAAATTTCGTTGAATATCACAAGTATATGTTTATTGTGTCAATACCCCCTTAAATCTTTAGAATTTGATACCCCCTTGAGTTTAATTGTTCCCAATCATAGATATATAATTGATTGCTTAGTGTTTCCCTTAGTTTCTTAGATATTTCGCAGGAATAAGTCACCTCATGCTCCTTCAAGATGGGATTTTCTTCAAGATTTTTATGATTTTATCTGTTCTAATCAAATCTATATTTTGTGATTCTGTTTCGTGAAGTTTGTGCTTTCTCTTAGTTTCCATAGTAGATACGCGAACATCTGCTGCAAATTTCTATGACTGAAGGCTTAACTGCGACATTGTTTAATTCCTGAAAAGTCAACATGAAACGGTTTTTGCAAGGCTCTTTGTTTATTTCGATAATTAGTGTGGATCGAAACGTGAAATGATTTCGGTACTGTTTTTGAAAGTCGTTGGCATTTGCTTGTTCATTTAAAACAAATCACATTTCGTATTTCTGAAGATGAACAGTACGTAAATATTTTGAAACCAAGAGGAAGAAAAGATATAAGGCGGATGGCATAAGTTTCCAAATGGAACCTTTCCATTCCTTCATGTTTGAGGCACACGGCTCTTTCTTTGTCAGGTTTCATTTGTAATTTTTGCGGTTGTTTGAACGACTTTGGACATGTTTTCTATCTTTTTTCTACGTCATTTTAGCTACAAGATAAATCAAAGTTTATTACTTTTCATTATATCTACATCAAGACTAAACATCCTAAGAATATTCATCCTTTCCTCCAACAAATTCTTTGTGAGCTTTGTCTATTAGCTTTTATTAAGTAGATTTTTCCTGATTGGCTGGTTTGTTTTTTCGATTTCGTTCTTTGACAGTTTATGCAAAATTGTAAATGATGGCTTCTGTTTGTTTCGGATCATCAACAAAGTCCTTAAATTGTGAATTGGTGCAGTGTTTTCAAGCATGCCTTTAGCAGAGTCATCGGACATGGGGTATTGCACTAGTTCTTGTCACATTGCACGCTCTGTTAAAATTTGCTCCCTTGAGTATCACTTTAAAGATTGGGATGCAAGGGACTTCAAACGCACCCTACCAGGCCATCTTTTAGGGATTCTCGGCTGGTGAGGTTCAAGCTCATATGGGATCAATGTAGGGCCGCATATATATTTGCTGGAGCCCAGGGCACACTTTGGATTTGGGACCTCTTAAAATGAATAAAAGAATTCTGGGTTAATTCCTAGGTTTTTCAAAGTGTTCTTGGAGCGCCCTAAATTTAGAAATTTCGGGGGGTCCTAGGCACGTGCGTGGTGTGCCCAATGGTAACTGCATCACTGGGTGCATCCATGTACAAAAATTTTTGTTCAAAGCATTAAACTAAACAAAAACAGGACATTTGTGGTGGTTTTTGCTCTTTACATACATAAAGGCATGTCAAGTAGGCCCATTATTATTAAGGGCAAAGCACAGATTGTGATAATGAGCGGTGGAACAGACACTGGAAACAGGTGGGACGCTTGCCCCAACAACCCGTACGGTAAAAGATTCCCTGGCTCCTATCCTGTTGCCTTCATTCCTATGTACGGCATTGATGCACTACATAGGTTTTGCTGGAATGAAATGTATAAGAATTTTCATGCTCAGAATCGCTGAAATTTACGAGTATTGTAAGGCTCAAGTGTCATCAAGACTTGGGATTTTGTGCATTTGAGCTAAGGTACTGCTTGTAGATTAACTTTTTCACTATCAATACAATATTTGTTTTTCTGCTCCACTTTCACTTTGCTATATGATAAAGTAAGATATCAATAAAAATTTGAGTATAATCCTTTGATTTTCAGAAGTAGTTACACCTTCGACATTTAAGAATAATTTAAGGCTCAAAAACCGGAAAAATTTAAGAATATTGAAGCTATGCAAAAAATAAGGTATTTTTATAACACAAAGGACCTAGCCCTAATGCGTCTTAGCAGATTGGTGAAGAAATCGTAATGCGTCTATACCAGGGGCGTCGAAACCGGGGGGCCGGGGGGGGGCACTGGCCCCCCCACTTTTTTCGTAACATGGTGTTTTTCATTATAGTTATCTGAGCATGTCCCCGACTTTAGTCACCAGGCCCCTCCACTTTGAACGGCGTGTCGACGCCCTTGTATACATGGTCAGAAATTTCGACCTGCAGCATTTCCTTAGTTCATGGAGGAAGAAATGTATGTAGCTTGTTGACAGACAGCCGGTTTCCTCAAATTAATCACCTGAAAGGCGAAATCCATTGTTATCCAAGGCCAATCCAAGGCCAGTTTTGCAACAGTACAAATTCACCTGCTGCACCTAGTACATTCTGCGAAGGCAAGGTGTATAGAAGGACTTAACGCTATTATATGCCTTGTTATGAACACGTCATTCAGCTATAGGGTGTTATGAAGGTATTTAGTTTTACTTGAGCGGAGATACATCAATATCACGGATACTTTCATTTGGAACAGTGGCTATCAGGCTTTCCTCAAAGTACTTCATATAGAGCGGAATCTCTTGCCAGGTTTTTTCACGTAGATTACTTAACCTTTTTAGTGAATATTTTAGGAAGGATGGGAAGCAAAGAGTAAATCTCGTTGTTCGATCGTATTTTAGAGTTTAAATAATAGGTTTCATGTGTGTAGTAGCCTTTGCAGTTGATGTTTACAGCTACCTTTAATATCACAAGTAACTGACGATTTTCTCTATAGATCTCTACTTTTCATGCAAAATTTTGCATTCCCAGGAAACTGCAAGCTGTTTGAATCGTACTTGACAGAGTGATGGAGATGTAAATACTAGGTGAGGGGTGTAGTTTTCTAGCTTTTCCAAAGCAGTAAGAGTGAATATACGTTCCATACCCATTGAATTTTCTCTTGTATTGCCCACTTGTTTTTTGATGTGTTTTTCAACTCTTAGACTTTAAAAAACCCCAATGATTTCCTATTCGTTAGTTAAAGATGGGGCGACTTCGTCTAGAAACATTCTGCTCTTAATTGTTGTCTTAATTACGGTTATGTCTTAATTCTAATTCAATTCTGGTTTGCCTACATCAATACGGTTTAGTCGTTATAATGAAAAAACCAACAGCTACCATCACAGTGCTTTTCGCCTTGGTTCTCGTACTGCAGTTCATTATCAACCTACGCTCTTCAAATAATGAGGCTTGACAGCTTAGAATCATTTGAATGATGCGAAAAACTATAATTTTTTGACTGTTTTCAGTGGATTTTAGACAAAACCTTCATGTAAATACCATAAGTGCAGGAAAAGGGGGAGGCAGGGGGCTGCAGCCCCCACAAGTTGGGCAGCAATCCGTTTCACTCGGGCAAATTTTCTGAAAGAACAATAGGAAATTCGGGCAGAAAGTTTACAGAAGTTTACAGCCCCCCTAAATTTGACGTCCTCCTACGCCCATTGTAGATATTAAGCTTTATTGTTCTGTTTTGATCTTTTTTGTTTGTCATTAACAGACAATTGAATTTCTCCTTTAACTTTGAGGAGAATTTGCAAATTTTTATCGCGCAAGAGTATAACAGTAATTTAGGCTCAAGATGAAAAAGTTTAGGATTATTGAGACTCAGTGAAAAGACAAAATATCTTGCAACGAGGGCCTTCTTTGATGTACTGACTAGTGGGGTAAGTGCCCCATCAGACCCCATTGCCACCAGACCCCTCCACTCATCATTGACATCTTTGACGTGCCCACAGCTTTATAACGCTTTTTTTCTCGTTACATACATACAGCTAAGTCAAAATGGCCCGGGGCCCAGTATTTTGAGAAAAAATATTGCACAAATAGGGGCCCTATAGGGGCTTGTGTCCTACCAGTCGAAAATCCTTAAAAGATGCCATGGTTGCAACCCCTTAATCCTTTCAGAATCCCATTTCGTTTTTATGTTGATGACTGACTTGTATCCTGTTGTTGTTCTCTGGTCACATAGAAAGTATCATTTCCCTTGCTGTCACATATACTCAATTTTCCCGCTATTTAGAATACTACAACCTCTTCATTTTCGATCTGTTGCTTGCTCCCTTAACTGCTTTATCAATACATTCATTTGCCTGCTTCTTTCATCAATTATCGCTGATAATTATTGCTGTATTATTGCCTCAAAATATTTATCATTCTTTTCATTGCATTATTTCTCATTTACTTGTTTTCCTATTCACATCATTTAGTCATTTGCTTTCTTTCTTTCATCTTACAACCTCTTTATCTTTTAAGAAGTTACATTTAATTTTGCAATCAGACGCAAAAATTGCACCTTTTACTGTTTATCAGTAGTATTTTGATCTTTAGCAAAGAATTATTAGCCGTCTGCCTAATTATGTGTCATCACGCTGCACCAAAAGCCATATCAATATATGTCTGCCAGGAATTATCTTTAGGCAATAGTTGTACCAGCATTTTTGCAGTGAGTCTTGGAGCCTGTTGCAGGTGTAGAGTGGGAGGAGGAGCTGCCCATTATATAAGGGGGTATGGTTGTTGTTCACCAAAAACCGTGTTATGTGAAGAAATGGGAGCTATAGCCCCCAGAATCCCCCGGCTCTGCAAATCTTGATGTCGGTATTGGGTTTGGGATCAGATGAGATAATTCTTTATCGATTGAATATTGCCCCATTTATATCAGACCATCAAAATCTGCATGCCTACAAACCTTAGAACGCGGTCACAATATGCCTATATTTTCCTAATCAGCGGTATTTTTCGAAGCCATTGCCATAGCAACGATGACATGTTTTGATCGCGAAGATGTTGACGCAAAGGAACGAGAAGTTAAATAAGAGAATGAATTAGGCGAGGGGTGAAGTAAATCAGAAAAAAATTGCATATGCTGCTCGGAAATTAAGTTACCATCCACTGAAGCTGCAGTGAATTTGCACATTGAGGGAACGACGAGGGTGAATGGATAGCGAAGGAAAAAACGGATAGACTCTACAGCTTGTCACAAATAGCTTTGGTACATAATAGGTAATATCTTTTGTTCCAAAACATATGTCATATGTGGTTGTGTATGATTGCAACCGAAGGTTTGTCATTGTCATCGAATGTACTGTATGTTTCTATCAATAAATAATTGGCGATTTTGTGAATAACATCGAGCTTTGAAACCGTAAAGTTTTGTACATTTTACGTTATTAATTGGCCGAATTTTGACGAATGTAAACGAGTGGCAATTGCTTTTAGTACTCTATAGAGATCAGACAGCGGCGTAGCTAGCGGGGGGTGTGGGGCAGGGCTCATTAATCTGCGCGAGCCGTGAGCGCCGCTCGCAGGCACAGAATCTCACACATCAAACTTCTACAGGCACTTTTCATTCAAATCTATATGTGATCATCTATTACATTCTTTCTTCTGCAGGCACATTTTTCTCAGATCTGCACTCGCAGGCAGCACAAAAAATACTTTTGGTGAGGCCTGGTGCGGGGGTGTCACATACTCCGACCTTCGGTGACCCCTTCAGTAAATCTAGATTCAATAACTTTCATCCGTAAATGACTGCATGCTTTGCCGCTACCTAGTCAAAAGAGTTCTGAATTTGCCCTTTCTAGCACCAATTCACCCGATAAAAACAAGGAGAAATGGCAAAGAAAACATTTCTGTCTGTAAATTCACAGCATGATCAGTTTATGTCGGGAAATTATTGCTTTACACCCCCCAGAAAAAGGTCACGCGACGCCGCTGAGAAGAGAAACCTTGAATGGTTGAGCTTTATCAAAGACTAGGTCATGCATTGTGACTTTGGCAATGTAGCTTCTCTCCTTTTATTGAATCAACAAGACTGGAAGTTAATTTTAGTGTATTTTAGCTTCAGCATTTAACATTTATCTACCAACGATTTCCTACACGCATACGCACACACACGAATATGAATATACGCGTGCACGCATCCTGCGATGACGCCAGGAATTTTACGACGAGGGGGCTGAAATACAGTTTTTAGGGTACTTTTAAATGTCAACAGTATCCGAACAAATAGTTTCCTGCTTCCAATGGGGGGCTATGGCCTCCTAGCCCTCCCCTTGCGCCGCCCCTGCACGCATCCCACGCATAAATTCTCAAATGGCAGCACTTGGTCTTCTCATGCCACGCTTGATTACACCTCATAGATATACGAATTCGTTTTTCCTATTTACTCCGGTAGTGAGTGTGTGATTTGCTTTTCCTCCCTACGTTAATGTGAAGGCAAAATTATCATCAAAACAACTTCAGCAGCAAATTTAATGTGCATCTGTAGGTTCTGTGGTTTCATACGCTAGCTTATTAAAGCTTATTTCTCTCCACAGATTCCTCTATAGGATAGCTATTTTTTGCATATTGAGCAGCAGACATACTCCTAGTTACTGTTTAAATACAGTAGAATCGCGATATAAAGAACCCTGAAGGGAACCAGAAAATATTTCGTTACAATGGGAGTTTGTTATACAGGGATACCAATTCTATAAGGAGGTTGTTAGGCAGAATCCAAGAGATCAAATATTTTGTTCGTTATATCCGGGGTTCGTTATATCGGGATTCTACTGATCTATTAATGCACTAACAATAAATAATGAATATTAGGATGGACTTTTCGATTGAATCTCAAGG
>OLMO02000325.1:11717166-11737637 GCA_900291935.2 Cassiopea xamachana
TATATATATATATATATATATATATATATATATATATATATATATATATATATATATATATTTATATATATATATATATACACGTCTTATTTATAAGAAAACAGTTTATAAGAAAATGAGGCTCAAATGGTCAAAATCTTAAGCAAATCACGAGACTCAATTTCCAAATTTAGTGTTTCCATAGGCCAAAAAACGATGTTTCGTCGTTATTGCATTCACAATGTTAAAGATGGAATTCAAATGCAAGTATAATATTAATAGCGAAAGTGTAAACCATTTTAGCCATTTTATTTCAGTAAAAGTTAAGAATACATATATATATATATATATACATACATACATACATACATATATATATATATATATATATATATATATATGCATAAGCCAAAGTATATCCATTTGCTGCTTATAATTATTTAGTTTACTATTAAACAAACTCAAATTACGTATTCGTTGTCTATTTGTCATCTGGATGCAAGTCTTTTGAGAGTGTTTGGAAGTTCGTTCTGGGCTAAGCTTTTCTTTCGCATTTTCAAGGAAAGATGAGTGAAATGAGAAAAATTCACAGCTAAGTACCACAAGTACTCTATTAAGCGACCAGCCTCTATTACACGGCCAGTTTCTATTAAATGTCCAGTCTCCAATAAGCACCCCTTAAAGGGGAAGTTCGGGGAAAAACTAAAATTTACATGTTGTAGAGAATGTCGAAAAACTCTGTGATCTGAAATATTATCGCTCTTACTTGCGAATTTACTTTGATATTCCAACTTCTTTCTCCTCAAAACTGGCCTCGTGCTAGGCTGCCGTTCTTATCTTTCTGAGCAAGAACGTCGTTGTTGCTTTTCACGTCATCACGTGCAGAAAGACCTTGCAATCAATGCCGCTATATACGTAAGTGGGGAATATCACCCTTATATCTGTCACTTAAAAACAAAAAGTGATTGTTGAAAAATAAATGCATGTGAGAGGATCTTTACAAACAATTCTGTTTATTTTGGAAAATCGCATCCATTGGTAATGGCGGATCTTGACGTGGGGGTGTCGGAAGACAGCAATGTTGAAAATGGGGAAGCTGAGGAGGTAGATGTTCCTGACATGAATCATTTAAAGCCGTTTGATATGGCAACTAGGAGGAGTATTGATAATTGGGAAGGTGATGTAAGCATCTAATCAGAAAGTACCAGTGACAGCCAAACCGAATGCGAGAGAATTTGCAATATTGAATGGTGTGATTGTGGAAAGAATTGTCAGCCAATGGAAACGTATACGGAAAGTATATGCTGCCAAGATACAAATGAAATACCTGAACACTTGTTTGCAGGTAAACCAACCCATTATAAGAACATTAGCGAGTAAATTATATAAATTTATTTCACAAATGGATTGGAAAAGGATAATTGAATATGATATTTCGATATAAAAGCGATACATCAACTGACCGTTTAGCAAAAAGTTACCGTATGCTTAGATAAAGCATCTATTACATATCAAAATTTCTTATTAGGTTAGACATTATTTCAACAGGTGAGTACTACATAACAGCTACAAAAAACTTTAGACTGGTTTGCTTAGCAAGGCCTGTGCTTGAAACAGCCCTGTCAGCAATGAATAACTTAAGAGGAAACATAACTTTTTCTTTTCTTGTGCATTGGCTTAAAGACAAATATTGTTGGAACTGCATCGCTTTTCAGTTTCAGTCCACCAACTTCATTCTCCATTAACTCTTTCTAAAAAGCAAAATGCTTTAGATACATCATACCCATCTACTAAAGCCCTTTCCCTTCTACCCTTTTACAGGTTAGATTTTACTTTCACAAGAGCCCATGCATTCTATAATTTTTTTAAACGCCATATGTCATTCATTAGATATCTTTTAGAATGAGCAAGAACACTCACCTTAAGGTCTCTCTCATAGCAGTCGTCTTCACAATGCTCTGAAAAAATGTAAAAACTCTTGTCTGTTGGTAATTCTCCAGCTCTACGTATATTGATTAACCATCGTCGCCACAATTGCTTGTTACGACCCTCACCTGGTATTTGATGGAAGCTCAAAGTCTTATTTTCGCTTGAGCGATTTGCACAGCCAAAAGCAGCACAGCTAGGCATTACTCAATCTTATTGCAAAGATTTAATTACCAACTTGATTCAATTGTGCGTCCTAATGAAATGCAAGCCCAAATTCGACTAATGCCATATAGTAACTCTACCACATCCTATATGAGTGAGAATTTCCAATGGGCACGATTTTCCAAACAAAACAAAATTGTTTGTAAAGATCCTCTCACATGCATTTACTACTTGGCAATCACTTTTTTGTTTTTAAGTGACAGATATAAGGGTGATATTTCCCACTTACGTTTATAGCGGCATTGATTTTAAGGTCTTTCTGCACGTGATGACGTGAAGAGCAACAACAACGTTCTTGCTCAGAAAGCTAAGAATGGCAGGCTAGCACGAGGCCAATTTCGAGGAGAAAGAAGTTGGAATTTCAAAGTAAATACGAAAGTAAGAGCGGTAGTATTTCCGATCACAGGGTTTTTCGACATTCTCTACAGAATTTCAAATTTTAGTTTTTTCCCGAACTTCTCCTGTAAAGAGCAAAGCAGAGATTAACGAACTGCAATGGAATCCAAGAATGAATGAGATGCGAATGGATGTCCACATATCTCGAAAACAAAATTGAGGTTTACTAGAGCATTTACGGTAGTTAGCTACTTATTTCTAACACATTCACTTGGTCTGAGGTCTCATTCTATTCTATATAGCTTGCACTTTTCGGTTGTGTAATCTCCGCCTTCGTTCCATGAAGAAGTACCAAATTGGATCAGTGGTACGATTGAATGCGTCCAAAGAGAGGCATAGGGAAAAAACAACACCTCCCGGAGTGCTGCAGCCTCTGGTTTCTGATACTATAAGACTTGCGATGGCTAGTGGCAAGTTGAGAATGACATAGCTTAACGTTATTCCAATACACTTGTATGTCATATGCCTCTCGTTCATTTCTCTGGCTTTTTGTGCAGCAGTTTGTACTGTGGATGTAGCATTAATAGACTCTGTAATAGCTTGGCTTTTTTTGTATGATCTTACTATCTCGTAGTGGATGACTGTGAGAGAGAAAAGGGCGATGAATCGAACGCACCCAACTGCAACTATCGGCAGTTTTAAGTAAGTATAGTTTGCACTCAAATACGCCATGATTCCAGAAATGAATGGCACACAAGCAGCTCCAGTAATCAAATACCTCTTCGATTTTCTCATCAGAACGGCTGACCTGTGTTGCATGGGCTCAGATACGGCTAGATATCTGTCATATGCGAGAGCAAGATTTACATGAAGCTGTAGGAATAGCAATGACATGAGAATTGTTTTTGCGATGGTGTTATCCTTTTCATTGTCATCCATAACGTGCTGCCTAACAAGTGAAAGCACACTCATTGGCACAGATACTATTGCATTTATCAATCCAATACATATTAGTATGACATGGAACCCTCGTTTCGTGCCGGTAACTTTAAGCACAAAGATGACCATCGTGATATTTAAAAACACAGCGAGTACAGAGAAAACTCCCATGGGTACTCTGCAAGCTTTGATTGATGCCATTTTCATCAAGAACAGCAAAGTCACTGCTGAGATTATCGGCAACCTGTTTTCTTGGGAAATGATGTAGAAAATTGCTATATTTTTAGAAGTTTGTGTCACGCCATTCGACTTTAAAGACCAGTATGAACCAAGTTTGGTAGGCTTTCACTTGTTGTGTATTCATGTGTAAAAGCTGGACTTGCTTACGATAGTTAACGAGCTACATGCATGACATCACTAGCTCTTTTCAAGGAAAAGGCACTAATGAACCGATATCACCACCTGTCTTTTTCAGGAATTTATCTTCATGGCTGGTGATAATTGTACTATATATCATGGTTAAGCGGATGAATATTTTTTGTTAATGAGAGTATTAGTTCACCTGCTAGCCAGTGTTGACTAAGTTTTTTAGTACTTGAATTATGCCAAAAGTATCAGAAAAACATGCCAGATTCACTGACAGCTTGCGAAACTTTACATCGAGGCTGTTGTGTTTGTAAAGAGTCTAGCGCATGCGCAAAATAGTAACAACTACAAAAGAACTTTTGTAAGAACGTTGTCTTGAAAACTAATAGTTGGCGATACCTCAATGAACTAAAATATATTCAAAACTTAGGCACGCAACGAGGAATTTTCGAAGGCAAAAGGTCCAATCCACGAAAGAGGGCACAGAACAGCCTTCTAGAGAAGATACGGCCTTAGAATACTGATTTTTTAAGATTCATAAGCGGAGGAAAAGTGTGGGAGGCTTACTAGTATCGTTGCTCTGTAGACAAATGATTCTGTTTGCTATGTGTTACCACGAGAGAAGAAGGAAAACGGAGACTGGGTCAAAGGCCCCCAGATAATTTTTAGCACCACACCTTTTCCATGTTAGAGGAACGCCCTTTTTGAATAGAGAGGGAACTACAAGAAAGGGCACTTTATTCTTTTGCTGAAAAGGACTGGGATCTAGACACCCCAAGGACTCCTGCCTTAGTTGCATTCCTAAGAGCTGATAATTCAAAATATAAATCTCCATCAAATCAGGATCCATTCTTTATTTATAAGGATCAATAAACTCTTTATCAAGAGACTCAAGCAATCATTCAGTAGTATACGCATTGCAACGAAAACCTTGTAATTCTCAGTGTAACTTGGTGCGACATCTGTGGTTTCATCCTACATGGCCTGTACTCTTAGGTGGCGTAATCTCCGTCTTCGTTCCATGAAGAAGTACCAAATTGGATCAGTGGTACGATTGAATGCATCCAAAGAGAGGCATATGGAAAAAACAACATCCACCGGAGTGCTGCAGCCTGTGGTGCTTGATATTGTAAGACTTGCAATAGCTAGTGGCAAGTTGAGAATGACATAGCTTAACGTTATTCCAATACACTTGTATGTCATATGCCTCTCGTTCAATTCTCTGACTTTTTGTGCAGCAGTTTGTATTGAGGATGTAGCATTAATCGAATCTGTAATAGCTTGGCTTTTTTTGTACAATCTTACTATCTTGTAATGTATGACTGCGAGGGAGATAAAAGTGATGAATCGGCCACAGCCAACTGCTACAGCAGGCAGTGTTGAGTGGGGATGACTTACTGTCAAATATGCCATGATTCCTGAGATAGTAAGGACACATACAGCTCCAATGGCCAAATGCATCTTTGATTTTCTCATCAGAACGGCTGATCTGTGTTGCATTGGTTTAGTTACAGCTAGATATCTATCATATGCGAGAGCGAGATTTACATGAAGCTGCAAAAGTAGCAATGAAATTATTAAGATTGGCTTTGCAAGACTGCTATCGTTTTTATTGTCATCCTTGAAGCTGAGCCTAACGAATGTAAACACACCCATTGGCAGAGCTGTTATCCCATTTAGCAATCCAATACATATTAGTATAACGTGAAAACCTCGTTTCGTGCCGGTAACTTTTAATACAAAGATGACCATCGTGATATTTAAAAACACAGCAAGTACAGAGAAAGCCCCAACGGGTACTCTGCAAATTTTGATTGATGTCATTGTCGTCAAATACAGCGAAGTTACTGCCAAAGTCTATCGGCGATCTATTTTCTTGTGATATGATGTAGAATATTCCTACCTCTTTAGAAGTTTGTGTCGCACCATTCGACTTTAATGACCAGTATGAACCAAATTTGGTAGGCTTTCACTAGTGTATTCGTGTGTAAATGGTGGACTTGCTTACGATAGCTAACGAGCTACATGCATCATATGACTAGCTCTTTTCAAGGAAAAGACACTAATTATTATCCGCAAGGCTGGTAATAATTGCACTTTATACCATAGTTACGCGAAAACGTTTTTGTGAATGAGAGTACTTCAATTATGCGAAAAGTATTGGAAAAATATGCCAGATTTACTGAAAGCTTGCTAAATGTAAAATCGAGGCTGTTTTGATAGAAAGAGAGTCAAGTGCATGCGCATAACAACAATAACAACAAAAAGGTTTTCATAACAATTTCATAACCGAAGTTAGCTATATCTAAGTTATACCTAAGTCAGCCAAGGAATAGAACGAACCACAAATGAAGTAGACAGCTGAAATAGATTGAAGAAGCACGAATGTATAAGTCAATTATTCTTTGGGTAAAAATGACTGTGGAGCAGGGGCATCATGGAAGGGAGCTGAACATCCCTTCATCAAACATCTTTTAGACTGGATAAGCTCATAACTATGCATTTGCCAAAGGAGAAATGAAAGATACGCTTCTATTAACTGAAGAAGAATGCTAATACCATATACTTGCCTTCTCCTTCTTTTAATACGTTCGCATGCATTGGTTTGACACGCAATTTTTTGTCATACATGCTAAAATGGGCGTGGTTAAATGCGTGTTCCACATATTTCCCACAACACAGCCCCCTTTGTTACCGTTTTAGGAAGATACCCACTTGTTACCGTTTTATTTACAACATTCTTTCTTCGCGTTGGATTTGTCCTCATTGAAAAGAATTTGGTGCGGTTGCTCTCTCCGCCATTAGAGACAATCTTTATACAAGCAGATGGACTATAGTGCCTTGGACAGTAAGTTTATTTCGCTGACTTGCCTTCAAAAGTTTGGTCTATAAAACATGCGTTCAAAGCAGCAAGTGCTGGAAGCAGGGAAAGAAAGCAGCTTTCATGATCGAATAAGATTCTTCCATTAGGCCCTACTGTCATGTATGGATTTTTGATAATTGAAAATTATTATGAATTATTATAGACATGAAACTGTTTAGATGCAGTTTACTACAGCATGTACGGCAAATTAGCTACTTGCAACATATTTGACTTTTTAGGCGAACAGGCGCCAAGCAGGACTGCATCCCAGACCCTTTTGCACCAGATCTGTGGCCAGTACGAAACTTAACAGAACCTCGCCAATTGCAATTTGGTGAGTTTGGGCAAGTTTTATCAGCACTTACGCCACGTTTACCCAAGTTTAACCTGCTCAAATTGCGAGCCATGTTTTTCTAGAAAATATTAGGCTAAATTCTATGGCAAGCAAAAATCCCAGAATGCATACTGGGCGCCGAGCACCTCTCTGTCAACATGCATCTTGATACTGGCCTATCTAGCCTGCAATCAGTAATTAAGAGAGAAAGAAAAAGGATGAATCATTGTTTAACTTTCCATCAAATCAGAAACAATCAACTCTTTATTTAGAGACTTAAAGTGTCATTTATGTTTATGAGGTTTACGACGAAAAATTAATTCTCGGTGTACCTTGGTGTAACATTTATGGTACGATTCTGCATGACCTGTACACTTAGTCTATTGTGCAATAACTCTCTTCGATCCATGTAGAAGTACCAAATTGGATCTATGGCACGATTGAAAGCATCCAAGGTAAGGCATGTGAACATAATAATGCCCCCCTGGGTACTGCAAAGTTCGGTTTCTGGGAAAAAAATGCTTGCTACAGCCAATGGCAAATTGAGAATCACAAAGCTCAATGTTATCCCAACGCACTTGTATGTCATATGCCTCTCGTTCACTTCTCGGACTCTGTGTGCAGCAGTTTGTACTGTGGATGTAGTATTAAAAGACTCTGTAATAGCTTGGCTTTTCTTGTATGATCTTACTAGCTTGTAGTAGATGACTGTGAGTGAGAGAAAGGTGATGAATCGAGCGCATCCAACTGCAACTATCGGCAGTTTCAAGTAAAGATAGTTTGCACTCAAGTAAGCAATGATGGCAGAAATGACAAGCACACAAGCAGCTCCAGTAATCAAATACCTCTTTGATTTCTTCATCAGTACAGCAGTCCTGTGCTCTATTGGCTCAGATACAGCCAGATATCTGTCATATGCGAGAGCGAGGTTTAGATGAAGCTGGAAGAAGTGCAACAACACGAGGAATGTGCTCGCGATGGTTTTATCCTTCACATCGTTGTCCAAAAAGTTTTCACTTATAAATAGGAACGCAGTCATTGGTGCAGAAGTCACTGCATTTATCAAACCAATACACAACAATATGATGTAAAAGCCCCTTTTCGTACCATCACGCTTGAATACAAAGATTATCATCGTGATATTTGAAAACACTGCAATTACAGAGAAAACTCCAACGGGTATTCCACAAGTGTGGACTGCTGCCATTTTCGTCCAAAATAGTCCACTTACTACCAAAGTCTATCAGCCATTGATCCTCTCTTCAAGTGGTGTTTCGTAAAGCGTAATACTATGGATACATAACGGTAATGAAGTCAAAGTAGAAATGGAGCAGTTTCACCTGTAGAATAATTTGTGTCACCGCTCGACGTTAAAACTGCTATCTCAACAGTTCTTTTTAAACTGCAAGGATCACAAGAAAAAGTAAAACTCTCGAATCAAGCATCGCCAGGTGCTATTTTCTATGAGTCTATCTGGATGACTGGTTATAATTACACTAAATGTCATGATTGATTGGAACTGTTTTTGTTTTTTGAAGAAAGTCGTTATCGTCCTATTTGCATCGTCCTATGTACACTCAGCCAGCTTTAGGGGTTGTTCATTATTTACAGAGGGGTTGGTACCGAGGAGAAATAGGTGGAGTGAAAGAAATTTTCTGATAAAATAAGGCATTGCCCGTACATTGAAATACAACCTCAGAGTTGGTTAAGATGATTTTTAATAGGGAGGTTTAGATCCAGTACGAGTATGAGTACGAGTTTTCAACTGCGCAGCCGATCTACGCATATTGAGAGGGAATCACCGTCACAACTCGTACTCGAAGCAGCCGCTCAGTACGAGTTTCTCAGCAAATCTCGTACTGAACAGAACGAGTTTGGAATTGATAATATTGGCAAAAGTAAATGGGCAATTCATAAGGAATTGCCTCGATAAGAAGCAGATGTTCAAAGGCAACCTCTTGTTTTGAAAAGAAACACAATGTAAAGCCTTATTTAAGAGCTGTTGTCGTGGAACCACTCGGTCATAATAAACTTCTGGAAACGGCCTTGCCATGGATGGGGACTAAATGGAAAGACTTTCACAGAACGTATATTCCAAAGCTGAACGAGGGACTTAAGTTATTAAAACAGTTCAAGAATAATCCAACAGCATCCTCACGACTCGGAATGTCATTCTTGTTCATGCGAATTTCAGACAGCGATTCATCTTCATTCACGATAGCGAAAATTTAGTAAAAGAAGGCACTGGCTTTCGAGGGATATAGTAATAGCTTCGTGTTTATCTTCAGAGTACGATAGGGTCCTATAGTATCCTACAATTCACTAAACAATTTGAATAAAGACGCAGATCTATTGATTTCAATAAATCCAGGGGTCGTTTTGAAGGCGGAGATATCTAAACTGCTTCCCTCCTGCGTCGTGGTTTAACTATTGATATACAATTTATGCATACTTTAATACATACTTCCTACACATTTTTTTCAAGTTTCGTTCTATTTCACCCGAATTTTTAGTAGATATTAGTATACTGTAATTAAAACTATAGTTTAATTCTGTACGTTAACTTATACATGTATATATACATATATATGTATATAAATATATATACATATATATATATATTTATTTATTTATATATCACTTGGCTCCGACGAAAGTAATAAGCTGAAACAGAATAAACATTGCCCCAGTTGAGGTGAAGGCCCTGGCCAAGAATGACCTCAGTAAACACTGATTATTCAATTGCGCCTCTGTGGCGCAGTAGGATAGCCAGTGATTCTCTGGCCATTCTACTGGGGCTAGAATCCTCGCCGGGACATAAAATTTAGAATTATGGTAGCCCACTTGTGATTAAGTATAGACTTTCTGTCAGCCATTGCCATACTGAATTGTTGTATATAGATATATATAAATATATATAAATATATATATATGTATATATATACATATATAAATAAATAAATAAATAAATGTATATATATATATAAATAAATAAATGTATATATATACATATATATATAAATAAATAAATGTATATATATACATATATATAAAAAAATAAATGTATAAATATATATATGTATATATATATATATATATATATATATATATATATATATATATATATATATATATATATATATATATATATATATATATATATATATATATATATATATATATATATATATATATATGTACAGTTTAAGGAGGGGCCCTTGAAAACTAGCTTTGTTGAAGGGCAACCCTCCAAAATTATTTTAAAATGAAATGAATTTGAATTATCTGCCTTGCGGTGCGCAGTCTGCGGTTATAAGGGGGCTGGGAACCACCTTGTTTCTGAATTTATTTAATGTATGCTTTATTTTTTCATACTTGTAGTTATTTAGTTTCGTTTACTTGTTTACTGTAATGATCGTGGGGGTAGATACTTCCAATTTTACTCTATCGTAATGTCAATTTTTGTCTAGGTATCACTTACATGGATATAGAAGAGAAAGAAAGTAGTCGACCTTTTAGCTCATACGTCGGCAAAGTATGTCTTGCGAGCGGTATACGGCTCTTTCAGATTTCATTGCTGCTCCGCATGCCTTTAAAACACAAATTATAATGCACTTTGTTTGTACTAATTCGCTTTTGCTGCAGTTGTGGTCAAAAATCTTAGTTCTGAATTAGGAGTGATAGGGCTATATAGTTAAAAGGAAATTTTATCTTGGTAGTAAATTGTAGTGTGCTGTTTCGTATTACTAATCATAATAGATAGCACATTCTTATTAGAGAATTTTATTCCATAACATCAATTAGTGACATATTCGATTCAGATGTTAAAAAGCTTTTGTGGCTCCCTGTCCACTCTTTTCAATGGAAACATGGCTCAAATGTCTGGCTGAGAGCTGAAGGCTGCTGACCACTTAAAGCTTCAATAAGCCAACAATTTCTGGCTAACGATTTTATCGATCTCCATGTAATATAACTACCTACACAGCTTCTAATTGCATCTCTATAATGCAATTTACTTATGACGAGAATAATTGACAGCCCTCTCCCAATGCATGACCTTGTTTGTTGACGCATCTGCCCTCTTTTCACAATCAAAGTTGTATGGATGCGAGGCAAAAGAAGCGACTATGAAATAGTATTTACAATATAAAACATCCAAATAGATGACTAGCTACACGAGATTTTAATAAAATTCTACTGTTCCCATAATTTCATTCAAGATTGGAACACTATGAAAAATAATATTTTGAAATAAAATCAAATTTGCATGAAATTTCAAATACATTAAAGACCTTATGATCGTTCTATAGCTCTACTGTTCTGGGTTTATCCATAAGTCTGGCTCTTTGATAATCTACGAAGAAAACATGTACGGATGAAAATTGCTTAAAATCAATAGCATTCATTTAAATCTATAGCGTACCTATAAGTATATAACATGACAGGCAGACAGCTTGAGCGTTATGAAATTTCAAAACGCCCTGGGCAAGCATGAAACTGGAGGAAATGCCCTGGAGGCAAAACCTACCTTTACAATTATTTGGAAGTTCAAAAGTTCTATTTTGCCATGCGAATCGCTAGATTACTTATTCTGTTGCCGTGGCAAAACCATTCAAAAGTTTTCATTTGAGGGCTTTGCTCCTGTGCTCCTGAAAGTACGTGTCTGGCCTTTGGTATCAAATGTGCTCACAATCTTACTGTTAAAATGCCGTCTTCAACATGGCATCAAACTTCCTTGATCAAATCAGCTAAACTTAATATCAATGAAGTCAGAAGCTTTTTACTAAATCAGTAGTACCTCTTCGATACTAAGAGAGAGGAGGAGAATAATGAATCTATCGATAGCTATCAAATGGTACCTATGAGGAAATGCGAAAAGATGACAGGAAAATAAAATGATATAGGGTACAAGAGAAGAGTAACAGATATAAAACTTCAGACCTTAACTTTTGCTGTTTCTTCAACAGCTTTCATCGTTAATGGCGCAAGAATCTGAGGTTCCCTGCAAAAACGATGAAATTATTGCACTAAAATGATTCTCTTCAAATTTCCCAAAATTAATATATTACAGATAAAGACAAGTGCTAGTAAAATCCTGTTGGATGTGTGTATGTGTTGTGTTCTGTTGTGTTCTGTTGTGTTGTGTTTTGTTGTGTTGTGTTTTGTTGTGTTGTGTTTTGTTGTGTTGTGTTTTGTTGTGTTGTGTTTTGTTGTGTTGTGTTGTGTGTGTGGTGTCTCAAATACCAGTAAATGTACACTACTATGCTAACCTTTGAACAGCACTGATACCCAAGATTTCTTTTCGCAGTCCCTCATCTGAATAAAATCTTCCTTCCCAGTTCTGCTTTGATCTTCCTGATGCTGAGCTAGGGTTAGATTTTGTGGGTACCTGTAACTTCTCCTCAGCCCTATTCTGATGTGTTGACTCTAATGGCTCATTTGTTAAAAGCAAGTCATTTAATGATCTCAAGTATCTACGTATATTCATGTTGACTTCAGTCTCATCTGGGAGGGTTTCCATTAGAATTTTTTGCTCCAAAACACTTGGATCCTTCTCCTCATTAAGTGAAGTGGTTTTGCTATAGTATGCCTGTAAAATTAATAAGAGCAAATAAAACATGTAAAGACCTTAGAGTCTATCCACGTAGTACATACCCACAAATAGAAGAGGAGCATTGGCAAAAATGATATTTTTGTGTACAGCCCCTGTACAGTCGTACTTACATATATAATGGGGTCAAAACTTTCATAAATTTGTGTACGCGCTATGCAAGTGATCAGTTCAAAGAGAATTTTATAGCAATTTCAAATCCTACTTTAATTGAGCATGCAAAACAGAAACGTTGAACTATAGTGAGGAGTGGTGAAATGAGATGAGGTGAGGTCAGGAGCGATTCACAGCCACGAGATTCACTAATAACGAGTGAAAGCAGTAGAGATTTCAGAAGCCAAGAAAGGTAGGTATATGTTATACTTATATTTTAAAGTCTATATGTTATATGTAGCTATACTTAAATGTTATATGCAACTAAGTTTCACCAAGGCCCTGCAAACTCTCCATAGAAATATTGTTATTCTTGAGATCTAGTTAACAACCTGATCTTTACTTAGATAGTTAAAAGCATGGCTCTAAATTTCTAGCTGCATGATAGCAGAAAGTTGATGGAAGTCTGTACTGTACTTTCCTAATCACCGTTTTCTCGAAGATAATCCACCGCAAAGTGTAAAGAGCAGTTGCTGAGATCTCACAAAATGTTGCCGAAATTCAGCAGAGAGCATTAATTTTTCATTTATTCCTCTGCTAAAGCTGAGGTTGATAAGAGACCGATATGACCTAAAGAGGAATTTGCAATTCTAAGCGCAGCTGGTGAATGTTGGCAGTGGGAAAAAGGCCATTGCGGCTTGATTTATCTCCAGATATGACTGAATACTAATGGAAAATTCAGATCTACTTTCATATGAGGGAGAATTAGACATGCCTTTTTTTCTCATGTCAGGAGAGACGGGATGAAAAAAATAGGCAAACGTGGCTATTATAGATAAGCTCAAGCTATTACACCCAAAGACTAATTTTTTCCTTATATCTAGAAGCCAGAAGATTGACCTTTTTAGTCACAATTTTCTAAGACATATAAAATAGAAAGCAAACTATAAAGAACATCTACGTTATATTAATTAAGAAGACACTCAGCTACTGATCAAGTATTAATTCTACCTATTTAACTTGTGCCTCTAGCTGATTGACACCAATTTCTATATAAAAGTAACACTTTTTATTGTTGAACAACTGTGCTACATCAGTTCCGCAAACTTTTACAGCTTACATAATCCGATACATTACTTCACTTCTTACGCCTAAGTTTAAGAAATATTTGGCTTTGCTAGTCATATTCTGATCCCTTCACAACAATCTGGTTCAGATCAGTCAAATTTTCCTCTCTTCAGAAACGTCCA
This sequence comes from Cassiopea xamachana, assembly GCA_900291935.2. Classification (NCBI taxonomy): domain Eukaryota; kingdom Metazoa; phylum Cnidaria; class Scyphozoa; order Rhizostomeae; family Cassiopeidae; genus Cassiopea; species Cassiopea xamachana. The sequence goes on from OLMO02000325.1 coordinate 11,731,089, forward strand.
TTCACATAGAATCTTAAATCACTTTGTGTTAAAATCCTTCTATTTCACAAAAAAATCGTTATTAACTGAATCATAAACTTGCACTCTGCTCCATACTTCTAAAATATAGCAATACCATTATATCTGTTTATAGTTAATTTAACAGATGGACCATGGTTGTAGAAGCACATTACAAGTAAAAGAAGTAGAACGGATCTGTTACCAGAAACGCACACACGCATCTTCATGTACCAAAAAAGATAAGCTTTCGTTTCTCCAAAAGACAATCCTTACACTCACATACTTACAAATATGTCTTTTGCATCTGGAGCATCATCTATTTCTTGAAAATTCCATTTCTTGTACTTTTTCAGGATTCTATAAACGAAGACAAAAATAATCTTTTGATGAACTTCCGTTAGTAACCATTATCCATCACCTTCAAAGAACCCCTTTTCATCTACCTCGTCGTCTTTTTTTATCCAACTTTAACCATTTATATTTTCTCTTCAAAGGAATTATTAAGACACAAGGCACTCATAAATAGCTTCTACAAAACTTATGATTCGCTTCAGAAATCTCTCCCCCTCCATCTTTATTTCCAATATATATCTTCTACTGTCTGATAAACTCACATAATCTCTGTAGCATAGCTTCCTGATGGGGTTGAAAGCCATGGCGACAAAGAAACAAGTAAATACTAACAATTAGTAAAAGGGGTAGAAAGCTACCTGTTTGTGGCAGCTTCATAAGATTGGGATACACGATACATTCTTTGTAAAAGTCGCTTGCGTTTCTCTGTGTCTTGCCTCTTTTTTTCCATTTTTGATAAAGAATCCACCTAAAAAAGGGACACTGGTTTGTCAAATTGCCTTCTAAAGCAGGTCAGTTTTTCTTCTTCAAAGCTTGGTCATCTTTAGTGGTATGCTTACAGCACGTTGCAAATGTATTTCACAAGAGCAATCATTCAATCGTTCATTTGCTCATTCATTCATTCATTCATTCATTAATTCGCTCATTCATTCATTCATTCATTTATTCACTCACTCATTCATTCACTTATGCAGGTGGTCTCTCAGGCCACGAGCCTGTTTCTCAAGCATATATTTTACAGTTCCAATCAAGCTTCTCATAAACACTTGCAGCTTATTCTCTTAGCATATAAATGTTAGTAATCAAGCATGAAAGGATATGGCTAACCTGTGTGTGACACGGCTCAGGACTTTCAAGACTGCGATTTACTATTTTCAAGTCTGGATATTTGATCTGCATTAACAAAAAAGAAAAAAGCATCATTGATTCAGTCGATTTGTTCACCAGCACAAACAGGTGAAAATTGCTTCTTGGAGTTATATTAATGGTTCTACTATCATGTGAGCCATTGCTTAGTCCTGTCATTGGAGTAGTCAGCGCTGTTGGACAATTTTTGCTCCCATCTTTGTAGATTTTTATGAAATATTTAACAGCTATATTTTGCAGGCCAAGCAAGGGTAAGAAACAGCCACAAAGGGGCGTATCCAAACTTTTTAATTAGAAAAATTATGCAAAAGTAAAGTAGCAAACTTTTAGTGCAAACAGAAGAGTTAAGTACCTCTAGAAATGGCAAACATCTAATTGAATAAAAGTCATGCCAAGATTTCAAGTACAGCATAATAATACTGACCACAGGAAAGGTTATGTCAGAGTTCTCAGCACCCTGGGTGGTCTTCTCTTTCATTGGGTCAAGCTTTGCTTGCCTGATGCCCCCAACAGCACCTCTCACCTAAAAAGCATCACACTTACTTATACTGAATACTATTTTCTAGGAAAAGTAAAGATTTAAATAGTACTCATAAGATAAATATGGGCTGTGTAAAAGAGTCAGGACACTTATTCGAAGATTTATGGTATTTACATTCAAAAACATCAATGCTTAACTTCAAACTAAAACTTTCCAGTTATTACTACTTTCAAATCTGTACTCTGTAATGAAATATAAGGTCTAGTTCTTGTATATAAGTTCTTCTGTAACCTTACTCTAAGGCACATTAGGAAGCAGTCTACCATGATTTCTGTTTAAGTGAGAAATTATTCACTCATGTAATCATTTAAATTTCTAAATAATTTAATGATTCCATTGCAAAACACAAATAAAAAATTTAATCATTCCTCTAGATCAAAATCAAGACTGAAGCATTCAGTGACAAAGAAAAGCTATGAGCTAGAAGCCATAGGTCAACAAGCATAAGTTAAAGGTCAAGGATTAAAGTGATTTTGTGAGCAAAATGTGAGTGAATTGTTCTAATTACCATGTCACTATCCATATGTTGGACCATCTCTTCCTTTTCCTTGATGATTTGTATGATTTTCTTCAGCTTTTCAAATGTTATTGCTTTCCCTAGAGATAATTGAAATAAAATTGAAGTGATCTATGAGGCTCAGTGCATACAAGTCAAAAGGTGCAACTACCTACATCCTAAAGTCTACTCAAGTTGAAGCATGCATTTAGCTTTGAAGGCCTGGCATACTAGGGCCAGGGGGATCTACATAAAAAAAGTTAAATGGGGAAATTTACACAGGCCACCAAGATATGATTTTATTACAATATCATAGATTTTGATAATGAACTATTTCATTGAAAAGAACATAAACATAGGAATCAGGAGGTACAGAGGGCATATACCTCTCACTTTCTAAACATTTGTATGCAACATGCCCCTTTGCAGCTCACAGGGTCGCCATTTTTGCTAATGAGGGTGCCCATGACAAAGTGTGTTACTCCCAATTTTGAATGCTTGCTATGTCCCTAGGGAGAGGATGGGCAGCTAAACTCTGTTGCCCTTTTGCTGCAGGTGTCCTTGGCTGTAGTTTTTGCCTTTGTAAGCTCTACCTACATATTGCTTACAAAGGAATAGCTGAGTAGCTAGGCTGTGAATCTATAGTTGGAGAGGCCCCCACTTACTGTTTGTAAGCAATGATATATAGTACTGCAAAAGATAAATTTAATGTGAGCAAACTTCCAATGGAATCATATGAACTGAAAACCCCTGAAAGTTGTCTTACCTGAAGCATTACTCAATTTCATCTAATAATCCAAGGCTATCAACAAATGTGCTTCATGCAGAGAAGCAATACAGGACAAGCTCAGCAAGCAGATATAAATTTTAAAAGCTAATACAGTCATACCTTTTATGATTTCCTTTTCAACTACATCTAAAACATTTGGTGAGTGAATAATTTCATAAAATTCATCACTTTTATACTTTCTATCCAGCTCATTACTTTTCTCCAGCTGGTTTTTTATCTCATTGATCTAAGGAGAAGACAACCATCATCATAAGCTTCCACAATTAGATAGAGAAATACAATGAAAATATTTATTATCCATTAAAATGGCATTTCAGTTCAGTCAAAAAAGTATTTAATTATTGAACTAATCAAAATGTCAATTTGGAAAAGAGTACAAATGGGATTACATTAAAATATATTATAGCCTGACACAGCATTGGTATTCAGTGGAATATTGAATAATGAACTGGGGTTATTTAGCACAATTTTATAAGGGCATGGTGTCTAAAATTCTACTTTGAGCCTCCTTTATTAAAAATTTTGCACTACACCTCTGTCCAGGTGTCATTGATTTTGCAAATATTCTGCAAAGTTAGTTGATCAAAAGCAAAACACTTGGCAAATGCTTGGCTAAGTTTATAACACCTGGAAAATTTGTAAATAGTCTGTTGGTACTACAGAACTATACCACAGCACAAAAAAGCGGCAACATTTTAGACATACTTTACAGCTTTTTTTGTCTGACACTTATCAGAGTATGAAAACATCGGATAGTGACCTAAAGGCTAACCAAAATATATATCCAGATGTGGTTAATATGATAGGAAGCATCTAATTAGCCCCAAGTGTGACCAATTAGGACCATTGTTTACTTGAAGAGTCCCAATGAGAAAACAAACTCTTTTTGTCTACACAAGACTGGGTTTTGAGTCTTGATGTAAACAGACTCCAAAACACTTAAATTAACAGACAATATATGTGTATAGGAAGAAAGCTGTCAGTACATAAAAGAATTTTGCTGCTTTTTTGTGCTGTGGTAAAGACCTGGAAAATTCAAGAGCAGTGCCCCCTGATTTTGATTGAAAAGTGCCACTGTACTAATTACAAAAATATATGTCATCAATGATCTTGCAAATGTGCTTATTCAATTCTCACCACATAATATTTTGAAAATCTGATGTTCTTTAAATACATTTTGTCATCTGCAGCACTGGACTTTGGACGCCTTATTCTGAAGTTATATGATAACCTTTCCTGCAAGTAAAGATAAAATCAATGAATGAAATATAACAAACAGGGAAGATGAAGTCAATAATAAAAGAACTTTTGCAGCTGACAGAATCGCATAACACAGACAAAGTAATTCATAGCTCCATAGCTCATTTAGAGACTTTTTGATGTGTCCATCAGCTTAATATTTCAACAATTTTATACAGTACACTGTAATTAATTACGATTGCTGAGAAAAATCTTTGAGTTTAAGTTGCATTCCTGCATACAGAATTGGGATATCTTTAGCAGCCAGCATATAAGATGGAAGTAAGGTATTCTTTACTTTTAAAATAAACAATATTTTTGTCTATGATACCATTTCATGTATTCACCTTCTCGTCTACAAGATGTATAGTTATGTAAAAGCAAGTAAACCTTTTCCTTAAGCTTTCTTTGCTCAGCTTCTTCCAGGGCTTTTCTCTCTTCTCTCTCCTTTCTCTGCCTTGCAACTTTCACCTCGAGTTTCGCTCGGAGCTCAGCCTTGTAGTGATCACGTAATGCCGCTAAGTCTTCCATTGTGTTAAAGTACACCTACCAAAATGAGATTTTTATCACCTCATGCACAAATGGGAATATGCTTAAATACGGGGAAAAAATCCTTTGCAGAAGAGCAAAAATGATCACTCAGTCTCTCAGTTCAGTTCCTTTAATTTCAAAAATTCAACTATATGCAAAAAATCCTTTAAACTAAAAACATTACAAAATAATACCGTATGACAAGTTACAGAACAATAGAACATAAGAAATATGTACGGAGAAGAATTTTCTTACTACTTGAGGAGAGAACAGCCCCTTTGCTAAAAACCTAACATTCAATTTGAAGTATCTTAAACATTTTGAGATTGATTGATGCAAAAACAGCTAAAAAATCTAAAGTTAATAATTCGTAGAGAACAGTCTCTCACGTCAAGTAATTGGTATACAGTACCTCCTGTCTCCTTGCAAGGCGCTCACGATCTCTCTCCGATGAAGAAGATTTCGTTGCCTTTCTCTCCATCTTTCCGACGTTCACAAAGCAAATACGAGGTCAACAAAGTGTCTTTTCCACCATGTTGCTCATTTCGCTGTTGCTGTTGTACTTTGTTGCCTTACCAAGTAGTTACCATGGTAATGAAAAGGCTAACATGTTCTGCCTCTGCCAAACACATACACCATCTTTGGCATCTTTTAAGAGGAGACGTAGCGAGTTTTCATGGGGGGGGGGGGCTTTTTGGATAGGATATGTAACAAAAATGCAATTTTAAGCAGGGATTTCAAGCAAGTTACAAAAATTTAGAGGGGTGTGATGCAAAAACTAGTTACATTTCAAACTTTTGTAAATAGTTCAACTAGTCAAATAGTTTGAAGTGTCGGTCATTATCTAATGATTCTACTACAGTGCTAACACATGTAGAAAGTTTTTCTTCAGTATAAAAGCAATCAAATAGGCTGCTTTGACTTCTTTTAGCAGTGAATCTGTGAGGGAGTATGAAATATTTTTCCATCTTCTAGAGGGGGTACCAAATAAACTTGAGGGGGTACCAATTTTTCCATCTTCTTGTAGGGTGGGATACCATATTTTATTTGAAAATTAAAAAAAATTCTCCAGGCCCCACGACAGATATTTGATCACCACTCCCATAGTTCCTCTCTCGTGGCAAAAAACCCATAGCCTTTGCTTTTGGAAGTACTTCATCGTTTTCATAAAGTTGCAAGGAGAAGAAAAACATATAAGACTCTACCTGTTTAAAAGAAAGTTCCTCATCTTAAGTAATTCCTTAAATCCATTATGTTTTCCGTCTTGAATTGTGCTTAGTAATTTTTCAGTTGCACATGTATTGTAATTGCTCAATTGATTTGCACGTCGTGGAATCCAAAATCATTAACTGAATTGAAGTGATTCCAAGCTAAGGAACTTACCAAGAAAAGATCACAATATGATTGTTGATTTTATTCAATAAATATATACAAAATAATAGTAAGATTAAACCTGAATGTATCACTATTCTAAGTAATTTTATGTTAAACATATTTAGTTAATTGTTTGTTGCTAAAGTTTGAGAATGGGATAGATAAAACTTATGCAGCCAGTTCGTCGTTTTCCAGCCTGGATGCTTGGGGCTGGTGAAGTTTACGTTCTTGATAAATCTAAGCTTTCTTTTACTGCCCTATCAATTTGCCGAGATATAGATAAAAGTAGTACTGATGACTAAATGCTGCTTAAAAATTTCAACGAAACAATGTTTTCAAAAGCATCAAGAGAGAGAGAGA
>OLMO02000325.1:11737728-11754174 GCA_900291935.2 Cassiopea xamachana
GAGAGAGAGAGAGAGAGGAGGATGATGATGATGATGATGGACATGTTTCCTACCCATTACTTCCTTAAAACTGAGAGCAGAAATGAATTTACGGCAACAACTAAAATTAAGAATGCTTTATCATGCTCGTGTGATAATCAATAATTTCTAAGTATATTCCACATCAACTTAAGAAGATTTACATTTATGAGAATTTCCTTAAGTCCTTGGCGTTGAAGGCAAATTACTTTTATATTCATTTGACCTTTGGAACGGAGAAGGTTCTTGTAATTTGCAGAAAAATACTAATTAATCTTGTTTTTGCATGACTGATGAGAACGGTAGTCTATGGGTTGCAGGAATTTCCATCTCCAATATACAGTTTTAATGCAATGGTATTAATTAAAGCCTTCTTTTTAACAAAGCAAACTTTTCACACAGCTCCAATATATGCTCCAAATACAATTGATAATTGAAAGAACTGTACGACAGCATGCTTTTATGTATTCAAAAGTTAATTCTTATAGGTCTTCCAAGTGTCTCATCTGGCCTAGCATTCTGTGGAACGGATGGCACGTCCTTGCTTGGGCAACTAAGACTGATACTTCGTAATTTTTCCTTGACGGAGCTGAACACATATTTTATTCTAATCTAAGCTAATGGCAGGCAAAACTACCTCCGAAATTTAAACTCTAAAGTACTTCAAGAGACTTACAAAACCAGGTATTTGCAATTACAGAGTACCTAAATATAAAATCTGAAACTTTCGAATTCTAAGATCTCAAATTTCAATCTGATATAATGTTACAATTCCAAGAATCATTTCCCACGGACGAACGTCCTCCTTTTCACAACATGGCATAGCTCCCATACAAATATTTAGCTAGAAGAAAATTAAATGTGAATATAAATATTAGTCTTCTTCTGGTCCAGTACCGTAGAAAGTTAGCGACCATTCTAAAAATTGTCCGGAGCTAACTCTATTTGTGGACGGATTCAGTACGGGTAAATAAGGCTCCTGGTATCCATTGCTAACTTGGACACGTTGTGAACCGGTTTCTTCTTGCTGTACCTGGACCCTTGGGTCTTGGTAAGATAGGCCCATTCTTTTCACGTTGTCTTGACGTATATTACTCTCTATGTTTTCTATGTTCCTATCATACCCGAACACTTCTGAGCTTTGCGAGTCGTCTGTTCCAAAACTGCGCAATTCTGGTGAATCACTCAATCCTGTTAGCTTTTCAAACCCGAGTAAGTCAGGATTTTTGTCGTACATCTGCATTTTATTGAATATTAGTTCATCATCTTTGCCTCCTGTTACTACTGTACGTCGGTCATTTCCCTTGAACATATCCGCAATCGCATCATCTGTGGAAGAACAAGAGTTAGCTTTAAGTTCATACCTTCCAACCGTCACAAAAGTCATATTGAACCAATAAATACCAATTGTGCTTGCAGAATGAAGACGACTATAATAAGAGACATGATTGCATTATTGACTTTTCCAATTACGAAATTTCCAATTATTTAAAAATAACCATGATGTGTGAAAAGACCAAATGTTTTGGACCCTAATTCTAGGGATCCATCATCAGTGTAATAAATTACCACGAACTAAAAACTTATAGGGAAGTAATAGTAAACAAAATAAAATGAGGGAACCTAGGTAAAACCAACTAAAGGCTATATCAATAAACCAAAACAATGGGAAGGTTAGGCCATGAAATCCATGGTAAAGTTATAGGGTAATGAAATAAATTAGAAAAGCGTGAGTTGAATAGAGGACGTTTGGGAATTAAGGGTAGGACGGTCTCTAAGGATAAGTAAACTCTCATGAATTAAGAGATCAATGCTGCTACTGGCGCTACTAATAATACTAAAGTCCTCAGGGGTACAGGGTGACCAGTGGTAGACGAATGATTGTAAACAGAGGAAGAATTGTTGTTGAAATTGTGCTTGTTCAAGAAGACATAAGGCAGAAGTTAATGAGCATCAAAGTTCGACAAAGCCTTGAAAGGGAATTTCTAAGAAGAAACGTTTACGAATCTTCCTATCTAGTGAGCCAAAGAGCAAAAAAGGCTGACGAATGCCCTTCTTAAATATTTTAAATGAGCAGCAATTCGTTCAAGTCAGAATGTTGAATGTCATACACGTTTTTTATAAAAGAAACAAACTTTATGCTTTCCGCTATTAACAGGGACGGTTCTAGCCGGAAAAATCGGGAGGCCATGGTCCCTGATTGGTGAGTGAAATATAGGGGTCTGGGGACTTCGCCCCCAAAAATGTTTTGACCACACCCGTTTTACCCTAAGAAAGCGCCCTTTTTGAGTACAAAGACTGGTTCTTTATATATGAGTAAACTACGTAAATGAAAGAGCAAAAATGACGGAGAGCAGGCTAAGTGACAGAGACATAAGAGTACATATGATAACCATCGGAAAATACAAATGCAAGATCTCCATTACCATTTAGAAATTTACTGTATGTTGTTGCTTACATGCAAAGCGAAAAGACAAAGAAGAAACTAGAGAGACGTTTTGTATAAGTTAAGTACAGTAACAGTCTAGAAGTATCATGTTCATTCCTTGTACATCTTCCTAATTCGCAAGTATTTGCAGTAAACAATATATTCAAAATTTTATACCTTGTAGAAAAGTGGGAGGCTAACGAAGGGGCCACGAAAGTTCCTGGGGGGCTGTAGCCCACCTGGCCCCCCGTAGAGCCACCACTGGCTATTAATACAAGCCAGACAAACTATATAATCACTTAATTAACTAGTATAATAATTCACACAACTTACTATTTATTCTGCATGTGCAACAAATCACGGTTACTCATGCTTTCTATCGTACAAACAGTATTTTTCTCTTTTTTTAGCTTTTCATGTTAAAATTATATTTTTTAGTTCTGTTTTACGTCAAAAATATCTTTGCTCAATCCAGTCGAATACAAATAACCTAGCACTAGAGAGATTTGCATTTGTATGTTTAGTTTTTATACATAATGATGAAGCTTTAAAAATAGTCATAATTATCACGAATATTGTAACCATCATCATCACAACACAATCAGTATCATTATATCACCACTATCACCATCATGCTCACAGTCATCATTACTTTCGTTATCATCATAAGTACTAGCTTTGCAAAAATCAGTGTGAATCAAAGTCTTCTGCAAAAATACCTGGTTAAAGAACTACCTCTTCAAGTTATAATCACAAAAAATTACCAGATAGTAGCAGTCTCTTGTCTTCTTCCAAGTCATTAGCAATCAAATCAGGATCAATCAATCGTACTTGGTTCCTTCGCACTCCTTGAGGATACTTCGCAGGGCCTTTTGGTGGCTTTCTGCCTTTCTTCTTTGCCTGCATTGCTTTCAGTTCTTCTTCTTCATCAATAACCTATGACGATGTTGGCATACAATATTGAAATAAATCTTGAGACGGAATGCTTTTGAACAGAAACAATATTGTTTTATACAATGAGTTAAAAACACAAGTATACATACTATAAGTCACCTAGTCCCTAGTTTGAATTGAACTTACAATTCTCTAACTATTAGATGTTAAACTTTTAACATTAAATATTAATATTAAATAGTAATATCAAGTAATTAAATATTAAATTTTAAAATCAAACAGTTCCAGCTAGCTCGGTTCCAAAAATGCAAAGCAAGCTCTAACTCCTGAAATCGTTCTGCAAGACATATTTTGCAACTAATCCAAGCTGTGACAAATTTTATAACAAGATTTCAAGCTCATAATTGTTGTAAAGTGGCATTTTGCTCTAAAATCGTCTCTAGCTAGTATTTTCAATATTCTGATTCACTGCTTACTATATTGACTGCTTACATCACTTTTAAAAAATTTTTGCGATAAATTCTGGGTACTTCTATTTACAAACCTCTTCTTCCAGATCTTCAACATCAGGTTCTTGCTTACTGGTATCATGCTGAAGATATCCATTGATGTTCAAACCTTTTTGAATAAGAGCTGGTATATTGTCAGTCACATTCAGCGTCCAAACTCCCTTCGGGTTTTCACCCCAACAGTGCACAGTCATAAATGTCCAATCATGCAGCCCCTTGTCACTATCGTCATACCTCCTTGTCGACAGCATTTCGTTTCTCGTGCCCATGGGCGAGAACAAATCAATGCTAACGTCTCCTCGTCGTCTGTGCTGGAAAGAGACAGTCAGGGTGACATGTTCCAGTTTCGTTATTTCATAGTCAGTGCCTTCACATGCTATCGTGTCAATAGTGATTGACAATGTCCCACCAGCTGGAACTTCCCTGAAGAGGAATGCTTAGTTAGTCTTACGATTCTCAAAAAAGACGATTTATATATGTAACTGCATTGCTGTATGAATTGAAAGTCCTTGGAAAAAATAGTAAATTTGGCATTATCATGATAGCAAATTACCCTGATTTTTGTTTTTTTATTCGATTTTACCTCCGTTTCCTCCAATTCCTTGGGGCTTGGAGAGTGCCTCTGAGAGGACCTTAGTTCTGGAACGAGCATTTAGGACCGGATGCCCTTCCTGACGTCACCAATGGCCTGCAGTGGGCCTCGAACCCAGGAACACGTTGGTCTAAGTCGAGTTCATCACCTCTAGGCCACGGCTGCTCTAGCAAATTACCCTGATATTGCTAGCAAATTATTTTAGAAATAATAGCAAAAGGTGTCCAATCTTATCCAGGGTAAAAATTGACAAAAAGGAATGCTATTACAAGTCTAGAAAAAAAATTCAAAAAGCAGAAAGATGGGGAACGATAGAGAAAGAGGAATGCAATTTATAGATAAATAAGAAAGTATCAAGTAAGAAAACATAGGTCATGTACAGACAGAATGGGATAAGATAAAGGATAGGATATGATAGGTTGGGATGTGACAGAACAGGAAAGGATGGGATGACGCAGGTAAAACCATAAAAGCAAGTAACAAAGGAAAGCAATCTTGACCAAATAGCAGATGAAAGCTAGAAAGTGATCGTTTTCCATACTGTGGTGAGCTGCTAGAAGGTCCTAGACACTTCCTTTGCCTTGCGACATTTTTCCAGTTCTTAGCAAGCGAAACCATCTTGCTGGCATCTAGTCTTCCAAATCCAAATTTGTGATTAAAATGAAATCCAGCTCCATTATTAACCCAGCCTTCATCAACGGGACTCGTTACTTGTGCAGCATTCACGATGATGTGTTGGACATCACGCCATGTCAATTTTGAACTTGTAAAATACAGAAGTATGTTTCAAAGGATGAACTAAGTTAAAGGTGAACTAGCCAGGAAAAGAAATCATCTGGCATTCGTAGTCAATAATTAGAAATCATTTTGCAATTTGGAATTAGAAATTTCACGGTGACGTACTCTTGTATTGGCTAGGCCAATATAATTGTTATCCAACACTAAATAGGCCTATAAATCAGTATTATTCTTGAAGCTGCAATGACCCTGCTTTACATGATTACAAATATCAATTTCTTTAAGCAGAGAGAGAGAGAGAGAGAGAGAGACACTGCTTAGTTATGTCTCATGCTTGATCGTGAAAAATCTGCAAATGAAGCGGTGGAGAATGCCAGTATATACTAGTTATTGCTTAGTCACTGCCTATTGGTCAGTGGAATAGCTGCTATGCTCATTACACAATATATCCTGTCCTAAAATTCCTATTAATCAAAGCATAGAAACATTACAGCTAATTCAATTAATGCTTCACAAATATCTTTGACCAGAGTTCACTTAATAATCAATCGTATAGTAGCGACAGTTAGCATTTAGCTAACAATTCTAATACCCCGGATTAAATTACTCAGAGGAAAATTACATCAAACTAACTTTGCTTGAAGCACCAGAGCTATTGCACCAGCAGCAAGCGGGGCAGCTGATGATGTGCCTTTGAATTCTTCTGTGCATTTATTCTTTAGATCGGTTGTTATCTGAAAAAGAATTGACACATCAGATTGCAACTGCAATTGCTTCTGACAAAAAAATGTCATTGCAACCCTATCCCGAATATCAAGCCCTAGAGCTGTAGATTTATTGTAGATACTGGCTATATTGCTGCAAATATAGCTAATTTGAGTCCTTCAATAGTCCTATGTTCATTATGCAATATAAAAGTACACAAGCATTGCCCAAGAGAAGCTGCAATTCGAAGCTAAGAAAAAGATTTAATGGCTGATTGAGACTAAGAAGTCATCAATATTTATCTTTTGAATTGGAAGGGAGAATTGGTATAGAGCCATAGGTCTCTTAAGAAAGGGCTCTGATGATCTCATTTAGTGACTAATAACGGAAAAGAAGATGAAGATGAAAACAAAGAAGAAAAGGAAGAACAAGGTGATAAAGAAGAAAAAGGTAGAAGAAGAAAAAGGAGAAAACGGTGACGAAGAAAATAAAAGAAAAAAGAAAGAAGAAGAAAAGAAAGAGGAAGGCAATAAAAATGAAAAAGGAAGAGCACTGAGAAGAAAAAGGTGATGTAGAAAAAGAGGAAATATAGAGGAAGCTTACAATCTTATTTTCTTCCTTTTCCCTGTGTGAGCCACCATTAAATGTAACAGCTAGAGTTGACGAGCATAATTCCGTGTAATAAGCAGACAGCCCATGATCGCTAATACAGCCAATTGATATTGTATAAATACTGGTTGTGTAACCATCACAGTTACAGTCATCATCTGTTAAACCACCGTTGCCAGTGGCCCAAACGTATATGTTGCCTTTACCATCACGGCCCTGTGAGTATTAGACAAAGTTAAATTAGAGGTAGTTCATACGATGAGCCATAGATGACCCGAACCTATTATAGCATTGGTTCAGCAATGGCGTGACCGGAGGAAATGAGCCAGTGTTGAACCAATGAACAGCGTGACTGTGGCTCGAGCCGATGCTTCTCTGTGGTTTCATACGCTGAACCGAAGATGAACTTAACTACTCAAACTGCTAAATGCATAGGTTCGGCTCGTGTACGGCTCATCGTATGAACTAGCTATTAGGCACTTGTGGGAATTAACACAGTACTGACGTAGCATGCTGTTGAAAGAGCTAAGAAAAGCTTTTGGATGCCTAGAATGATCACCATCACTACGATTAGTATTGTCAATCACAATGTGCATCAACATCAGTCACAAAGCCACGAGTTGAAATACAACTCAGTTTCTGTCATTACCTTTAAAGCTCCCTGCATTAATGCTTCTTGTGCCAGCTTTCCAGGTTTACCAAATGTTTTGCCGTCATCTTTTGGTCCCCAACAATTGCTGTAGATATCAATGTAGTCTGACTGAAAACTAAGTGAACTCCCTTCCAGGATGTCCGTAGCTTGTCCGTCTAACATACGAACTCCTAAAAATGCAAGCAGAATGTAGTCCATGAGAAATACACTCGACGCGATCAAAATGTTTCACACTATCAGCTCCTTAGGAAAAGATCATAGGGGTTTCATGCATGGTTTCCAAGGTCTTGTCCTAACATACTATGATGGCAATATATATACTTCTATCACATCGCAACTCTGACTTTTATGCAACAAACAGCGAGGTAGAGCTAAGACTAGAGATCCATAGAGTTTGAGAAAGGCTGTCTCAAAAATTAGGTAGAAATATTAATTGTTCAACTCGAACATCCGAATGTAAAAACGATTTTGCTGATGAAGCAGGCAGGGAGACAAGGAAGAACAAGACTTGTGTGACGTAATACCTCCAATACTTGCAGCATATGCAACACCAACACCACATACACTGTTATTAGCAACGGCGGCGATTTCGCCAGCGCATCTTGTACCGTGGCTAAAAGAAAGCAAACACTATTTTTCAAGAAGCTTTTGTTTCAGCATATTATCCTACACTAAGATAATAATACATGAGAAGAAACTATATCTCTTTAGTTTCTCAAGAATTATTATACAGTTTAACGCCATTGAGACCAAAATTGTATTGAGTATCATTGTTTCAGTTGCTGCATTTATTATCATTAACATATAATGAATCTTAGTATGAATAATTATAATCTAAAACCAATATTCTATTTATTAATAGTATTGATAATTCCATAGCAGTGCTAGCATTCGTTACTACTATTGTTGTTAACAAGGAAGGCAAACAATAAATGCTCTCGTGTGCTTGTAGGACAAGAAATAATAAAAAGATTCAGCTGTTGATGAAGCTCTCACGTGCTTTTATGCTAGCCAAAGGGGTTAAGGTAAGCTCTGGTACTGTACGGTAGAGATAAAGAGATTAATATTGGAAGGTATAACTTCAAGTGGGTATTACTATCATTCAAGCTGATATCACTTCAACTTCAAGCGGATAAGTGCCGTATATGTGCGGTGTTTCATGGAATGAGAGAGAACGCAGTTTCAATTCCTTCACAACAGCTTTTCAGCTTTTCATGAATTGTCATATAGGCCAGTTAGACAATTGTAAAATGCTATTCTGGAAGTGAGTTGGCCTCGTCTTGGAAGTGAGTCAGTAGATCAAAGATAATCAAAATCATGATAGAGAAAATGTTGACTGTATTTCTTTAGATGCAGTAACTAGCAGTGTACAATGAACTTGCATACCAGTTGTCTGGATCAGAATCGCGTGGTTTTGGATCTGCATCCATATCGTTGAAATCGTAGCTAGCTTTTTGATCCTGGTATAGATATATATGAATTTAAAATCTATGATCTTATAGCAATTTCTACATTAGCACGAAATTCAGGCATGGACTACTTCTTCCAATGGTCTATTGGCTTTGTAAGGTCAAATATATTGCCAATAAATTTTTACTTGCAAAGACATTTTTTCTCACTACTAGGAATAGTTCAAATAAATCATTTGAAAATATGAGAGTTACCAAAAATGAAGGAATTTGCTCAATATAGCAGCGGTATGTGATCAAGTTTAGATTTTTGATAGCGTTTAAGTGCCACTGCTACTTACTTTTTAATTACTTAAATCGATTGTGTTATGTCCTAACATATGAAAAGCACTGCAATGAAATGTTTATTTGTGGATTTATAGTCAGCACACCAGACTGCGTTATATAAGCAGTGGCACTTCAAGACGCAAAAGATCAGACGGAAAGTGTAGGTCTCTCAATCTAAACCAACGTCCTGAGCTCAGTTAAGTGCTATGTGTCAAGTGAAGAGAACATAAAGGAACTTCAAACGAACAAAAGTTCTGCACTTACGTAATTGTCTCGTAAATCTGGGTGGTTGTGGTCGACACCTGTAGTGTGCATGAAGAAATATAGAAAATTATAGCAATGTGGCATATCTTTAGATCTAATTTACTAGAAAAACAGCAAAACGCTTTTCATAAACAATGCTAGGCCTCTGTCTTCCTAGTCTGTCACTAACAGTTATGTCAAATAGAAAAGCAGGAGGACCGTTAGTGACAGACTAGAAAGAGAGAGAGAGAGACCCAGCATTGTCTATCTTGCGCTACCCTTTTTGTTAGAAGAAAAAAGTTTATACGAAAATGAGGCTCAAATGGTCAAAATCTTAAGAAAATCTTAAGAAAATCACGAGGGTCAATTTCCAACATTTAGTATTTTTATTGGCCAAAAATCGATATTCCCTCATTATTGCATTCAAAATTTTATAGATTGAATTCAAATTTAAGTATACAATGTTGATAACGAAATTGTAAACCATTCTAGCCAGTTTGTTTCAGTAAAAGTTAAGAAAAATGTAAGAACATCTCAGGCTCAATTTCGGGAAAAGTTAAGCAAAATGAGGCTCAGGCAAAATGACGGTTTTCTTACAAAAAAAACGTGTATAGTATATGCATATAGTGGAATATATACACCAAATGGCGATACAAAAAATTATAGTCTCATAAATTTCTTATATAAACGAGCTCTACAAACAAAGTAATGGCGAGAGAAGTAAATAAGCATACTTCTGGCACTGCTCACCTTTTACTTCTCAATGAAAATACAAGTACAAGTCATGAGTCAATTTTTTGCAATATAATAAGGCATGGGTTGAAAGACCATAGCTGAGGATTGCCCCTAAAACCCCATTTTTCATCAACTGACACAAACAATGAAATTGTAGCACTGTCAACTCAAATTGCATAGCATCAATAAAAGGCTGGATGAACACAAAGCATTGCAAATAGGTTTCCTAATAGTACCTTAGCCATACATACCATCATCAAGTACACTAACAACGACACCTTTGCCATTGAATCCTTGCTGCCATGCAGGCAACACATTGAGATCAACACCAGCTGGTCCAGTTGACTGGCCTGTGTTTCTCTGACAAAATATAGACAAATTTGAGCTAGCTCTCTATTAATGATTGCATATTGTTATAAGATAAACAGATGGCAGTAGAAATCTGGTTCGCACTTCGAATTATAATAAATTCCAAGGGTTTTGGGTTATCTTATGATACAATAAAGTACTTGGAAGGTAATAAATTGAACTTACAAGATACCACTGAAGGTTGAACTTTGGATCGGTTGGAATTCCATCCTTCCTTCTCCTATCCAGTAAATGCTGTTGTTCAGCCCATATAACCTGAAGGAAATGCAACTCAAATGAAGAGAAACATAAAAAGCATTGGCAATTCAGTTAATAAAGAGCTGAGTTTTATAAGAAAAACAAATGTGTGCATCCAATTAAATTTTGATCATCAAAACACTTTAAAAATTTTGTTCCATTACGAGTGAAATATTATTATAAATTTTCACTAATCAATTTCATAACAACTTCAATATTCGACATGCCTACAAAGACATATTGAAAGTCAGGAAAGTGCATGAATTTCAGTAGCTGAAATCTTGGCTGATCTCTGGTTTCATACATCCCAAAAGCAGGACGATGAGCTAAGCTGAAACTGAAGCTCTGCAATCAAATCTTGCTCGTTCCTGTATTCTTTGGGCCATTGGGTCTCTCACAGTCAAGCTATTTGGATGAAGATAAAACAAGTGCTGTTATTTGCTAAGCCCTATGAATAAATCTTCATATTCGTCCCTACTGAATAAATCTTCATCTTTTATCTCTGGGAGCTATTCTCCTCCCACCAGGGTTCCAATCAGTTAAACATAGAAATCCAAAGAAGCAAAGAGAAAATGCTTAGTAGATGTATGCCAATGAAGTGGCACAGAGTGCATGANAAAAGGAATTGAAGATAAATGACTAAAGAGACAAGAGACAAGGGATGAAGAGTAACACGGGGAAAAGAAACCATCTAGAATCAACAGAAAAGCCCACTGGTAATCCAAAAGCAGTATGCCCAAATTATTGGATTATAGATAAGCTTACATGTTCATCTTCCATTAATGATTCTGTCCTACTTGTGGCAGATCTGCGTGATCTCTTTCTCGTAGCGCGATGCTTGAAATGATAATAGTTTTCTAGGTTACCAATCTGAAATGATAATCGTTCTATTACTGCAGCTTGTTATAAAATAATTATTTTAGGACAAATCTAATATAATCATGCTGCTAGAATATCCTATTGTTTTAGCTTGCATCTAGCACTTTTGACAACAAATTATGTTACCTAGCAAGAATTGGAGATCATACTTCTATCCTTTTGCAAGGGGCTCAACAACTTTCATGGCACTGGTAGAAATGATAATCTGTCTAATGTCATACCTCTGGAGAGCCAAAGAAGATATGGAATCATAGGTAGGCAAAAGTAATATCGAAAAACTACTTTTGTGCATGATTAAACTATCCGCATTTGAGTTACTCCATGAAGCTTTGTCCTGCAGTGAATTCTACATAAATTTACCCAGTATATAACGTTGAGTCACAAGAACACTTATTGCAAGACACGAGTGCAACTGCAGTTCTTGAACAAGGAAGTCAATTTTTGCTGTGCTGCAAGCTTCTGTTCTTACCCCTTGCTATTCAGAGATGATTTGCAGCTAGTGATTGTACAATACAAGGCAAAAAAGTAAATTGAAATAACAGAGCTGGAGCACAACACTGAGTGCAGGTACACCTTAGTCTCTGGCGAATACCTGCCTAGCACAGAACCAGGACACTTTTTAGTAGCAACATCTTTCACGCAATCCCATGTAGTTTTAAATTTAAGAGATTCTAGCAGCAACTTGATATTGTACTGAATGAATTATTCGCTTTTATTAAAAAGTGGCGAAAGAAATCTATGCGCGCAATAGATAAAGCTAGGTGAAATCAAATGGTGATGAATTTAGTAGACTGAAAGCTGAAATTTATTTGATACCATTTACCATAACGTTAAATATCGCTATAAAGTCCTTCTAAGTAAATTGATATTAATACAAACTCGCTACTTAATGCTACTTCTGATCAATCCAACACTATTGAACTTTAGCAAATCGCATACTTTACCTGGCCTACGTTGTGAAACCCATTCCTCTTTGCAATCTGATCCGCAGATGCAACCTCTTCAGGCTTCAACTGAACAGCCCATGAGTTTGTGTAAATAAGTTTCCCTTTCTTACTAGTCAAAGCATCCTCGATTTTCGCTAAATATCTCTTATCATCTCGACTCAACTGCGGTGCAGTAAACCTCTCATAGTTTTCAGAGACAGAGTCCTTTTTCTCGCTTTTGTTTCGCGTTGACGAATCCTTAAGGCCACCAGAGCTTGGCACACAATTACAAGGCAAAATACAAGCCACAAAAATAATCGATAATAGCAAAAACGTCTCTAATTTCCTAAAATCCATTGCAATTGTCATAACTGCTACATAATTCTCATTTATGAGCTGCAAAAGGTCCTAAATATTATAATTATAATTAGATAGTTGCATTTCTGCGGCAGGAGCAACTGGACCGTATGATGTCAATAAAGGGCGCATTCCTCAACAGGTGGCAAATTATTCCTGATCAAACAGGAGAATCAAGAACTATTCATCAGCCGACACACTTGACTTGTTCCGCCATTGAACAAAACCATCAAGACATCCGACAATAAGACTCTAAAATTTCTAACAGATACTGGTATTTGATACGAAATTAAGTACAACATTTTTCAGTAGAAACTAAGTATGTGTGACTAATATAAGTTCAAGGCCATATTCTGCGATCATCCACTAAGCTATTTACCCCTCAACAGTCCCAAAAGCCTAAAAATTATGTCTTTCATTATGAAAGCTCCTTTACGAGGCGGGAAGATAATATAATGTGTTGTAACTGGAGCATGGGAGTCGTTTTAGTAACATAAGCAATATAATAACAGTAGCTTTATACTATA
Organism: Cassiopea xamachana; assembly: GCA_900291935.2. Taxonomy (NCBI): domain Eukaryota; kingdom Metazoa; phylum Cnidaria; class Scyphozoa; order Rhizostomeae; family Cassiopeidae; genus Cassiopea; species Cassiopea xamachana. The sequence continues at coordinate 11,750,883 of OLMO02000325.1, forward strand.
TCTACTAATTCTGAAGACCAGTTGTTTTTACAAACCAAGAACTATGGTACTATATCATAAGTATTAGTCTTATGGACAAACTGACTGACGATTAACAAATACACTTCAGAAGTTCAAAACCGTAAAAAGATTTACAACAATTAACACACACACTTGAAGTAAATTTACATAAAGTATACAGATCTGAAAAAGTTATGGTATATTTCATTTATCATTCAAAAACCATATTATTCTACCTATACGCTTTCTCTGTATCATAAAAATGCTTTGCACATAAAATGGGTCGACTTCTTAACATATCATAACGCCTGAAAATGCAATAATAAATATCGTTTTGCGCGATTGTCTGTAAAAACAACTTCGATTGGGTGGGCTCTACTTATGAACAAACTCCTTTAAAGCCTGTATACTTAAATATCTCTACTGCCTCACTTTGGAGATAAAGAAGCAACACTTATCAAGGCCCTAAGTTCATAGATGCAAGTTGAGAACTTGTACACAGGACATCTGCGATGGATACATCTCCTAGGAGTTACGTACCTCAATGTGCCCCCCCTGAAACAAAAATTCGCCCGGGAACTGACAAAGGTGGGATACAACCAGTAAACTGGGGCTACCTGAAACCATACGATAAAATATGTTAGATTTTAGTGCATGGAAAAGGAGACAGCAAAGCAAGGGGCCTAGGTGGAGGAAAGGGTGCAGCTTCATGACTATGTCGGCAAAATCCATATACGGGATGTAAATGGGATAAGAATCAAATTTTACCAGGCAAATTCTATCTGTCTAAGGCCCGTTGGGATGGTGCAATACCGAAGGAGTAAAGGATGAGCAGACAATACAGGTTAGAGATTCCATATCAATATAAATATATAAACAGGGATGGATAGCCATGTAATATTTTCAAGTGTTTTCTAGGATAATTGTTAGAAGACAGCCTTCGACAGTACGCCCATCAGAATATATCCACGAATGGAAACATCGATTCCGCTGGGTTAACAAGATCTGTCAAGAAACACGCTGTACCAGCAATACCTTCATAAAGACTGTACGGTGCGTCTGGGACTCGAGAATTCCCCTTGAATTCCTCCGTTTGCATAAACGCGGCAAACTTCCTAGCTCTATGCAAATATTTCTCATTACTTGTGAGTCGGTGTAGGAGAAGAAATGCGTAGCCATTCCCTATAGGACGAAACATTGTCTACAGTGATGTCTGCAAAGCATATTAAGTCAATCAATAAAGAAACAGTAATTTCGTATTATTGCACTTATAACAATATTAAAAATTATCTTGTGACCAAAAATATATCTTACTTGGAAGCTATTACAACACAATTACATTTAGAATTCAAGAGCATGTCAGTAAACATGCTACGTCAAAAGACGTATTTATGTACTGTCTCATGTAGTTCAAACACCTACTCAACGTTTGTAGTCGGCTGGGAGTGGAAACTTTTGATGAACAGAAATCGGGTATTTTCATGGTTGTATTGAGAGATGTATGATTTGAGACTATCAGCTGAAAAAATATCAGTTCTTGAAGCATGCAAATTAAACTTACCAGCAATTCCATGGCAAATTCCTGGTCCTTTTTTAAGCAATCCTCTCTTCCATATTAGTTCTCCACATCTCACAGCAGCAGATAGATATTTCTCATCTTTCCAAACAAGGAAAGCTTTGGCAAAAACGTATAACACTCCTGGAGCACCATGACACCAGTGGACAAGGTCATTCCAGTCGTCACGATACTCATCTGGCACTGGTGGGTAATTACCATTTCCCTGTTCACATGATAGAATATAGTCAACTGATAGCTTAATGTCATTTTCCACAAGTTGATTACCAACATAACATTCTGGGAAGTTCAGCAGAGCAAGAAGGATTGATGACAGTCCATGGCCAGCACCTGCAATAAACAAATCACATGTCATTTCATGTCAAAACTCATACAATAACGTATTTGATGAGTAAACAGCACAAATTACCATATTATTGTAAATATGTGTAAACAGAAATGCTGAAATCTGTAAGAGACTTGTTCAAAACATTACAATTTTTTGAAAAAGACACTATCCCAATTAATAGTGGATTTGCTAAGGCTTCCAGTTTCTCTAATAGCTATATTAGGTAAAAGGTTTTTCTTCAACATTGTAGCAATGTAGCTAAGATGAGCCGAGAATTCTTTACATGCTGTAGTAACACAAAACATCTAGTTAGTCAATGCACTAGGAAACCAATTGTTTGTAACAAAGTAGATTCATGCTGACTTTAAATCAGTGTCATAAAAAGTCCATCAGGGGTAAGCCAAAGTAGGGGGAGTGGGGATGTCAAACCACCTCACTTTCTGCAAAAGTTGTTGGCATTTTTTTGGCTAGCATAATGATTATATTGGTTAATAAATCTGTAAGTAATTGTTGTTACATCTCCCACTTAAAAGTATTTTGGCATGTCATTGAATACCATGCACCAATCACGATAACTGAAACTAGTACAAGCAAAAATCAATGAACACACCAAGGTACTCTGAATTATAATATGAGTACATCAATGGGCTTGGGTGATTATGCTTTTTAGAATATTGTCGACCAGATTCAATTGTTAGGTTACAAAGCTGCAATGTGACATCACTTGGAATAATATTCTTTTGGAAACGTTTGTTTAGCATAAAGCAGGCAGCAAGATATCCTGCTCTTCCTACAAAGAACTCATCTGATCCTGGTGCAAAGAAGTTCATGGATNTAAGCTGGATTGTATGTTGAGAAAATTCTGTAGATATTCTGCCTTTTCTGTTTGTTGCCCTGCGAAAATAAAAAACAGTTTCATAACAGTTCATAAACCTAAATCACCTTCAACTGCTTGAATTGTGTGAAGGATAGATGATACTAACAGGTGAATACTGAGACTGATCTACTTTCAAAATTCAGAGCATTACATATTCATACCAGAGTTAATTAATCTGTGTGAGTGCCAAGCACCATTCACAGGCACAAAATGTCACACGTTGAATTTCAGCAGGTACTTTTAATAAAAATCATATATTATATGATTTATATATAAAATATTATATATTATATCATATATTATATGATATATATTTATATATTTTATTATATAAAATCAATTATATTCTATTTTTTCTGCAGGCACATTTTTCTTAGATCTCCACTCCCAGCCAGAAAATACTTCTAATGAGGTCTGATTCACAAATCAAAAGGTATACTTCTGTACTTTATCTAGGTAAGTATATATACTCCTCATAGTGATTCTTCTGGCTTCTGTACCATTCATTTAC
>OLMO02000325.1:11792556-11808073 GCA_900291935.2 Cassiopea xamachana
ATTAAAACTACTTGTTCATCGGAGGAGGTGTAATCCCCCGTTGGGTTGCTAATGATTCGTCGCTAACCATATCTCATCTCCTTGTTGGAGCATTCACACCATGTAGGAATACTCTTGGTGTTGAATAATCAGCAGTCACACTCAATCATTCAATCAAGAATCCTGGTATCACCCCTACGACATACATTGCTATTTATGATACATTAATATAAAACAATGATATTATTATTTTAATCTATGTTTTCAGCATGTTCTGATGGGGTGTTTGGCTGTCCTTCAGTCCTGCTGTCGTGCTCTGTTGGGTTGTTCGTTCTCCCACTGCATACTGGTCTTGGATTTAAGTCAATTTCTTTATGACAATGTGGGCAGTTCATTGTTGTTCCTGGGATGATTTAGAAAGAGAATAATAGAAGATTAATTAATGTTTCGTAATTGTCACATACGTATAACTTGAACGTGCCCAAATTACAACAACAACATTTTCCTGAGGGGCTTTACTTGCCTATCCGAGATGAGATGAAGGCCTACTCATAATGGTGAGTGACAACATATTTTGTATAGATGTAAGTACCCATTGGGACGGCAAGTAATGCTTGTGTGGATAATGCTTGCGCTTACACGCGGACCGTCGAAACCTTTCCTCTTGGAGCTGCTATCCGTGCACTTTTGCCTTAGGTACAGGAGCGGTTCCGTGTCACTCTTGTTTAAACAGAGAACCAAATGGAACCAAGCCAGGGAGAACGGATGAGAAACGAAGCTAGCAAAAGCAATGTTGCGGATAGCAATCATCTATGTAGCAATTCATACCCCGTAACAACAACTTCTGCTCCATAGTTCTCGTATAAATGTGAGCATTAAAAGTATGAAACCGATCCATTTTCTCTCGAGCAAGCAAAGTCTTCACTGCTTATACTTACTTTTTGTTAACACATTGCTTCGTGGTCTGAATTTACTGCTTCTGAGATCAGGATGGTCTTGCCTAGGGAGAATATTGCCACATCGTTAAACAACAATGAAATTCGATGTTCAAATACACGGCAAAAACTGCAGTCTTCGTTTCCTAGGCCGAATGATATTGTCTATTCACTACAAAATCAATCAGACAAACCCTGAATTCTGTTCTAGCTCTCTTGTTTCACACGTCGTTCTTGGCTGCAAGAAAAATCGTTAAATTGTGAAGAAAAGCAATGTTAAACATTTGCACGTAAGTAAAATAAGAATTTCTTCAAGTTCATTTTCTGCTTATATAGGCATGCGGGGGGCTGGGGGCTGTAGCCCCCACTTTCTTTGCTAGTGTATGATGTCATACAATATATAGTGTATCCTATCAAAAGAAGATGCATTTTGATACTCAAAAGGGGGTTTTCTTGCAATCTAAGGGCGCACTTGTGAAACTTTTAAGGGGCTCAGCCCCTGACCCTCCCTGCCACACGTCCCCAGCCTCCTCACTCAAAAACATGCTCTGGCGTCCCTGCAATAGAGGGGATTTACTTTTTTGAAGAAGTGGCGGTCGAGATGACTTAGGAAGGTGAGGAACTATGCGAAGATGACAAGTTGTTCTACGCAATAAAGAGAATGAATAGAGTAATCATTAGGAGTGCATCTTTCTTCTATGCGCTCAATCTAAAAATCTAAATCTGTTCTGGAATCATGGCATAGTATTAACAAGCTTTATTTATGAAAATGATTTCTCTGCTAGTTACCTTTTCGTGTTCTTCTTCCTGCTCACCTAGAAAGGTATTATTCTTCATGAAAATTCTAAAACAGTTGCACGTGTGCAAGCATTGACAATTTACAGACCAAAAAGAATCAGATTAGCAGCACAGAGTTCATAGAACAGTCAACATTAGCGTTAAATAGGAATGTAGGAAAGACCAAGGATACTGGAGCACGGAGACGAAGGGGGCAGCGCACCCCCTGCTCTCGAAGAGCGGGGGCAAGGAAGGCAAAAGAGCTTCTCTTATTCTTTCTGTTATTATATTTTCACATTTATTCTTACATTGGTCCTTTTATCAGGCTCAACCTTCTATCCTCAGGAATTCATGACTTGTCAAAAAATGCGACAATAATTGGGAGCATATGTTTGTGAAAAGTAACCCTTAACATTAGATTCTGCCGTCATTATGACGTCATACTCAATAGAAATGCCCTTCTTCAAACTTCTGCCCCTCCTGTTGATCCTGTATCCCTGGAAAAGACTTTAGGAAAATATAGTTATAAAGCTGTTGTAATGCCTCAAAACATTTGCAACATGACTCCCAGCTGATGCTCCAGCCATGTTTCTGCATAGCAACCACATTAGCTATGGAGCTACAGTTTACGCACTTCATAAGGAGGCCTGAGATTCGTTTTCAGTTTACCACTAAATTGACAATGATATAGAAGCGCCGAAAGGGCTCCTCTATCATTGTGAAGTAATTCTCTACCATTTCATTTAAATTCCGGCCTGGTAAAAGTAGTGGTAAATAGGAAAATTCTCGTATGGAAAATGTTCTAACTTCTTGATTGATTCGCCTGTGCCATTGTTGACATTTGTTATTCTATTTCTAACCTGTAAAAGACCGAAAAACGAAAAGACGGAAAATCACTGGGCTGTAATAAGCTAGGTGAGTGTGGTACTATGATGACCATGTCTTTGTTGCAACACAAAGAACGATTACTCCAATAAATTTCGTCCTGTTGACAATAGAGTTGCCTAAAGAAATAAATCTTTGTTACCGAATGAAACTGTTGATATTGTATCTGGAGACGTTTGTTGAGAGGAACAAGTTCTTGTAAAGTCAAAGTTAGTACAGTTGCTGAATCTCTGGCTGGACCTAGAATCTGCAAATAGCATGAAATGTTCAATAAAGTTGATCTCAGAGCAGAGAAATTCTTTAGTTGAAAGGAGAATCATGCCAGTTGTAAAGAAAACCGCATGGGTACTATTTACAGCAATGGAAGCAAAATAGATATTAGGAAACGCTACAAAATATGAGGAAAATAACAGAAGCACCTGGCCTAAAATGGAAGCTGAGAAGCAACATAGAGTGGAAGGAAGATACTTAGCTAGTGCTTTGTTTTACTGAGAAAAAATGTTGCTCAATGTCCTAAAAATATGCTTTTTACTTCTAAAAGGTTTTAAGTATGAAGAGACGAAATTTTGGCATATTTTTTGTGGTTGAAAGGCCTGTGCAATGAAGCAGATTTCTGCAGAGTAGCTCCGTTTGCCCTTCAGCAAAGAATATGTCATCAAGTAAAATTGCAGTGGTGTTGAACTGTAAAAGAATATGCTAGTTGATGACACTCACTATATCCACTGTCCTTGCTACCAGTTGTCTCTGTCCGGATAATGCTGCAATATTTATAGTATTTGGAGAGTGGAGGTGCCAATTATATTAAATTATTAAAATATCTCATCAATATAAAGTTTGCAGGATATTTTGTAGGCCAGGCATGGACAAAATGTTTTCTTACATGAGTCAAATTTTGTTCATGTATAATTTTGTTCAAAGGTTGTTCAACGACCCCGGACCATGAATTGAAGATACGTAATAAAAAATTATGCGCAGGCGTTCTTACGCGGCCACAGGCAGGTATGTCAAATCCCTTGGAAAGCATTCTTATATTTCATAGTCTTGAAGAACATGTGTTTAATATGATATTTGGTTTTCTTGCATTGTGGAAGTGGCTGCCTAGTCCACGTTTTTTTACAAGAAAAGCATCATTTTGCCTGAGCCTCAAATTTCTTAGCTTTTCCCGAAATTGGGCCTGAGATTTTCTTAAATTTTTCTTAACTTCTGCTGAAATTAACTGGCTGAAATTGTTTACACTTTCGTTATTAATATTGTATACATGAATTTGAATTCCATCTTTAAAATTTTGAATGCAATAACGACGAAATACCGATTTTTGGCCTATAGAAACACTTAATTTTGGAAACTGAGCCTTGTGATTTCTTAACATTTTCTTAAGATTTCGACGATTTGAGCCACATTTTCTTATAAACATTTTTCTTATACAAAAACGTGTATCCGACCAAAGTCCGGCGGACATTTTTCAAAACTTTAATCACGATTTTCTGGGGATGGCAAATAAAATCCAGCCATGTTGCGGGGAATGCTCTTGTAAATCTTGATAGCTCAAACCGTATAATATTCTTTACGCTTGGAATAACCTCTTATCACAAAAACTCAAACTTCAAAAATTTTTTAGAAGTTCATTACGTTGCAAGAGAGGCCACCAAAAATTCTTCGCGGACCGGACAAAAGCTGTCCGTTGGCCGTAGGCTGTCCATGCGTGCTGTAGACAGTAACCCAATAAGAAAGACTTATAAACAGCAGGCCTATGAGAAGCTACTCTACATCTTCCCTCTTAAAATGATCTTTGATAGAAAATGATAAAAAAGGCTCATATAAGCTTTACCTTGCGACTTTGTTCTCACGTTCTAATTTCTAGAAGAAGAATGTACTGGTGAGTCAGAAATGGAAAGGATTAGGCTAGTCGTTATTTGTTATGAAAAAGAAGGGCACCGTTTTAATGTAACCGCATTTATTGAAAAAATAGATATAAAATGTATTTTTTATCAGCATGAAGCATGCAGAATAGGAATGTAAAGAAGGACTGTCTTAAGCTAGCTTTCTCCAATAGGTTGGGAGAAGCGCATCTTTCATCATAGTATGAAAAGTGTTCTTGAGACACAATGCAATGCAAAAATATATGGAAGTAACATTGATACTATCATAACACAATCCAGTAAAAACTTCAAAGGAAAGGAAACCAATATCTCAAATATAATTAATTTCAATTTATGACTTAGATAGAACGTAAAACAAATGTTATCAGAAAGTTTCTCGTCCTACTTCACAAAGCTCCCAAAGACACATTGACTCCACCATAGGCGGATCCAGAGCTGGACTTTGGGGGGCATCTTATTAATCTTATTGTCTTTCTAACCGTTTGGGGGTCATGACCTCCACCTGAGAGAAGTTTCTAGGGGGCGCCAAAGTAGTAAAAAATTTTCCGGGACGGTAGGTAGCAGGAAACACAAGAAAGTTTATCTTTATATGTTATTCTCCCAGAAAGAGATGACATATAGTTGAGCATAAGACACGAAACAATGATAGTTCCCGCTACGCGTAGTAATGGTAATTCACTCAATGAAGTACAGGAGCGGTAGCAACGGAGTGAGGAAAAAGGAAGTATGATGCATCAGCCTTAGCTTGCAATCAGGGGTATTGCCATGGGGGGACTAGGGTAGGTATGCTCATTTCACTTCACACATGGGCCTTTTCTTGCTTTCTAGAGAGCATAGATCTGAAAATTTTCTGGGGGCAATCCTCATCGTTACTTCCATCGTGCTGGGGGAGTCAATAACTTAAACATTCTCTTAGAGTGCAAAATAGAGAATAACTTTCACTATTCAGATTATCCTATATGTCTCTAAACTACAGTCTAAGTGTGAAAAACTGCATTCACATGATTTTATGCCTGTAGAAGCTGATAATTCTGGGTAACATGTGCTTTTAGCAACTAAATCTTCAATCTCCCCTTCAATCCCCAGGGAGGATTGCTATCCAGTGGTCCTGGCAAGGAGACTAGGTAAATTACATATTCATAGCTTCACCGTGCTATAGAATTTTTAGCAATTAATCGTTATTGATGCCTGTGCTTCAATTTTCTTAACTGAAGGCAAAAGCACGATCTTTTTGGCAGTGTGGGAGCAGAGGCATTATAACAACTAATTGCTACTATTTTGCAGCACGATTTTGCAGCTTGAATAGGGAGACAACTTCCATCATATGCATAAGGATGTGATGATGGGGTAGGGGGCGTTACCCCCCCCCCAATATTTTCAATATTGCAAGAAAGTTGGTCAAAGGTCAGCCATGCTGCAGGGAAAACGATCACAGCATTTTCCGAGACCGTTTTATAGCAACAGTAGTTGGTCAAATGGTCAGAACACCTCCCCACCAATGGAAAGTACTTCAGCACATCCCTGGGTATACGAATCCATAAATATTCTTGAACCCAGTTATCTAAGCAATTTATTTACTAACAATTCTTGTAGATACTATCACCCCACAAGATTACGATGAGCTGCTTGTTTATGCTGCTCTTTCTCTTTCATAAATACAAGTTATTTTCTTTATTGTTGCAACGATTTGAAGCAACAAGTGCTTTCCCTTTCACTTTTAAGTGGGTCATGAAAACATCTTTCCAGAAAATTCTCAATTGTAAGTAAATGTAGTATTTTTCGTTAAAGTTTATAGCTATGTTCAGTTTTTCACAACCTCCTGAAAATTGATCTAATACGATTGAAGGGACTTCTTGAAAAGAATTTTAGAATGAAAATGAACCGAAATCAGGCTGCGAGAAATGCTAGAATAACATTCTTATGTGTTTCCAGACGGCAAACTTTTCCATGGCTGTCGTCATCACTCCGTGATTTCATTTCCTGTTCTACATTGCTTTGCAAGGCAAGCATAATACACGTTTTTTTTTTATAAGAACAACCTTTATAGGAAACACCAGGCTGAGATTAGGCCAAAAAATAAGAACAACTTAAGAAACAAGGCAGGCTGAAATTCAAAAAACTCAATAAATGAAATATCATTAAAAGCGAAAATAACAAAACAAACAACTAAAGAACAGAACAGTATTAAGTAGTGCTAAAGAACGATTAATCAAACTTATTGTAACAGAATTATTTCAACACCATCGATATAGGGGCTTAATTAATTTATCAAGTACGTGTTATGTCTTGACACTACTTTGCTCAGGAAATTCGAAAACGAAAATAAGAAACAGAATAAGAAAAACCTTAGGCTGAAAATATACGGAAAAATAAGAAACGGCAGGCTGAAACTGGAACCAAGTGTTCTTATATAAAAAAAAACGTGTATTACACGCTACTCTTTGGCACTGAATCATAGGGGGCTACCGATTGCAGATATTTTTTCACCACCCATTTCCACTTATTAAATACACCCAACTACGCAATTTTGAAAAAAATTCAGCGATCTATTTTACTAACCTAAACATATCAATGTTTTTCAAAGGCTAATTAGGTTGAACACATTGACTTTGTAAACGCAAATCAATATTGAAAACTAAGGAAGTCAAAACAAACTATGTACCATATGCTTAAACAATGTTAGCCACTAATTGCCATAATTTTGAAAAGTTTCGGTCCCCAAACTGCCTATTGACTATTAACCATCCCAACTATAAATAACCCCCCAGATTTTGCATTTTGAGCAAAAATGCTAACTATCCTCCTTGGCACACCCCCTTCTATTTAGTGTCAAAACATGCCATGGCTATAAAATGTCTAGCAATCGTTGAAAAAGGAAAAATATGATAATTGCAAACAAAGTTACCCGTGTAACAGTAGCTACGTATGCATGAAAACTTATTTTTCTGGTTGCCAAAAATGTAATGCATAAGCGTAGAAAATTATCAGCTTCTTCGGAATTATGGGAAGGAAGAATTTCTTTTTGTATCTTCCAATGGCAGCTAACTTGCGTTTAGTTTCTAACTCAAATCGTATGATTGAGCGTCGGAATTACAATGATCAAATGAGAAATAAAAGTCTACTGATATATACAGGATGTTGAAGAAATTTACTCACTTCATCAGGGTAGTAGTCACTGAACTTTTTTATGGACTCAATCCACTTTTCTCTTTCATCATTATCGCTTGCTGCAACCAGGATTTTGATATCTGTATCCCCCGACTTTTGACGCGTTCGCAGTAAGAAAGTTTGTTTACGATCCTCAGATTCTTCCTTCTCCACTGTAAGGCGATCGTTCTTTCCAATACGTATATCTAATGGAAATTTTGTTGCAAAAAGTTTTTATATCCGCTTGGTTGCATGTAAACCTCTGCCTACTTATTTACAACTTGGTATAACTGCAAGCCAGAGTATGAGCAATTTCGTACAGCTGACGTTGAAAAGAAAACTAAAATGTTGCGAAATATGTACTGGAAATATAAAAATAATAATTTTGAATGGAGGGAATCGCCTTTGAAGGAATCTTAGCTATCAGCTTCCTTCTTGCTTCAATATGCATATAAATCTGAAATTATTTCCCTTTTGTTTTTGACAACGACTTGCTAAATGTAAGAAGAGCAGGGCTGCTTCAAAGTTAGAGTGTAGTTTTGCGTTTCTATTTCAACATTTACTCGGTTTTTGCAAAGTGGCAAACACCCATGTATCACTTACCGCACTTGCCCTTGGCACAATCTTCTTGGTTCTTTCCGAAGCATAAGTAGAAGTTGTCCAAACGACAATAAGTTCTCACCCATGACTGTTTTTTTGTATCTTTTAATGTGAGAAAACCTTCTCTGATTACATTGGATGCTATGCTTCCATTGCCGGCCATCGTTACGACTAATGTCTGCTTACATGCAAGCAACTTTGGGTTAAGGAAGCCAAAGTAGCGATATTTTAAAGGGATTCCCCACAACTGACGTTTTGGAAATATTAACCAATAGGAACATCTCAATACAATCAGCATAGTTACCTACGAAGCCCATGAGTGAAACCATAGAGATAAGTGAAACAATGGACGTAGGAGGATTCAATAGGATTGGGCACATAAGGGTGCTCCATATATTGCTCTCACAGAAAAAAAGGGCAGCTCTGTAAGCTGTAAAAGGACACTTTCATATCGAAAGTGGGGGGCTCGTGTCCTAAGTGCCCCCCGATTTCTTTCTTCATGAACACATTTAGGGTGTATGGATGTTAGGGTGTATTTAGGGTGTATGTATTCGAAAGGCCAAGCTACCGATATAAGGTATTATTACCATATGCTACCTATTACAATCAGTTTGCCAACCACGGTTGCCAATTTACGAAATATTGCTGCAATATTACACATAAGCCCCGGAACCCAATGCAAATGCAGAATAAGGTCCATTTCCATGGCCAACTGGTATATTCCCATTTCGCAGATTCTATATTACACTGTACAGCGAAATAAAAAGATTAGATCGACCAGCCTAAGCCAGCCTTACTATGTATAAGAAGGAGGTAGGGAGGCAAATAGAGTATGGGAGGAACAAAGTGTGCCGGTATTGCGCATTCCCTGCCTTTTCCCTTCTCTTTCGCTTTCTCTCTAAAGTGAATGGAGCTCTGGTTTCGCAATGCTTTGTTAAGAAAAAGCTGAATCATCATTCAAAACTTAAATTATGAAACCCAAAAACGTTGATGGGGAGCTAAATTGAAAGTCCAGACGAAAACTCGTGTAAGTTATCCATAGTATCTCTCATGGTCAGAATCCGGAGGTAAGAAATACTGCTGGACGAAGAGCGTACCGAAGGACACGCAACATTTATCGATGATTTCAGTCTTTTGTATGCTTTTGTTACCACATAGTTACCATTATAATCTATTCTTGGAAGAATAGCAACTGCTTCAAATTCACAGGCAAGATTGAGTATCTACGAGCAGAAGATCAGGTCTAGGTTAAACGTCGCTCTTCTCATGTGCCGAACTTAATAGCATTAAGTTCGCCAACTATTAGGCTTTGGAGCGACGTTTAACCTAGGCCTCAATCTACGGACATATTTGATTATGTATCAAAGGTTTGCTGTTTTCCCCATATCCTCTACTTTGACATGTCCCTTAGTAATACTTAATACTATTTAAATTATTTTTTATATATCCGAGGCATAGGCCAGTTTGCGATTGAAAACTGCAAGACTAAAGCACGATTTATTTCTGTGATAGATACATTACGTTTTATTTTTATAAGGTACTAGTGTATAGACAGTGGTACTCGACTGCTCAAAAGTTAAGAAAATCCTATACTGGAATTATGAGACATATAAAAGTCAATATGGTATAAAATGTTATATTTGCTATGCTGGTGCTTCTTCAGCAGTCGATCGACTATTTTTGACAAAGATTTGTCTTTGACAAAGATTTGCATTTACATTCCCTTCATGCCCATGTTCAAAGCAAATGAATTCAAACATTTTTTGCAAAAAAATGCGAAATTTCGATACTGAAATCGTGGAAAGTTAGCAGTTTCAATGCCTGGCATAAAACTTCCTTAAAAATAACGCGTATCTGTTTACTTCAGAGGTTTACATCCTCTTTTCAGATTCATGCCCGGACTTGAATGGCTTTCAGGGAAAGCATTCGGGTCTTTTGTGCATGCCCGTCCACTTTTGCCTACCAACCTACTGTAGCTATTTGTGCGGACACAAATTATGATTTCATCTTCAATGCTTATGTATAGTACTGACCAGTAAAACTCGTTCATTTCTTTTGCAAAAGAAACGCATATTGTATTCAAGTTTTGTCTCTTTATTTTTCAGGAAGAAGATAATGATAGCATGATTTGTAAATGCCTTCTCCTCTATCAAAAAGCTTCCCAGAAAAGACCCTTCCTCCCGCTGTCCGCCTTTGTCCGCATCGCTGCTAGCCCCTCCCTCTTAATACTTCTTTGATCGAATTGTGTTTCAACCGAGGGTGTCTGGAATTCCCTTACAAGCAAGACCGTTGAGAGAGTTCAGAGGCCCTAGGGTAGAAAAGAAGTACAGTTCCCTCGGCGAGCAGAGAAATAAAGCAGCTGAGTTCCAGGGTTGATAGTCAAACACTGGGGGTCTGAGTATCAACCCTGGAATTAGCTGCTGACTTTATTTATGAGGCCTTGGCCATGACCAGATCTTGAGGATATAGTGCTTATGAGCAGTGGTGATTTCTAAAAATTTTAGCAAGGGGGCTCTAGGCACAACCACACCCATATTTTGGGTGTGGCCCAGCTACAACCACGCACATTTTCAAAGATGGAAACATGATAATTTAGTTTGATACTGATATAGTATAATCAACTATAAGAGATGCGTCAATAGCCATATAGCAGTGCACAATTTATCATAACACTTTGGAAGCAAAGCCAATGAACTCTGAAAAGCTAAGCCAATGCAAGAATTCTATGGGGGGCTGAGCCCCCCAAAAATGAGCAGAAATTTAAACAAGGGACATCCGCCCTCCTGAGCCCCCCTGAAAATCACCCTGCTTATGAAGCACCTAAGATCTTGGAGCGCCCGGACAATTCCCCCTTAAGTCCCCTTTTCTGCGGCTCTGCCTATGGGTGAGCTAATATTCCTTCTCTCAGGGCCCCAGTTTTCTGGTTTTTCAACGTATAACGTTATAATAGCGTCATTAGTGGGGACTATTTCATTTGCTCCAGGCCCTCAGAGGCTCTCGGTGGGCGTGTTCAAGCCTTATAACAACATTATCTAAATTTTCATCATCACTCAATAACAAGAAACTTTTTGCAACATTTGATGCAATTTGGAAGGGTGGCATAAGATGAAAGTTAAAACTCGAATATTAGCTGCGACTAGGAAACAGTTTCTGGCTTTAGTGGTGGTTTTTCAAGGAAAATCAGGGGGGCAAATGGGCTGAATTTGCCGAATATTTTAGACGAAGCACCTGTACTTAACGAGTACTTGGGAATATTTGCTGATTACACGTGTTTTTTATGAGATACATCGTACAAGGAAATCGAGGCTCGTGCAAAAAATGATTTTCTCATGAAAGAATCGTCTATTTATCCTTTGGTTCACTACTTTTGCTGAGAGTTTGCCGACTCAATGGCACCAGGGGGGCACTTTGCTCCCTTGCCCCCTTAATATCCGCTACTGATTACCCTTATCTTGTAAGTAGATGACTCGGAAGAGAAATTGAATGTGAACTGAATTGAATGTGAATATAATTGAATATGCTAGCAAATGAATACAAACATTACTTATTGAACCACAAAATTGGAGATTAAATACGATTAAAAATCGCTACAAATTGCTACCTCACTACATTCATCGCATACAATTGCAATTTAAAGCTACCTACAATGCATACATTACAATGGGTAACCCATTGGCCGGCAGTTTAAAACTACAAATTCAAATTATGTCATTTTTACCATGAGTAAAATACAATTTTACCAAGTCCTATGTTTTTAATGGTCAGCTAAGACTACAATGGATCGCAAAACGGACTGCAAAATAGATCGGGAAATGGCGGCTATTAGAAACAAATGATAGAATTGTTTTACTCGAGTTGTAAACATTACCTAAACCGTCAGGCGGTCACAACAGCCATAAGGATCAAATGGCAGTAAGGCAAAGCTAATGCGACCAGTATGAATTTATGGAAGCGCAGAATGGTGGTGGAAGTAGACGTTAGCGGGCGCTGGGGCTAGTATGGATAGCATGATGCCACTTCTGAAATGCAAGTGGGAAATGTTTTACCATCGAAAATCCCCAACCATTTTCATGAATTTCCAAAAAATATTATCCACTGTGAACACACCTAGGTCACGATTGACTACAAAAAAGATTTTTTTTTAGCTAATAGGCCAGGTTGTCTGGGAGCACCAAATTGTTGTATGCCAACAGTGAAAGGATTGGATAGCTTTGAGAATCAAAACTAGCACGATATTCTATCTTCTAAGTTCTGAAATCTAGACATGGAAGAAGGTGCAGATAGAAGTTTGTAGCCACAAGAAAGAAGCACTGAAAAAGATTTTAAAGCCTGTGTGCTTGCTCTACGTTGATTACCAGTTTTAGTATAGCCTACACTGTCCTGATATTTGGAAAACGCCATGAAGGCCTCTCGTTGTGGCTCAAATGGATATGCTCTGTCATCTATTAACTAATGCTAGACGTGTGGTTCTGAGACTACAGTTTAGGGAAAGACTTGAGTTAAGGTCAGGGTTGGAGTAATGAGTAGCTCTAGCCTTAAGCTAAGGTTGAAACTTGACAGTAAGGTTGCAAATAGCTTAATATGAGGTATCTTTTTCTCATTGCTTCAAAAAAAGGATTGCGTCGATTCTAAAAATGCAAATGCACAGTACAGTACTGATGCTCATTAGGATGCCCGAACTGCATGTTGTAGAACTATATAGCAAACATATTAAAAACACATTCACTGCAAACTAAAACTAATAAGGAGCAATACAAAGTTAAACAAAGACTATCGTTTGCATTTCGCGATTCTTCGACCGGATGCTTGTTGGATCAGACCGGGACCGGTGGTTAATTCCTTCTTCCGATCTCTCGTCAATCTTCGAGCACTGTCGATGTTGCAATCTTGGCCTCATTTTCACTCCTGCTGTTCCTAGCTCAGATGTTAAGTTTTGCTGGCATGTTACAATAGCAGATTCCGCCAAGTCGATGCTTTCGGATGCTCTTGAACTTCTTATGTCGTCATCTGTTGATTTCGCACAATTTCCTTTGCCAAAACTGTCGAGGCCCGTTCTTTGTCCCTCACACTTGCGACACGGTTGAGGTTCCTTGTATGAGTTTTCTACCGGAGATCTCTGGCCACTTGTTTCATCTCTACTACTTGACCGACCTAGTATTAGATCAACTTGCTCTTGCAAAGATAGTCTCTTCGGTTCTTCTCTTGACAATCCAGCTTTCATGGAGCTTTCGTATATATTACCCATGCTCTCCGCCCGAATGGTAGCTTTCATTTTTGCCGTGATACGAGGTCCATCGAACTGTGCAGAGAATTCGAAAAGGTCGGCGCCACTCCCATGACTTCTCCGGAACATGTCTGTTGTAGAACAGAGACTTTCATTCAACGATTACCTAATATAAAAAAATTGCTGTCCAGAAGTATACTCAGGACACGTACAATTAAAGATAGATATCTTACGTTACGGTCAGAAAGAATCAGAGCCTATATTGAGGAAATGTTCCAAGACATCACTATGCTAAAATGAAGCTTGACCACACCCTATTGAGTTTATTTGGTGACCACGCCCTTCAAACAATCTAAAATTTCGTGTTTAGCATTTCACGGTCTGACAACGCACGGAAGCATGTGTTGTACTGTTCTCAAAATTTATATAGGGCACATGCAGACTAAGAAACAGAAACATTTCTGCGAAAAATGGAGCCTATAAGAGAAAGTCAGTTGTCCACACTTTTAAATTCCAAGATCACACTCAAAATCTCCAAGACCACGAAGTGTTGTCAAGATCACTCTCAAATAGGACCTGGAACGAATCAGTATTTGAGAGCAAACAAAAGCGTCTGCAATTGATATATTTGCAGCAAATGGTTGGGAAGGAAGAAGTAGGATGGTCTCCAAAATGCAGATATAAGAGGCGAAATCATTATGATTAAGTAATTTGTTTGATGTCTTGCGTTAAGTCACATATTTATTTGATTCGAGATGCTGGAAGCAAGAGAAGTCAGACTCAAAAACACCAACCAAAATTGACAATTGAAATTTCAGTCATTTTTCAATAAATGATTTTTCAATAAATGAAACGCTTGTCTTACCACTAAATTCACTGCACCGTGAACAATCTGAACTCCTTCCATACGAAAGGTATCCGCTACTTCTCTGGCTATCTGGCCTACGGGTAGGAGGCAGTTTGCCAGTAGTTTCTGTAACATCTTCAGGGCCACAAAATACATCATCAATAGCTTCGTCTTCTGCCTCCCCATATGTGACGTCTTTTCTATGGACTGTCTCATCTTTAAACGCTTTTGAGTCCCAACTTTGACTCAACTTCGCTTCAGATGAACTATTTATCGTTTTTTCTATGGACAACGCCAACGGAGTGGGCCTATGAGTGAATTTTAAACAATTCTTAACTTGCCATACACCATTAAATAGAGGCAAAGTTAAAAAACACATTTAGCTTTCAATTAGGATATTTTAGGCATCTTGTTGCAACATCCGCATACCTAGAAAGCATTGGTATGCTCTATATAGTAATCAAGTTAGGCAGAAAGAGTTACTTGCAAGATTGCAAAGCAAGGGTCTATTTTTCATGCATAGATTATCCTCTAATACACATATGGTAAGCACTGCTTTCATATCGTCGCACGATTTCCACTTTAACTGATTTTATTTAGAAATAAAGCCATGCGTAGAATTGAATTCAATGCAATTCGGAGGATTTACAAGTTTACTTACGATGATTGCTCATAAGAAGTGGGTTCTTCATCAGCATGTGAGGCATCATCATCAGAAAGTTCCACTGGCTGATAAAAACAAGTGCATTTTTAATATAGCTGTCTGCTAAGCCCAGATTTTTTGAATTTAATAGATGGCTAACTCTGAATACAGTGCGAAAAAACATTATATCCTTGATAGGATAAAGAAATCCAGAAAGCAAAAAGGGGTAATGGAATACAGTAGTGATGTGCTGAGACACCTTCTGTTGGGGGGGGGCGTTTTCACCAATTGACCAACTATTGTTACTAAAAAAAGGTCACAGTAAATACTGTGGCCAAAGTTCTTGCAGCATCGCTCACTTTTGACCAACTTTCTTGTAAATTTGACAATATTGGGGGAGCGCGATGCCCCCCATGGCCCCATGGGCACATCCCTGAAATAGAGCTTTGCCATTCAAGTTAGAGCTTTAAGAATGTTGCTCAAGGCATTATAAATTTAGCTAGGAGGGCATTTGACCACCTGTAGACTGAACCTGCAAAACAACATTTTACTGGATACTGTGAAAAATCTTCTGGCATAATTGCCATACTGGTAAAAGGA